>JAGFNQ010004086.1:100826-129934 GCA_024364735.1 Boesenbergia rotunda | reverse complement strand
CTACAGATCCCTCAGGTCAAAGGCAGGAGATACATCACTATCTCTAAGCATACATATAGGTATGACACTACCTGATACTGTATGGAACTAACAGCATAATAACTCAGGGATAAACCACAAGTATCTAGGACAGGCATAATAAACAGGGATAGTCAACAAGTATCCAGAACAGGCATACTAACCAGGGATAACTAACAAGTATCCAAGATAGGCATAATAACCAGGGATAACTAACAAGTATCCAAGACAGGCATAATAACTAGGGATAACTAACAAGTATCCAGACAGCATAATAACCAGGGATAACTAACAAGTATCCAAGACAGCATAATAACCCAAGGATAACTAACGAGTATCCAGAACAGGCATAATAACCAGGGATAAATACAAGTATCCAGAACAGGCATAATAAACAGGGGTAGCGTATGATCTTACTGCTATCTATAACAGGCTATGCATAACAAGATGACAATATCTAAAAGATAAGTCAAAGGGTACCCGCCTCCAAATAGGTGAAGTCCGTATCAAGCAGAAAGAACCACCCGTCAATAATCCAATCAAGCTCCTGTATCAAGGAGTGATTAATTAGCTATTACACAGGAAGATAGTTAGCTAATTACTCCCTAAACCAAATTAGGATTAACCTAATTGTTTCCTTTCCATTTTAATTATCTCTAATTAAATGGAAAGGTCCCTAATTACCCCATGTAGTTAAGATTTAGGTCTATTTATGGTCTATTTCAAATGCATCACGTTTAGTTTGTTAGGTTTAAATCTCAACTTAAACCTAACCTTAACCCAACCATCTATGGATCAACTACAATGTTCAATCCAACTCTTCTAGTTACAATTGAACCAAATGAATCTCCAGGCAGAGTTTCAAAATCCAACTTGAGTCCGGTCAGAGCTCTACCAGATTGAAAATTCATTCTTAGCAACTAATAACGATTCATCAGAAGGAGCTCACATGGTAGAGCTATCAACAACAGAAACATCATTCAACTAAATAGAAGCTAGCGCAAGCTATTCACAAGTTCATCATCCACCTCTCACTAAATCAATTCCTACAAACTGATTATAAGACCTAAGCTGCTCAATTACAGGGCAAATAACAGAGATAACATGTAAAGGAGAACATCTCCTTACCTGAGCCCGAGCAGTCCTCCACGCAATAGCCCTCGATCGCACAGGGAAACGGTACACGCCAACCAAAAACACCTATCTGAGCTTTAGCAGCCAATCCAGAAGAAAGAGCTGCAACGCACCACTGTTCTCCTCCAATTCCTACTCAAGCCGAACAAATCAAAACCACCAACTTAGATGAATTCCTCACACTAGTCCCTATCCCTTGTTCTGTGCAAGATCTCAGTCACAAACTCGAATTGGAACTACACTCACCGTGATGCTAGATGAGTAGACGCCGAAAATCGAAGAAGAACCCGTCGAAAAGTAGAGGATGGAGAGGATTGGGGCTTTGACGTCGAGTGCGGCCTACCAAGAGAAAATGGCAATCGCGGGCCTTGCGCTCGCCGGCTTTTGCTCAGAGGGGGAAGGTCGTCGGCTGTGGGGTTCGCAGCGGAAGGAAAGGTGAAGGAGGCGGTCGAGCGTGGGTGGACTGCGGCTAGGGCACGCGAGCTTGAGATGAAGCAGCGAGCCGAGGGAGGCGACTTCGATCGGGCAGGGAGGAGTCGGCCGCAACAATGGGCTAGGTCAAGGGATATAAGAGATGGCATTTTACACTTTAGTCCAACCAATTTTCATCTAATTGTAAAACCACCCCTAGGTTTAAACTTGATTACAAGTTAGTCCTTATGACTGTTTGTTTAAATTACATTGTGGTCCCTAAGTTTGTGTCCAAGGACTCGGAAGCCCCGGAACCTATCCGGTATTTCTCCGAAAATTTCCGGAACCTATCAAAAGTGTCGGATTTAACAAGGAGACCCTATGTAATGACCCGAAAAATTTTCTTAATATTTCTTTAAAATATTAAGCATGTCTAGATAATTTTCTGAGGGACCTAGAAATATTAACACGAATTTTAGCTTAGAAATCCATACATTTTCCATTTAAATTGAGGAAATGGGCACTAATGGACCTTATATGGGCTTTCTAGTGCCATGGTTATTGGTGAATTTTAGGTAAAAATTTATAGAAATATAAAGGGATTTTAATGGGAAATATTAACATAATTATGGGGGGATTTTTAGGGGATTTTCGAATATTAGGAAAAATAAAATAAAAATAAAATGGAAAATTAATGCATGCACCAAGGATTTGAACCTTGGACCTCTTGTACAATCATGCATGCTCTAACCAATTCACCTAGCAAGGGAGTGCTATGAGGAAATGAAGTAGATTATGGTTAAGGCTTAGGGGGAAATGAAGAGACACCATGACTCTTCACTTACCCTCCTTAATGTGTTATAAAGAAGGGGGTTTGAGAGTTACCTTCTTCCTTCCATCAATTTCATTTTTCTTCCTCCTCCTCCCTCATCCTAGCCGAAACCTAAAGGAAAGGTTCTTCCTTGGAAAAGCTCCACAAGAAGGTCTCATCACCAAGATCTAAAGGTTTTCCAAGGCTACAAGGGCAAGGGGGTTCAAGTGTCCAAGAGATTTACAATTTTCTTCTCTTTTAAGGTCTAAAAATCAAGATCAACCAAGGTAAGACTCCCTCACCTATGGTATAATAGTTCCTTTGGGATTTTTAGCATAATATAAAGTTGGTTTTGAGTTTGATGTTGAGAAAACTATGCCTTGGACCCCTATCATATTCGGCCACCATGGGTTTTGGATCCATAATGATGTTAAAAATCTAAATCATGTTTTCTAATGTGTTATCATGATGAATATGGAATAAATATAATTTTTGGGAATTTTTGGAGTACCCTAAAGACCCCTTAGGGTTTGGGACTCTCACCATGACTCTTTGGTTAGGATTGGGCCTAACCTTTCAAGTATGTACTTTGGGTATCCCCATGATTCAAAAGGGGGTTTAAAGTGAATTGGGTGAATTTTCTCAAGGGCTTGTGACCCTTGTAAGTTTCGGCCAAGAAGGGTCTAGGGCAAAAAGGTTAGGACTACCCTCAACCAAGAGTCCTAATGGCCCTATGGTAGGGTATGGTTGGTGTTTAATGTTTGATTGGGGGTTTTATGGAATTTTTCCATGCCCCCATGGCCTTGTAGGGTTTCGGCCAGCCCAAGGAAGGAGGGCTAAAGGTTAGGGATAACCCTAATCATGAGCCCTAATGGATCCCCATGGTCTTATGAGTAATGTATGATTGTTTCTTTACTTTATGCTATCTTACATGTTAATTGAATGATGAAACCCTTCCCTATAGGTTTCGGCCAAACAAGGAATTTAGGGTTTGGATGGAGTTAGGGTTTGAAGAATGATGGTTTATGGTTTACTATGAAGTATATATAAAGGTTCAAGCATGTGGTAGAAATTAAGTTACCCATAACCCTAACTCTAAGCACCATGTTTCATGTTTGTATGTTTATGATTGGATGTCATGCTTAATAGGGTTTATTTATGAATGTCTTATGTCCTATGCCATGTACTTGAATGGTAGGTAGTATGTTTATGGAAGTCCTACCCATGCATGCTTGAGATAGATACCATGCTTACGTATGAAATGCAATGTTTACCTTATGCATCATGATCATGCAAGTTCTATGGATTAGGATAAATGTCTATGCAAGCATGTCATGTTCAATGAATATAATGCAATGCTTACCTTATATGCCATGATTATGCAAGCATTAGGAATAAGAATGATGTTTATGTAAGTAGGCCATATTCTATGAATGAAGATGCATGTTATGATTATAATGAAGATGCATGTTATGTTTATGAATGAAAGTGCATGCTATGTTTTATGAGTAAAGATGCATGCCATGTTATGAATGACGACACGGTCGATGGTTGACGGTACGACAGGTACGACGGTCGTGAGACCGGTAAATGGGCCGGTAGACGGACCGGGTCGTTACACATGCCATGTTTATGAATGAAGATGCATGCCATGATTATGAATGAAGATGCATGCAATGTTTATGAATGAAGATGTATGCCATGTTTTATGAATGATAAAGCATGTAAAGTATTTTACTTTATGAATGGGCTTGTACCGAACCGAAGTATGGGTCCAAGGGATGGGCACCTTAAGAACGCCCCGGTTCTGGACTACCGACTATGCTGTCCACGGTTCTGGCACTACCGAAGCTGTGCAACAGGGATGGACACCTTAAGAACGCCCCGGTTCTGGGACTACTGACTATGCTGTCCTTACCCTAGTAGGTCGGGGCTCGCTACCTCGTATTTGCTTAGGGATGCACGCTTATGATGTATGTATGTGGTACAAGCGGGGACCCCCAATGATGTATGATGATGTTTAAGTATTTAAAAGTATGTTTTAAAAGTTAAGCATCCTTATGTATATGCATTAGACTCATGCATTCATGTATTGCATTATGCCATGATAGTAATGTCTTATACTTATGTCTCATGTCAAGAGATATGCATGATAGTAAAAGATTTATGCTTAGAGCTATGATAAGAAGATGCCCATATGATATGATAGAAAGCATGCCTGTGTTTATGCCATACCGGTTAGTTCATGCTTTATGTTTATGTTTATGCCATGTATCACGTCAAGTAAGAATGTTTAGTTTATGTTTATGTTTATGCCATGTATCACGTCAAGTAAGAATGTTTAGTTTATGTTTATGTCTATGCCATGTATTATGCCATGCTAAGTTGAATTATGTTTACGTCTATGTCATGTATTATGCCATGCTAAATTGAATTATGTTTATGTCTATGTCATGTATTATGCCATGCTAAGTTGAATTATGTTCATGTATGATGCCATGCTAAGTTATGCCATGTTTATGCCATGTATCATGTCATGTATTATGCCATGCTAAGTTGAATTATGTTCATGTTATGTCATGTATCATGCCATGTGAGTTTATTTATATTTATGTTTAAGCATAAATCTATGTTTATGTTTCACGTGCTTATGATTAAGTGATGAATGGTTTTAGTGAGTAGGAAAGAGTCTTACTAAGCCTGTGTGCTTATAGTCTTATTTCCTTATACCGCAGATCACACAAAGGGACTGTAAGGAAGCAGCAGGAGGGCAAGAATGCATGTGTGTGGTAGTGACTTGGCCAAGAAAACAATATGTTTACTCGTTTTATGCTAGAACTTTACCTTTACTACTTATGTGCTTGAATGGTGACTTATGGAACTCTATGACATGATGTTAAGTATGATATGATGCTAAGTACGAAGTTATTATGCCAAGTTCCCATGTCATTATGTTAGGAATGGTAATAGAGCATGTATGTGTAAGTCTTAAAGTTATCCCGCTGCCTTATAATGTCTACATGCCCTAAGTATGTTAACATAACGCCGCTTTATGAAAAGAAAAAAAAAAGCGGGCGTTACACCCTAGGTCTCAGTGAGGGAGAGGAAGAAGAGGGAAGGCTTGGTGAGAAGAGAGGGGAGGGCTTGTGGCCGAAAATGCCTTGGGCATTTCTCTCCCCATGCTCTTTTATAGGGAGTGAAAAGGTAACCATCTCTTTCAATGGTGCCTCTTCATTTTCATGTGTCTCTTCACTTATCTTTTATTCATCTATGATTTCCCATCTCCTCCTAATAGCACTCCCTTGCTGGGTGAATTGGTTGCATATGCATTCTTAAGGCTTGGCTTTTCTTTGAGGTCCAAGGTTCAATCCTTGGCACCTCCTCTTTTTTTTGCTTTCTCTTCCTTTTATTATTTTTTTCCAAGCCCGCATAACCAAAGCCCACCTAGAGAATGCTACTTATTTAATTCATACACATGCATATGCATATCATTATTCATTCATACATGTGTAGGATACTTAAGTATAACATTAAATATAATACCTAAGCATAATTATCACACATCCACTTCGTGTCAAGATAATGCCTAACATTTCTTTATTCACAACTTTTCCCCCTAAATTCATAATATTATTCTTGGCCACGTGTTCCATTATTACTACGCTAGAGTGGAAAATTTGGGGCGTTACAATCCACCCTCCCTTCTTAAAAGTTCATCCTCGAACTTAAAATAACTCAGGATATTTTCGTTTCATATCATCCTCACGTTCCCAGGTAACTTCTTCAGATTGCTGACTTTGCCGCAAGACTTTGACTAAGGGCACTTCCTTGTTCCTTAGTCTCTTGACGTCTCGATCCAGGATCCGTATGGGTTTGCTTTCACAACTCTGGTCCTCCTGGATCCGTACGACGTGCGACCCAATCACTCTGTCCGTACTGGGAATGCACTTTTTGAGCATTGCCACGTGGAACACATTGTGGATAGCGAACATCTCCTGAGGTAGCTTGAGCTCGTAAGCCACTTTGCCTACTCTGTTCAGGATCTTGTACGGTCCCACATATCGCGGAATAAGCTTTCCTTTCTTCCCGAATCGCATTACTCCTTTCGTAGGAGCTACTCGGAGGAATACCAAATCTCCGACGTCAACCTCCAAGGGTCTACGTCTCTGATCCGCATAGCCCTTCTGCCGGCTCTGAGCAGTTTCTATCCTTTGGCGGATACTCTGTATAGCTTGGGTGGTGTCATTGATAAAATCCGTTTGAAGTCCCATCTCCTTCTTTTCACCACCCTCGTACCAACAGATTGGAGACCTACATCTCCTTCCATATAATGCTTCATAAGGTGCCATTCCGATAGTATCTTGGTAGCTATTATTGTAAGCGAACTCCGCTAGACATAAGTATCGGCACCAGCTCCCTTTGAAATCCAGGGCGCAAGCTCGTAGCATGTCTTCCAGTACTTGGTTCACTCTTTCCGTTTGCCCATCATTCTGAGGATGAAAGGCGATACTGAATCGCAACTTTGTCCCGAGAGTTCTATGAACACATTCCCAAAATTGTGATGTGAAGCGACCATCCCTTGTCCAACATCTTCTGCGCCTTGAGAGCCGATAAGAATTTCCCTGTTCTTTTCCTTGGCTCTCCAATAAATTCGAACATGGGCTCTACCTCGGGCTGGAAGACCACTTTGCGTCTACGACACTCGATGGAAGCACCGTATTTTCTTAGAAAATCCATACCCAGTATGACATCGAAGTCTTGCATGTTGAGTACTATCAGGTCACAATAGAGTTCCCTTTCTGCGATTCTGATTGGTACGGCACGCAACTGGTGGGTGGATGACATTGTTTCTCCCGAAGGTAGGGTTGTTAAAAACTTGCTATCTAGAACTTGTAAGGGTATGTCTATCTTCTTAGCATGTATCATGGAAATATAGGAATGCGTTGCCCCAGTATCAAATAAGCAGTAGCATGCTGACTGTAAATAATTATCAGACCTGTGACAACGGTGGAAGCATTTGCCGCATCTTCCTTTGTAAGAGAGAATACCCTAACAGGCGGGGCCTCCAATCTGCCTTGACTTAATTGAGGACCTTCTAGTGCGGCTTGCTAATAAGTACCATTTTAGTGATTATTTGAGTTGCTAAAATCCATGTTTGACCTATGTTTTTATTGCTTAATTGTGAAATTGCCCTAGGTTTTAGAACTTACTCTTATTTTGGACTTAATTACAAATTTACATATATTTGGATTATTTGGCCACTAAATTCTTGATCTATTTTTGTAGGCATGAAAGGTTCATGGACTTAGGGCATATTGGGTCAAACTTGAGTCGGAAGTGACCCGGATCGAGTTATCAAGATTAGGATTAAATCCGGGCCGTCCGATTCAAGAGCGGCTAGATCTGAGCCATCCGGGACCATCTGAAGCGATCCGAGCTAGGGTTAGGGTTGATCAAGCACTCTGATCAAGATCTGAAGGTTTCACTCCAATCAGAGCTAAATCAACCGTTGGATCAAGCTCGGAGGGCTCTAGATCGTCCATTCAAAGATTAGATTGATCTAGACCATCCGTTGCAAATCTGGAGGATCCGAGCAACCACGAGGCAGATCCTAACCCCAGATCAACATCATCAAAGTTTGGCTCAAATCAGAGCAAAATCAGCCGTTGGATTTCTTCAAAGCAATCTGAGCCGTCCAATGTTAATTATTTAAGGAAAAATTCCCTGCAGCTGACCTTCGTCGCGTCTTCGCCGCACAGTGCTTCTTCTTCGCGTTTTCAGCTTAGTTTATCATTTTTCTTCATTTTTTTCTTCAATCCGAGGCGCGACCACCTCAAATCGATGCTAATCCTTGAGTGACAGCAAGGAGAAGGATTGGGGTTTAGTTTAATTAGCGAATTTTCAAGTTGTAGCTGTAATTTCATTACTGCCGCATTTCGTTTCTGAATTTTCGTATCAGTTGTTTAGTTTTCTTATATGGATTGTCTCTTTCTCAAGTCGAGGCTCATCCTTGAGTGACAGCAAGGATTTCTTGAGCTGAGAAGAGAGATTGAGGCTTTGCTTAGTTAAATTCCATTGCAATTAGCTGTAATTTTAATTCTGCCGCAAGTTTATTTCTGATTTCGTATCAGTTGCTGTAGCTTCCATTTCCACTTCGATTTTGTCTTAATTATGTTTAATTCTTGCAGGTAGTTAGTTAGTGAACTTGTTTAGTGATTAATTGACTCTAGTTTCAGTTTCTTTGATGTTTAATTGTTGCGTGCCATTTCCTTTCCTTGCGTATCAGTTTCCTAAGCCTATTTTTCTGCGTATCAATCTAGTGTCTGAAAGTTTCAGTGTTTGATTTTGAATTTCGCATCCATAAACCTAGCTTTTCTGAATCGTTTTCGAACACTAGAATTGTGAACTTGATCTTAGTTGGTTGTTGTCTTCGAATTTAATTAGAAGCTGCATTTCTGCAAATGAAGTTCTGAACTCCTGCGTTTCTGCTCTAAAAACTTGCGTATCAGCTCTTTCTTTCAGCAACTGAACTTGGTCTCCAGTAGATGTGAGTCTTCTCTTACATTTATACATTGTAGCTGGGGTAGTTTACAAAGATTTAGTATTAACCTCTGCATTTGTATCAGCTTGATCGAATCAAATTCTAATTCTGCATTCCAGTTTCAATTCTGTACCCAATTCATTTCTGCAATTTTAAATGGTAGCTGCTGAAGCTATATCAAGGAAGCTTTGCATTCGAACTCTTTTGCACTTAATTTCAGTTGTTTAGTTTGAATTTGCATCCAACTTGTAGCTGCATACCTGCTGCATGTTTCTAAATTTCTGCAACGTTCCTGCAGTTCACTGCAGTTTCTGCAGTTGTGGTTGGAGTCTGAATGTCTTCATTGATTCAGTACTTGTGTCAAGTTCTTCAACATCTGTTTTGATTAGTCTGTTGGAGTATGAATGTCTTCATTGATCCCTGCATATCACTGAATGCACAGCTGTGCTTTTCCAGCTGAATCAATTCGTTCAATTCTGCACCCTTGGCACAAAAGCATTGGCTTTGGCACAAATGTTTCCTCTGCGTGTCAACTGTTTTTGGCATTGATTTGTATCAAGACTAAGCCTATTTTTAATGTATTATTGAGCCTGAAATCATCTTATTCGCATTGGGTTTGTTCTGAATTGTATTTCAAATTTTGCAACTAGGTTCAAGGTGCTAGCATTTGGTTTAGTCGAAAACTGTCAAAATCTGTTTCGTCTCACTTGTTTCGCATTAGGGTTGCTTTTAATGGAACTTTCCAAATTGCACACAATCTGTAGTAAACTCTTGCAATTGGAATCAGTTTAAGTCCTGAATTTCGCAACATTGTATTGTTTGATTAAGTGGTCTATGGGTTGAATCATTAAATGCCATCACTTGTTTAGCTTATTAGCTAAGTTTCCTATATTTTCATTGCATTTTCATTTCTCAGTGAAACTAAACCCCAAATATTTATTTGAAACCCAAAATTCACAAACGACACCTAAATACAAGCGCGAATCAAACAAACCTTCAACTAGTCCCTTGGAAAAATACGACCTGTGGCCCCTTTACTACGTTTTCATATTTTTTATTGCAAAAAGGGTTTCCAGCATTTTTATAAATATCTAAATTCTGATGGTCCCACAATTCGTGACAACTTTAATCTAGTATTTTGGAGCCGTCAAATTTTTGGCGCCGTTGCCGGGGAAGCAACTAGTTGATTTGTTTGATTTTTGCTTGTATGCTTTTGGACATATCATTGGGTTCTATTTTATTTTGCTTTATCTTTTGTATACGGTTGCTGCCATTTTTCTTGTTTGTTTTGTGACAGGGCTGCAAGATCAAAATGTGGTCACCAGAGTTCTGTAAAGAGATAAAAGAGGCATTGGTGGAGTTGAAATGTTGGTGTAAGGTGTTGGAATACCAACAAAAACATAAAGCTCATTCATCTACTCACCAGCAGCCGATTCAGCCTACATTTCAGCCACCTCAGCCACAATTTCAGCTTCTCGACCAATTTCAGTAGCCCTGTTCAGAGTTTGAGCCTTTCCAGCAATTTCAACCGCCACAGCAAGGTTTCCAACAACCTTGCAACCAGAATTTTCAGCAAACAAATCAGTTTTTTCAGCCACAAGTTCAACCGTCATTCCAAAATTTTCAGACAAGTCAGAATTTTCAGATTGGGCAGCTACAATTCTAGAATTTTCAGCCACCACTTCAGCAAATTCAGCCCAACTTTCAGCCACCTTATCAACAAGATCAATCACCTTTTCAAGGAATTCAGCAAGGGTACCAAAATAATTTGAATTTCCAGCAACCATTTCAATTTCCACAGCAATTTCACCCTTGCAACCAGAATTTTCAGCCACAAGATCAGAATTTTCAGCCCACTCAAATTCAGTTTTCACCACCACAATTTCAACCTCAGATCCAAGAATTCCAGGGCTACAATTTTCAGCAATCTCCACCAACTTGTGAACCAAATTTTCAGCAGTTTAATCAGTCTGTGCAACCATTTGATCAACCCCCACAGTTTCCATTTCAGCATGCACAGCCTACTCTTGGTCTTCAGCAGCCGTATGTTACTTTTCAAGACCAACAAGAGCTTGAGGCTCAACAACAAAGAATTCAAAACCTCAGAAGGCAAATGGGACAATTGGTTAATGATGTGAATCAGATAAAAGCCCAAAGATCAGAACAGTTATATTCTCAAGCTACTTTTAATTCTGAGAGCCCCGGAGTTGATTTTATCTCAGTTCAAGGTGACCCTAGTGCATGGCCAAGTCCTTCTTCAAGTGATCTTGCAAATTTAGTGGAAGAAGAAGAAGAAATCATCAAATATAAGGCACCTACATCATGTATCCCTCGGAGATTCCTATTCAAAATTCACTTCCAAATTTTTCAGCTCAAGAAGAAGATTCTGAAACACTACAGGACCCTTCTCATTTTTTATTTTGTGATGATAATGTTATTGATGGTCCTAATTTTTCTGATATTGTTGTTGCAGATATTGCAGAAGAAGAATGCATAGGAGATGATTCCATAGGTGTAGGGGATTTCACTAAGCCCCAGGGACCACCACAAGATTCAGAGGATGAACCAGAAAGTGTAGGGACTTGCATGGTGGAAGCAAGCACCCAAGGATCACCTGCTTTAGTTGATTGTCCACCAGAGCTTGAGGCTGATGAGGAGCATGTACTTGATCAGGAGAAGGCAATGGATACATCTACTCTGGTAGAACCTCCAGGTATTCTTCAGCACGCTTAGGTAAGTATTTCTCCTCTTTGTTCAGAAAAATTCAGAAAGGTACCTAGTGCTGACTTTATTGATTCTGATGAATTTATTGATATACCTTGTGTAGAAACTGCTTGTGCAAATCCAATAGAGGTACCAAAAATTGATTTCATTGGTCGGAATGCATTACTTGATACATCTCTTGATATTGATTACGAAATAATTTTAGAGGCACCTATAATTGATGTTGTTTGTTATGATGAATCTCTTGATACATTTTTGTGGATATGGATAGTGAAAATTTTTTAGAAGTGCCTGACATTGATGTTATTTATTATGATGAATCTCTTGCTATATCTTATGCTGAGGTTGAATGCGAAAAACTTATGGAGATATCTGAGATTGATTTTATTGGCTGTGATACATTGCTTGATACATTCTTGATAGGAAATAATTGTGAAAATACTATTGATGTGCCAAAAGTTGATTTCATGGGTTATGATAAGTTTCTTGATATACCTTTGGAGGATATTACTTATGAAAAATTCATTGAGATACCAGAATGTGATTTTATTGGATATGATGCAGTTTTGGATTCATTTCATGCAGAGACTGATATTATTTTATTTCCTTCGTACCCTGCACGCTTGAGAGAGGTATTACATTGTTTTGCAGGGTCTAGAAGACTTCAGGAGTGGGTGCTCCAACTGAACAGACTTCAACCTCCTGGAAGGACTTCTAAAAGGCATCAAGAAGGAGGAGATGATTTTACTTTAATTCGAAGCACTCCATTCCTTCAATGGATTTTGAACCTAAATCGCCTTCGGCCACCGGAGCATATTTTTGCAAAGTTCAAGTGTGGGGGAGTCCTAATTCTCTCAGCCACCCATACTCCTCCACTACCACGATGGAGGCTACTGCTTGACAGACTCCGTCCACCAGAAATAAAGGGGAGATTGTTCTTTCTTGTATTTTCTTTTATTTCATTTTTCATTTTCATGCTTTCTAGAATTAGAATTTTCCTTTGAATTGAGTCCTTACTAATAAATGCATGAGTAGAGTAGAATGCATAGGAGTCATTGTAAATATCTTGTTATTTCTTTTCGCACTTTTTCTTCCATGACTAGGAATAAATGTATCCTCTTAGGTTATCTCCATAGCATTTTAGAGTCTTTTGAAAATAAATTAAATTTGGTTGTTAAAACTTAGGGTTTGAGCTAATGGATGAAATCTTGGATGCTTGAGTACTACTTGGTTTTAGATTCTTAATTGAGAACTTGAGATGAATCATTTTGGCCTAGTGAGAATTAGCCTTATATTTGTGATACACATATGTTATTGTACTCTAGAACTTGCTTAGGTTCTTTCGAAATCATATTTCAATGATTGGATCACATCTATAGAGACTAATCACTTTGTTTACCTTTCCATATCAATTTTGGCAAAAATCATGTCTATTCTATTTGTCTTTCTCTATTCCTACTCTAACCCCACTTTTTCTATGGATTTGTTTGCTTGGGATGTTTTCTTAATGCTATTTTGCCCGAGACGGACAAAGATTTAAGTGTGGGGGAGTGACTAGAATTTGGAATTATTTTGGAGCAAGGATGAAATTTCATGTCGAAAAAAAAATTTGGCCATTTGAGTTGAGCTTGGCCTCAAGGAAGTAAGTATTTAGTTGTGAATTGGAGGTGGAATTGTTCTTTCATAAGGGTGGAAATCAATTGAAGCATCTAGAGTCATTATCATCAATTGAAGATCCAAGAAGCTGTGCCAAGACAAAAATCTGAAATGGAAATAATTTGCACTCAAAAAGCAGTGAGAAAAACTGTTTGTGCCAAAGCTAGGAAAATTTTTTTCTGTGAAGCATGATTGGATCAGAATTACTCACAGTTGCATCTGTACCTTGCTCGGAAAACTCAGAACCATATGCTAGAAGCTCAATTGCAGCTGTATAAATTAGGAAGTCTGAGTTGAGTTTGAGTGAAGACTGATCAAAAGCTGAGAAAGAATCTGAAATTGCATAAATTGAACTGCATTGCAGCAGTACTGAAAAATCAGAGCTTGTAATCTGCCGAGATTGACTTGTAGCTGCTGAAACAATACAAACTGCATTGCAAGGGCAGCTGTTCTGCAACTAAAATCAGAAGCTAGCAGCTGACTTGAAGGACAAATCTCTGCATTCGAGCTGAAGAAAAAAAAATCTGCAAAGGAAAAAATGGCACACAATAGCACAATTCATTGCAAAAGAAAAATTTTTTTTTTTGCTATGGAGCTTGACTCGACCACATTGCTAAGGAAGAATTGCAGCTGACTAATCTGATTCAATGCAGAAATCAGTGCCAAAACAGAGAATTTTTGTGCAGCTGTGAAGATCAGAAATTGGTGGATTGCAACTAAACTGAATTGCAGCTGTACTAATTTTAATGATGCAAGGGGCTGTTGACAAGGATTAAAAGCAAAACCAATTGGAAATTACCAGGAATTGAAGGCTGAAAGGTTGAGAATGAGAGCTGAATTGCAACTGGACAAATCTGAGTTCAAGGAGAATCTGTGCAGAAATTTTCATACAAGCAGTTTAGTCACAAGTTTGGTATCAATCTCAATCTGAATTTGGGTTTGGAAATTAGTAATGCAGTGCTGAATTGACACAGCTGATCAGAACAAGAAAGAGTTCCAGATTAGAAACAGAATTCAAAAGGGCTGACCAAAGGCTGAAAGAAGCTGAAAAACTGCACTGCATTGCATTATGAGCTTGTAATCTGCCGAGTGTTGAATTTGGAGCTACTGAAATTAAACAAACTGATCTGAATTGAAAGCAATGCAAGAATTGCTGACCAGAGATTAAAATTTCTGAAAAGGGCAGCAGAGTTATGCTTGGGCAGTGGTCGGAAATTGACTTGCTACTCAACCATTTTCGAGTGGAACATTTAATTCTTCCACTATCAATTGATGCAAGTACCAATTGATGTTAATTGTTTTGAGAGATCAGAGATTGCCATGAATCTGAAGTGGAGCTGGAATCTGAATGAAAAAAAGAAAGAAGAAGAAGTGAAAGTAGTGTGCCAACAAAGGTGAAGTGTATCAAGAGGGAGTTACAAGGGTTGTTGAGTGAAAATTTTATGTTGAGTATCTATTTCACTTGATATCATATGTTCTTTGATACAAATCTGATCTGAAAAGATTTAAGAGCAGAAAAAAAAAGAAAAGCAGTTTGAAAGAAAAAAAGAGAGAAGAAGAACAAAGTGGGCACACAATGAGTTGTTGGCATTATGATACTAGTGAAGATAATCTTATCCACGTTGAAGATTTGTTCCATCATCATTCTGATTTCATTGGAGAGAAAGAAAGAAAAAATTTCAGAAAACAGTTTGAAGGATTGAGAAAAGAGAAGAGACAAATTGGCACGTAAGTGGCAAATTGGCACAAAGGAACTAATGAGGTCTTTTCATTTAATTTTTGAAGGGCAAGGCAAAAGTTTCACTCCACCACATTTTTGATATCACTAGAGGACTGACAAGAGGGGCAAAGCACATTGGAAACATACTTGAGCACTCAAGTCTTCCACTTTATCAATTTTTCCATTTCCTTGATTTTTGCTCCATTTCTTACTATTTCTATGTCTTTCATTTGTTTTTGTAGATGTTGATCCTAATCATGAATAATGGTGGAGATTAGATAATAAGCAAGCCTATGGTAGTGCAAGAAGCATGTGTGTTTGAGTGAGCTCCACTTCCATCATCAACTTAGAACTTAAGGAGAGAGCCACCAAAATTTTCCTTGAAAGGCTAGTGAGTTGAATTCATCTCAATGACTCATGATAGATGAAAAGGCTAAGTTGTTGATTTAAGGACGAGATACTAATCCATAGTGCTTAGATTTTTGAGAATTGATAACCTTAGGTAATTTCTTTTCATTTGCTTCTAATTATGCTTAAGAAATCTAGGGGATACATACTTAGTGTTTTTGCGAGACGCTCAAGCTCAAGTGTGGGGGAGTTGATAAGTACCATTTAAGTGATTATTTGAGTTGCTAAAATCCATGTTTGACCTATGTTTTTATTGCTTAATTGTGAAATTGCCCTAGGTTTTAGAACTTACTCTTATTTTGGACTTAATTGTAAATTTACACATATTTGGATTATTTGGCCACTAAATTCTTGATCTATTTTTGTAGGCATGAAAGGTTCATGGACTTAGGGCATATTGGGTCAAACTTGAGTCGGAAGTGACCCGGATCGAGTTATCAAGATTAGGATTAAATCCGGGCCGTCCGATTCAAGAGCGGCTAGATCTGAGCCATCCGGGACCATCTGAAGCAATCCGAGCTAGGGTTAGGGTTAATCAAGCACTCTGATCAAGATCTGAAGGTTTCACTCCAATCAGAGCTAAATCAACCGTTGGATCAAGCTCGGAGGGCTCTAGATCGTCCATTCAATGATTAGATTGATCTGGACCATCCGTTGCAAATCTGGAGGATCCGAGCTACCACGAGGCAGATCCTAACCCCAGATCATCATCATCAATGTTTGGCTCAAATCAGAGCAAAATCAGCCGTTGGATTTCTTCAAAGCAATCTGAGCCGTCCAATGTTAATTATTTAAGGAAAAATTCCCTACAGCTGACCTTCGTCGCGTCTTCACCGCACAGTGCTTCTTCTTCGCGTTTTCAGCTTAGTTTATCATTTTTCTTCATTTTTTTCTTCAATCCGAGGCGCGACCACCTCAAATCGATGCTAATCCTTGAGTGACAGCAAGGAGAAGGATTGAGGTTTAGTTTAATTAGCGAATTTTCAAGTTGTAGCTGTAATTTCATTACTGCCGCATTTCGTTTCTGAATTTTCGTATCAGTTGTTTAGTTTTCTTATATAGATTGTCTCTTTCTCAAGTCGAGGCTCATCCTTGAGTGACAGCAAGGATTTCTTGAGCTGAGAAGAGAGATTGAGGCTTTGCTTAGTTAAATTCCATTGCAATTAGCTGTAATTTTAATTCTGCCGCAAGTTTATTTCTGATTTCGTATCAGTTGCTGTAGCTTCCATTTCCACTTCGATTTTGTCTTAATTATGTTTAATTCTTGCAGGTAGTTAGTTAGTGAACTTGTTTAGTGATTAATTGACTCTAGTTTCAGTTTCTTTGATGTTTAATTGTTGCGTGCCATTTCCTTTCCTTGCGTATCAGTTTCCTAAGCCTATTTTTCTGCGTATCAATCCAGTGTCTGAAAGTTTCAGTGTTTGATTTTGAATTTCGCATCCATAAACCTAGCTTTTCTGAATCGTTTTCGAACACTAGAATTGTGAACTTGATCTTAGTTGGTTGTTGTCTTCGAATTTAATTAGAAGCTGCATTTCTGCAAATGAAGTTCTGAACTCCTGCGTTTCTGCTCTAAAAACTTGCGTATCAGCTCTTTCTTTCAGCAACTGAACTTGGTCTCCAGTAGATGTGAGTCTTCTCTTACATTTATACATTGTAGCTGGGGTAGTTTACAAAGATTTAGTATTAACCTCTGCATTTGTATCAGCTTGATCGAATCAAATTCTAATTCTGCATTCCAGTTTCAATTCTGTACCCAATTCATTTCTGCAATTTTAAATGGTAGCTGCTGAAGCTATATCAAGGAAGCTTTGCATTCGAACTCTTTTGCACTTAATTTCAGTTGTTTAGTTTGAATTTGCATCCAACTTGTAGCTGCATACCTGCTGCATGTTTCTAAATTTCTGCAACGTTCCTGCAGTTCACTGCAGTTTCTGCAGTTGTGGTTGGAGTCTGAATGTCTTCATTGATTCAGTACTTGTGTCAAGTTCTTCAACATCTGTTTTGATTAGTCTGTTGGAGTATGAATGTCTTCATTGATCCCTGCATATCACTGAATGCACAGCTGTGCTTTTCCAGCTGAATCAATTCGTTCAATTCTGCACCCTTGGCACAAAAGCATTGGCTTTGGCACAAATGTTTCCTCTGCGTGTCAACTGTTTTTGGCACTGATTTGTATCAAGACTAAGCCTATTTTTAATGTATTATTGAGCCTGAAATCATCTTATTCGCATTGGGTTTGTTCTGAATTGTATTTCAAATTTTGCAACTAGGTTCAAGGTGCTAGCATTTGGTTTAGTCAAAAACTGTCAAAATCTGTTTCGTCTCACTTGTTTCGCATTAGGGTTGCTTTTAATGGAACTTTCCAAATTGCACACAATCTGTAGTGAACTCTTGCAATTGGAATCAGTTTAAGTCCTGAATTTCGCAACATTGTATTGTTTGATTAAGTGGTCCATGGGTTGAATCATTAAATGCCATCACTTGTTTAGCTTATTAGCTAAGTTTCCTCTATTTTCATTGCATTTTCATTTCTCAGTGAAACTAAACCCCAAATATTTATTTGAAACCCAAAATTCACAAACGACACCTAAATACAAGCGCGAATCAAACAAACCTTCAACTAGTCCCTTGGAAAAATACGACCTGTGGCCCCTTTACTACGTTTTCATATTTTTGATTGCAAAAAGGGTTTCCAGCATTTTTATAAATATCTAAATTCTGATGGTCCCACAATTCGTGACAACTTTAATCTAGTATTTTGGGGCCGTCACTTGCATATAGTGCATCTGTGCAGGAGCATTCTGATACTGTATCTGCTGCTGAGAAGGTGCTGGGGCCTTGGCAGGACAGGTGAAGGCCTTGTGTCCCTCTTGTCCGCATGTGAAGCACTTGTTTGTACCCTTGCGGCATTCTCCAGGATGCGTGTTTCCACATTTTTCGCACGGGGTGTACTTGGGCTTCTTATTTGCTGGGCCGCCGTTAGAATTGTTCCACTTTTTCTTATCATTACGGCCCCCCTTCCAGCTAGTACCCGCGTGCTGAGGCTTCTAACCTCCTAAGGGGGCTTGGCTCTTGCTTTCAGTTGGCGTCTTCCTTTGCTGATTTATATTGTTCAGATAGTGCTCGGTGATCAAAGCACTGCTGAACAGCTCCTCGGCGGTCTGCAGTCTGTTAACTCCACCGGCCACGTTCAGAGCTATCTCCGGTCGTAACATCTTCAGCATAAGACGGACCTTTTCTTTCTCCGTGCTAACCAACTCAGGACATAGGCGAGCCTGTCGGTTGAACCTCTTGATGGTTTCGCTGACGGATAGGTCACCTTATCGGAATTCCGTGAATTCATCATAATGTTTATTGGTGACCCGCATGTGGAAGAACTCCTCGAAGAATTCCGTCTCAAAGTCTGTCCACTTCATCCGGTTCACGGGTCTCTTAGCCTTGACCCTCTCCCACCACATTCTGGCATCGCCAGAGAGGAAGAATGACGCACATTTTATCTTCTCATGCTCCGGCCAATCTAGCAGCTCCATAGTACTCTCCATGGTCTTAAACCAGGCCTGTGCATCCCATGGCTCGCAAGCACCCGAGAAGGACTCCGGCTTCAGCCTCTGCCACTGGATTAAATAGGCTTCCGGTCGCATTCCGGTGGCATGGCCTGTCAGGGGTGCTACAGATATCACAGTCTGGTTTGGTGGTGGAGTGGTAGCATTTCCCTGTTGAGTCATCAGGATGTCGATGGTCTGCTGTTGTTCGGCGATCTGACGCTGAAGTTCTGCAACTATGTGCGTCAGGTCAGGCTGGGGTGCAGTTTCGTTTGTTCTGGTACTTCTTCTAGCCATGCTATCTTCACGAAATAACACATAGGCTAGTATAAGGTTACTGTCATTTTCTCCTATTATCTATCACTTATGTATATCACGTACAAGAAAAATATTTTCATTCTACTAATATCTCTTTCTAGATGTTCTTACATTTTAAATTTACGTAGTCTTCTTGCTCTGCAGTTTAAACATTTTACAACAATAAGATAGTATAAGATTATTTATCATTTTCATCATTTTCATGTATATACATGCATTTGTATCTTTTTCATTATAAGGTACGGTAAGGTACTACCCTATGTTTCCATTCCCAGGTAAAAACATGGTTCCATAATTTTGTATTTGCATACTTAGTCATAAACATTCTCTATCGTTCTCGAACCATATAGGGTATCACATCTACTTGTATGGTTAGTCTAGGAACATTCCCATCATAAATAAACATAAGCAAACATACTTAAATTATGTAAGGTAAGATCTTACTTGGAAGCGGCAGGATGCAGGCTTGATGTGTGTGTAGTGAGTTGGCAAACTACTCTGATACCATGCTGTAATGCCCGCCCCGTACCGTTAAGGCTGCGCGTTACCCTTTTTTTTCCTACTTAACTTACGCATATTATTGCATATGAATCTAAAGCATTGCAGCGAAACTAAAACATAACTATAACACATGCAACAAGAAGGGGGTATAAAGATCATATAATATCTAGTAGTATCCATGCATTAAATAAACTCCTAAAGAGCTAACAAGTATCAAGTATAATGTAGTAAAACATGTTTTCTTATAAAGGTAAGTGCTAAGTCTATAATGACACTAAATGGATCGATTAGCCAAGTCACCACCACACACACGAGCCCTTCCTGCAGCTTCCCTTCCTTTAGAAATTTCTATATTGATCTGCAACATAAGTAATCAACTATAAGTACGAAACTTAGTAAGCTCTTTCCTACTCACTAAATCCACATGTCACGTATATTTGAAAGACATATAACATCTCATGTATAGCATAAAACTCATAAGGCACATAAGGTACATGAATGCATACAAACATAAAACATATGCATTGCAAAAACATTAGGATGCTCTTTAGAAAACATAATAAGGAATACTTTAACATAAGCATACATCATCTTTATAGGGGTCCCCGGCTTGTACCCATTCTTTCTTTGCGCGCATCCCTAAATAGATGTGAGGTAGCTAGTCTCGACCTACTAGGGTTACTAGGCCTACTATCTTTTAACCTAGGGACAGCTTCGGTAGTCCAGAACCATGGATCATTTTCAAGATCCGGTGCAAGCCATACTTTAAAGTAAAATACATACATGCATTCTTTCCTTTTTCTTTCTTTCATAATGAATGTACTATAGACATTCAATCATTCATGAGTGTAGGCACACTTTCATGGCACAATCATTCACATAAATAGCATGACAATGTAGGATCTTTCTTTAAAAACATGCAAGTGAAGCAAACATCATGCTAGTCTTATCAACACATCATTCATGTAACATATTTGTCTTAATCAAGGAAAAACATTGGTTTTAGCTTTCTTTTCCTATCTTAATACATGCTAGCCGAAACTTCATAGGTAGGGTTTCATAGCATAAAATTCATGTAACATGGAAACAATTGCATAAGAGATCATTTACAAGTACAAGGGTAGTCTAAACTTCACTAAACATTAGTTTAGGCACATGATTGTAGTTTGGACCTATTTTAGTCCTCATTCTAGATGCTGGCTGAAATTCATAGTTAGGGTATTATAGCATAAAAATTCATGTAACATGGAAACAATTGCATAAGAGATCATTTACAAGTACAAGGGTAGTCTAGACTTCACTAAACCTTAGTTAGGTACACAATTTGTAGTTTGGACCTATTTTAGCCCTCTACCTAGTTGTTGGCCGAAACTCACAGATTTAATAAGGCATGGATTCCACAATTTTCTTGACATAAAACATTACATAAGCAAGGGAAAATTCACATAGAATCAAACCCTTGTCCATACACATGCATCTTGTTGGAAACCGGATGGCTAGAGGGGGGGGTGAATATAGCCAATCCCTTGGACCTTTGGCACTTATCAAGATTTCTGCACTTAACTTATCAGTAGCACAGTGGAAGAAGCAAAGGAAAACGAAGCAGTGCAGTAAACAAAAAACAGAAATGAAAGCAAACAACGACAGCTACCAAGATCGCTAACAAGAGAGTTTACAAGGTTCGGGGATAACTTGCCCCTACTCCTTGGCGTGCCCTTAAGGTGGGCGATCCCTTGATCGTCGGCAGATCAAGCCCCGGTGTTCACCGGATATAACGCAACCTCATTCTCGGTGGAGAAACCTCTCCACAGCGTTTCAAACAAGAATATAGATTTAAGCTTAATGAAACACAGAGAATACTCTTACTCAGCACCTAGCAAGGACAAGCGCACAGCGAGCTTATCCCGAGCTCCACCCAGCGACGATCTCACGCAAGGACTCCCTCCTTCGTGTCTTCTCACTGTTGGACTCCAAGCTCCTTGTTCTTTGCTCCCAGCACTTACGTAAGAGTTGGTTGCTTCTCGATTGCAGTTGCTTGCTCAAAGTGATGAAGATTTCAGAAACACAGCAAGCAAGTTGTGGAGAAACACAAAGCGCAGCAAGAACTTCAGCAAGCTCAACACAGAAAACTGTCGAACTCTTCTCTGCTTCAGCCGAAGTCTTCTTCTCCTTTTGTTTCTCCACCAAGCATCAGATGACACCATCCCTGCAGCTCCCAGCTGCCTATCTGCCAATGCCAGCTACCACTGAGCTATCCCTGGACTCCCTTAGCTTCCCTCAGCCAAGCTCCAGTCTCAGCTCCAGTCTGCAGCTCGGCCGTTGTAACCTGAGATGGAAAAACGGACAAACCTGCTCCAAGGAAAGCTCTCCATTGACCCTCCTTGAGTGTTTGAATCCTCCCTTGTCACCTGCAGCTTAATCAGACTATTAGAGCAGTAAATCACACAGTAAATCAAATATCAGAGGCAAACAACAGCGAATCGGATATGGTCAGACGTGATCAGAGCGTCTGACAGTGCAATTTGAATTAAAGTGATCGGTCACCGGACCGATCAGAGAGACTCCTGATCGGTCACCAGATCGATCAGGCTGGGTCCAGACCGATCAAGCTCCATCCTGATCGATCCCCAACGCTCAATCAGAAATCGCGATCTCTTTGAGATTCTCTTGGACCGATCACCAGACCGATACCAGGTTGTGGATCGATCACCGGACCGATCCACCTCTAATTTGGGCGATTTCTGAGTTTCGCAGTCCAAAACTCCTGATCGGTCACCCGACCGATCAGAGTGTCTCCTGATCAGTCACCAGACCGATCAGATCATGCTCAGACCGATCAGGCACCGTCCCGATCGATCTTAGTGAGGAACCCGCGATGCTGGATCGTTCTCTAGAACGATCTGCACAGTGATCCTGATCGGTCACCAGACCGATCAGGAGCAGATCAGCAAGGGAACTCAACCTCACTGTTCGCTCCCTGATCGGTCACCAGACCGATCAGGAGCCAGTCTGTGGGTGAAACGCATACTCCCTGATCGGTCACCAGACCGATCAGTCATCGCTAGATCAGTCACCAGACCGATCCACGAAGGAGCACTGTGCCAACTCCCTGATCGGTCACCAGACCGATCCAGGGGCTCCAACCTAGCCCTCCAAGCTAGGGTTTCATCCACCTTAGCCCTCCAAGCTAAGGATTTCTCACCTAATCCTCCAAGTTGGGAATTTGCACCTAACCCTCCAAGTTAGGACTTTTCACCTAGCCCTCCAAGCTAGGACTTTTCACCTAGCCCTCCAAGCTAGGACTTTTCACCCAACTCTTCCGGATTAGGACTTTTTCAAACCTAGCCCTCCAAGCTAGGACCTGACCCTCCAAGCCAGGACTTTTTCACCTAATTCTCCAAGATGGGAATTTGCACCTAACCCTCCAAGTTAGGACTTTTCACCTAGCCCTCCAAGCTAGGACTTTTCACCCACCTCTTCCGAATTAGGACTTTTCACATACCTAGCCCTCCAAGCTAGGATTTTCACACCTAACCCTCCAGGTTAGGATTTTCCAATACCTAGCCCTCCAAGCTAGGATTTTCCATACCATGCCTGATCCCCGATCAGGACTTCATCATAATCATCAATAATCATCCACCTAAACTAAAATCGGTGTCAACACCAAAACAACAATCAGGGCCAGACTGCATCAACAATCTCCCCCTTTTTGTTGTTTGACAACCCAATTTTAAGTTTAGGGATTCTCAATCAATTGCTCAACTTTAGAATCATAGGGGAATCCAGATCCTCCCCCTACAACATGATCATCCTAAACTTAACCAACCAATACTCTCCCCCTTTGTCGAACACCGAAAAGGGGTCTAGAAGGGCTGTTAAGTTTAAACTATACTCCCCCTCAACCCTAGGGGTATCCCAAAACAACAATTTGATTCTTGATAAGCATATGAATACATATGACAAACAGATATAGGCATGGCAAAATACGCATATGTATCATACGATCATGGCATCATAAGCATGAAGATAGCTATGGATCAAACATGGAGATAGTACTCATAGCATCAACAATAAGCAGCTAAAATAGGATAAGATATGCATCAAAGTCATAAAGATCAAGCCATAAAACATCCAAAGAACCACATGATGCAAGTCACAGGCATTAAAGTCAAAGTACAGACAAATATGTCACTCATCATATGAGGAATCAGCAATGTAGATAACGTCCTCTGGTAAAGGAATGCTGGGGGACCCACCACCAGGATACGCATGATGGTACCACTCCTCATACCAAGCGTCCTGGAATGAGCTGATCTCAGAGACATTAGATGCTAGAGCATCGATACGGCGACCGAAAGACTGACACTCTGAGCGGACCTCCTGTCGCCAGAGCTCGGAGATATGCAACTCGTGCTCCATCTTCCGCTCTATCTCCGCAACCTGCCAGTGTAGGTCAGGACTCCACTCGTCGTGATCTGCATATCAGCTGGCGACCCCTGGACATGAGCCGCTCTCGGTAGCTCCCCCTCACGTTTGCGATCCTTCCACCTTAGCCCCCGGGGCCCGAGGACAATGCCGGACTGAGCAAGCATGCGACGATCCAGACGGCAGTCCTGTCGAATCATGGGCACAATGCGGCCCTGTGAAACGTCGATGCCAACCGACTCCAGCCAAGCAGTAATGATATGGCCGAATGGCATGTAGACTGACTGGGTGGACGACATGCAGTGGACGATAATGGAGAAGTAGACCGAGGCCACTGGATCAAAATCTAACTGCTGATGCATCCTGTAGAGCATCAAGCAGTGGAATGGGCGAATCGCATCCAGATGTTTCGAAGTAGTAGGTAGAAGACAATTGGTGATGATCTTAAACAGAACATAATCAACAGGGGAAAGGCGAAGAGCCGGAAATGTGGGAAAATCACTGGTGCTCTCACCGGAACCCCTTGGCCTGGGATGGCCTAGAAAGTGCTCATAGATGGAATCAGGGGTTACTCCATCGAAGGGAAACGGAAGAGGATTAGGAGGATAAGGGTAGAGAAAGAAATCATTTTCTGACCGGCGACAGCCGAGAAAATCAGTGAAAATAGATCGATTAAAATCAAGATCGATACTAGCAACACGGGTCCTCCACCCCGTGCCCTCTCCACTCACCATGTTGTTATAGAATTCAGAGACCAAGTCAAGGTTGATCGGCCTCTCAAGGTAAACAATAGATTGAAGATTATAATGTGCAATAATTTGTCGGATTGTCGGGCAATGTTCATAGATGAAGGATTGGTCTATAGTCCGACATGGCATTAATTTAAAATTGCGCCACTGAAAATTTAACGCAAGAGCGACACTCTGAAATCGAGTATGTGGAGGTAGTGGAGGCCTTGGAGAAGGTGTAGATATTGAAGGGTCTTTGCCCTTAGAGCTTCCCTCCATAGGTTCCTTACCCTTAGAAGACTTTCTAAAGATTTGAATTGGTCATACACATAGTGTGAATCAAAGATGCATGAGTTGATCATACAAAGAGTAACCACATGAACCAAATTGATCAAGAAAAGTAAGACCCAATCAGAGAATGTAATTAACAGTACATAGATGGATCAAGGAACACATTTGGACCAAGATTTGATCATATGGTGAGAAAGTAAGGTCACGGCAAAGAAGGTCACGGCACCACACCAACAACACACCAAACTTGGTTAGCTTCAAAACATAGTTTATGAACTATTTTGAGAAAAAAAAACGAAGCCAAAAACTTACTTAGGTGCCATTGGGGAAGGTTTTGGAGATTGTAAGAGCAAGCTTGCGCAAAGAGAGACTCGCCGCAGGAAGAAAACAGAGTTCGGAAGGAACTCCTTAGGACTGCACGTCGCACGAAGACTCTCTTGAGGAAGAAGAAAGCACTGGGAAGCTTTCGCACGAAGCAAAGGTTGCGCGAGGAAGAGGTTTCGGCGCTTAGGGTTTGGCAATGGTAAGTTTTCGCGAAGTTAATCGGTTGGTGGATCGGTCCACCAACCGCAATTTAATGCGTCTGAACGGATCACCATTCGATCTGATCGCACCCAGACCGATCAGGCTATAGCCTGATCGGACTGACCTTGGCCTGATCGGTCGGGTGACCGATCAGACGCGCTCCTGATCGGTCGGATGACCGATCAGGACACGAACAGTAGGGTCCAGAGAAAAACCTCTGAGCTCCCTGATCGGTCTGTGGACCGATCACCATAGGGTGCCAGATCGGTCCGGGGACCGATCCAGGCTAGCTCAGTACACTTGGTCAAAAATTTCGGAGAGTCACTGCTTGCCTCGCTGATCGGTCTGTGGACCGATCATTGCAGAGTGGAGCCAGATCGGTCTGTGGACCGATCAGCCCTACTCCTGATCGGTCGGGTGACCGATCAGGGTTCCTGAAACTCCCAGATTCGATCTGAAACATTCAGTTTCAGATTTTCTGAAACTTTCCAACGTGATCTGATGAATTTTATCGAACTTGGACATGATCTCATGACTAAAATTGATCCCTGAACGAGGATCAAAAGTCCTTATAGGTTCAGCAATCACTTTGCTCCATCCAAATGGAGTCAAACTCAATCAACAATCATTCAAGCAATTTCAATCAAGTTTTGTTCCCAATCCAAGTTTCCAATCAAGTTTCCTTGATTGGAATGTCCAAGTATGTTCACGGAGCCATATACACATATGTTATGCAATGGTTTTCCCCATACTTGGTCACCGAAGTGATTATTATCTCGTCAACTCAATTTCTCAAGGGATGCATTGACATTTTGAGAAATTAAGTTGATCCTAACATCTCACCCCATATCTAGCAAACAAAAGCGTTTTGTTAAACCTTATAGTTTGTGTGAGATGTCCCCAACGTTACCCAATTGTTTCCCAACAATTTCGAAATAATCATGAAGGGTTTGAAAGCATTTTGAAATTCATGAGGCACGACACATTCCCAACTCCCGTCTTAGGAAACTAAATTCATTCTCGGGGAGTGATTTAGTGAAAATGTCAGCTAGGTTTGATTTGGACTCTACATGTGAGAGTACAATATCTCCCCTAGCTACATGATCCCTAATGAAGTGGTGACGCACCTCAATATGTTTGGTCCTAGAATGATGGACTAGATTCTTGGTTAGGTTAATCATGCTAATGTTATCACATAACACTTGCACACCCTTGTAACTCAATCCATAGTCCTCTAAAGTATGTATCATCCACAACAATTGTGATACGCTCTCTCCCATGACGATATACTCTGCCTCGGTCGTGGAGAGAGCAACACAATGTTGCTTCCGACTTGACCAACTTACTAAGAACGAACCTAAGGATTGGCAACCCCCACTTGTGCTTTTCCGATCCAACTTACATCCAGCGTAGTCGGAATCCGTATAGTCAATCAAATCAAATGATTCGGTACGGGGGTACCATAGACCGACTCCAATTGTGCCTTTGAGATATCTCAAAATTCTCTTAACAACGATTAGGTGAGATTCCTTGGCACAGACTTGATACCTAGCACACATACCTACAGCAAATAAAATATCTGGTCGACTGGCTGTAAGGTATAGCAAACTACCTATCATGCTTCGATATTGAGTCAAATCAACGGGTTTACCACTCTCATCATTGTCTAATCTTGTGTTTGTGGCCATGGGAGTGGTTACCTCTTTTGAATCACTCATATTGAATTTCCGAAGCATTTCTTGTATATATTTTGATTGGTGCACATGGATACCATCACGAGTTTGCTTGATTTCGAGTCCAAGGAAGAAAGTCAACTCTCCCACTAGACTCATTTCAAATTCACTCTCCATGTGTCCAATAAACTCATTTAAATAGCCCCTATTGTTTGAGCCACAAATTATGTCATCGACATATACTTGGGCTACAAAAATATTATCACCATCTCTTCGTAGAAATAGTGTAGGGTCT
Organism: Boesenbergia rotunda; assembly: GCA_024364735.1. NCBI lineage: Eukaryota > Viridiplantae > Streptophyta > Magnoliopsida > Zingiberales > Zingiberaceae > Boesenbergia > Boesenbergia rotunda. Next base: position 102,210 of record JAGFNQ010004086.1, on the reverse strand, counting down.
ATTTGGCCTCTAACGAAGCCCTTCTCAATTAGAACGTCGACAACGCTCATACCAAGCCCGGGGTGCTTGTTTAAGGCCATAGAGTGCCTTCTTGAGCTTGAACACGTGATTTGAAAATTCGGTACTCTCAAACCCAGGTGGTTGTTCGACATAGACCTCTTCTCTAATCAAACCATTTAGAAAGGCCGATTTGACATCCATTTGGTATAATTTGAAGCCACGATGTGCTGCAAATGCTAGCATCAATCGGATGGACTCTAATCGTGTCACGGGAGCATAGGTCTCATCATAATCAAGGCCTTCAACTTGACTATAGCCCTTGGCTACTAAGCGTGCCTTGTTTCTAATGATTTCTCCCTTATGGTTCAATTTGTTCTTGAAGACCCATTTAGTTCCAATGATGGTGGTCTTCTTAGGTCTAGGGACTAAGTCCCAAACTTGACTCCTTTCAAATTGACCTAGTTCATCTTGCATTGCAATGATCCAATCGGGATCATTTAATGCTTCATCAATTTTCCTAGGTTCAATTTCAGAAATTAGGGCAACTTCATTAGCCTCATTCCGGAAGAATGATCTAGTTCTCACCCCATGATGGATGTCTCCAACAATTTGGTCTTGGGGATGACTAGAGGCTAATCTAGTTTGCCTTGGTGTTGGTGGTGCTTCATGAATAGGTTCACTAGACACAAGTTCAGCCTCAGGATCCGGCTGATCAATGGGTTGTCTAGGCTCACCGTCATCGGATTCTTCACCATCAACAACATTTGGACTTTCATTCAAACTTAGTCTCCTAAGTTCGAATTGGACTTCATCTTCTGGTTGACCATTGACTTTTGGAATTTCTTCGAAGACAACATCAGAAGATTCTTCAACTAGTCTAGACTTCTTGTTGTAGACTCGATAGGCTTTGCTAACGAGGGAGTACCCGACTAGTATCCCTTCATCAGCCTTTGCCGTAACTTTCCAAGATGATCCTTGGTGTTTAGAATGAACACATTACAACTAAACACCCGAAGGTGTTTAACCGTAGGTGGTTCCCAAACCAAAGTTCATGGGGAGTCTTCCCTAAAAACCTATGAATGAAGACCCAGTTTTGCACATAGCAAGCTGTATTTACAGCTTCGGCCCATAAGTAACTCGGGAGTGAGTACTCATTAAGCATGTTTCGTGCAGCCTCTTGTAGAACACGGTTCTTCCTCTCTACAACACCATTTTGTGTGGTGTTCTAGGAGTAGAGAACTCATGTCTATAACCCTATCTTGACAAAATTCCAAAAACCTTTGATTTTGAAATTCACCTCCATGATCACTTCTAATTGTCTTAATTGTTAATGATTTTTCATTTTCTACCCTCCTACAAAAAGAAATGAAAACATCTAAGGTTT
>JAGFNQ010004086.1:0-100627 GCA_024364735.1 Boesenbergia rotunda | reverse complement strand
CAACTTCAATTTCTCAAGGGATGCATTGACATTTTGAGAAATTAAGTTGATCCTAACATCTCACCCCATATCTAGTAAACAAAAGCGTTTTGTTAAACCTTATAGTTTGTGTGAGATGTCCCCAACGTTACCCAATTGTTTCCCAACAATTTCGAAATAATCATAAAGGGTTTGAAAGCATTTTGAAAATCATGAGGCACGACACATTCCCAACTCCCATCTTAGGAAACTAAATTCATTCTCGGGGAGTGGTTTAGTGAAAATGTCAGCTAGGTTTGATTTGGACTCTACATGTGAGAGTACAATATCTCCCCTAGCTACATGATCCCTAATGAAGTGGTGACGCACCTCAATATGTTTGGTCCTAGAATGATGGACTGGATTCTTGGTTAGGTTAATTGTGCTAATGTTATCACATAACACTTGCACACCCTTGTAACTCAATCCATAGTCCTCAAAAGTATGTATCATCCACAACAATTGTGATACGCTCTCTCCCATGCCGATATACTCTGCCTCGGTAGTGGAGAGAGCAACACAATGTTGCTTCCGACTTGACCAACTTACTAAGGACGAACCTAAGAATTGACAACCCCCACTTGTGCTTTTCCGATCCAACTTACATCCAGCGTAGTCGGAATCCGTATAGCCAATCAAATCAAATGATTCGGTACGGGGGTACCATAGACCGACTCCAATTGTGCCTTTGAGATATCTCAAAATTCTCTTAACAGCGATTAGGTGAGATTCCTTGGCACAGACTTGATACCTAGCACACATACCTACAGCAAATAAAATATCTGGTCGACTGGCTGTAAGGTATAGCAAACTACCTATCATGCTTCGATATTGAGTCAAATCAACGGGTTTACCACTCTCATCATTGTCTAATCTTGTGTTTGTGGCCATGGGAGTGGTTACCTCTTTTGAATCACTCATATTGAATTTCTGAAGCATTTCATGTGTATATTTTGATTGGTGCACATGGATACCATCGCGAGTTTGCTTGATTTCGAGTCCAAGGAAGAAAGTCAACTCTCCCATTAGACTCATCTCAAATTCATTTTCCATGTGTCCAATAAACTCATTCAAATAACCCTTATTGTTTGAGCCACAAATTATGTCATCGACATATACTTGGGCTACAAAAATATTATCACTATCTCTTCGTAGAAATAGTGTAGGGTCTATTTGGCCTCTAACAAAGCCCTTCTCAATTAAATGTTGACAACCGCTCATACCAAGCTCGGGGTGCTTGTTTAAGGCCATAAAGTGCCTTTTTGAGCTTGAACACGTGGTTTGGAAATTCGGTACTCTCAAATCTCGGAGGTTGTTCGACATAGACTTCTTCTCTAATCAAACCATTTAGAAAGGCCGATTTGACATCCATTTGGTATAATTTGAAGCCACGATGTGCTGCAAATGCTAGCATTAATCGGATGGACTCTAATCGTGCCACGGGAGCATAAGTCTCATCATAATCAAGGCCTTCAACTTGACTATAGCCCTTGGCTACAAAGCGTGTCTTGTTTCTAATGATTTCTCCCTTATGGTTCAATTTATTCTTGAAGACCCATTTAGTTCCAATGATGGTGGTCTTCTTAGGTCTAGGGACTAATCCCAAACTTGACTTCTTTCGAATTGACCTAGTTCATCTTGCATTGCAATGATCCAATCGGAATCATTTAATGCTTCATCAATTTTTCTAGGTTCAATTTCAGAAATTAGGGCAACTTCATTAGCCTCATTCCGGAAGAATGATCTAGTTCTCACCCCATGATGGATGTCTCCAACAATTTGGTCTTGGGGATGACTAGAGGCTAATCTAGTTTGCCTTGGTGTTGGTGGTGCTTCGTGAATAGGTTCACTAGACACAAGTTCAGCCTCAGGATCCGGCTGATGAATGGGTTGTCTAGGCTCACCGTCATCGGATTCTTCACCATCAACAACATTTGGACTTTCATTCAAACTTAGTCTCCTAAGTTCGAATTGGACTTCATCTTCTGGTTGACCATTGACTTTTGGAATTTCTTCGAAGACAACATCAGAAGATTCTTCAACTAGTCTAGACTTCTTGTTGTAGACTCGATAGGCTTTGCTAACGAGGGAGTACCCGACTAGTATCCCTTCATCAGCCTTTGCCGTAAACTTTCCAAGATGATCCTTGGTGTTTAGAATGAACACCTTACAACTAAACACCCGAAGGTGTTTAACCGTAGGTGGTTTCCCAAACCAAAGTTCATGGGGAGTCTTCCCTAAAAACCTATGAATGAAGACCCAGTTTTGCACATAGCAAGCTGTATTTACAGCTTCGGCCCATAAGTAACTCGGGAGTGAGTACTCATTAAGCATGTTTCGTGCAGCCTCTTGTAGAACACGGTTCTTCCTCTCTACAACACCATTTTGTTGTGGTGTTCTAGGAGTAGAGAACTCATGTCTATAACCCCTATCTTGACAAAATTCCAAAAACCTTTGATTTTGAAATTCACCTCCATGATCACTTCTAATTGTCTTAATTGTTAATGATTTTTCATTTTCTACCCTCCTACAAAACGAAATGAAAACATCTAAGGTTTGGTCCTTATATTTTAAAAAGTAAGTCCATGTATATCTAGTGAAATCATCAATGATCACAAAGCAATATCTACTTCATTCAATGATATGATGGTACTACAATCAAATAGATCCATGTGAAGTAAATCTAAAGCGGTAGAAGTACTTACAGCGCTTTTACCTTTATGTGCAGATTTCGTTTGCTTACCCATTTGACATGCATCACAAAGTTTGTCCTTTTCATACTTGATGCTTGGTAAGCCACGAACTAATCCCTTGTTGGCCAACTTCCGGATGTTCTTCATGTTCACATGTGCAAGCCTCCGGTGCCAAAGGGTGGACTCTTCTTCTTTTGACATGAAACACTTAGCAGAAACATTAGTAGCACTTTTAAATGAAACTTGATAAATGTTGTCTACTCTTGTTCCTACTAGTACCGTGTCCAAGGTGTCTTGTTGTCTAACTAGATATTGACTTGGTTGAAAATCAATTGTGTAACCCGTGTCACACAATTAACTGACACTTAGGAGATTAAATGTCATCCCCTTGACTAGAAGGACATTTGAAATTCTAAGACATTCGGATATTTGAATGTCTCCTATTCCTATGACTTAAGACTACCATTGTTACCAAATGAAACATTACCTCTACTTTTCTTGTGAAGTGTGGTAAACAATGATCTATCCCCGGTCATGTGTTTGGAGCATCCACTATCAACGAACCAAGTTGATAGATGCTCCCCCTCAATCATTACCTACATAATTCGAAAAATAGAAGTTTTAGATACCCAAACCTTGGGACCTAAAGCATCAACTAAACATGACATAGGCACCCATGCCTTGACCACTTTCGTTTGAATTTTGGGTGTCCTAGATTGTCTCATATCAGTCCTAGACATCAAGGACACGAATGAGGGTTCTTTAGGTCGGTAACCAATACCGGCCCTATTGTAGACCGCCCTTTGGGCATTTAAGATCATGTCTAGGGTCTTAGAGCTAGTTGAGAACTTCTCAAGAATATTCTTGAGTTTCTCAACTTCACTCTTCAAGGATTTGTTCTCTTCTACTAACAAGTTATCATGCAAATCATCTACTTCCTCAACCTTAGAGGATTTCAAGTTTTCAACTTCAAGTTTCAAAGACTTAATCTCATCTTCTAACAATTCAACATGCAAATCATCAATGTTATCATCTCTAGATAATTTCAATTGATTAATTTCTAATTGCAATGCTTTAACCTTATTTTTTAATTTCTTAAGCATACTAGTTAAACATGCAATTGCTCTATAACATTTTTCAAGCTCGGGAGAGGTTACCTCTTCATCATCCGAAGATGATGAAGCTGCGTTTGAGGAACTTGAAGATTTATCACTGCTTTCCTCTCCAAGAGCCATGAGTGCCACTTGCCTTGTGCTCTTCTCCTCCTTCTTTCATCGGATGAGCTTGAGGATGACTCATCCCAAGTGGCCTTCAAGGCCTTCTTCTTCTTCTTGGATTTCTCTTCTTTTCTTTTGGATTTCTCTTCCTTTTTCTTTAGTTTCGGACATTCATTCTTGAAATGCCCTTTTCTACCACACTCAAAGCAAGATGCATTAGTCTTATTAAGTTTGGATTCACTAGAGTTACCTCTACCTTCGCATGAAGTTTGCCATCTCGGAGGAAGAAGAGCCGCTACCATCTTCCTCGGAATCAGACTCGGATTCGGAAGAGGATGAAGATGAAGAGACCTCCTTCTCCTTCTTCTTCTTGTTGATTCGGTCCCCTACAACTAAGGCAATCCCCTTCTCCTTGGGGCCTTTGTTAGCCATTTCATGCAATTTCATCTCACAAAATAAATCATCTAACTTTACAATGGATAGATCCTTGGAAACTTTGTAGGCATCCACCATGGATGACCACAAAGCATTCCTTGGAAAGGCTTTCAAGACATACCTCACAAGGTCGCGATTCTCGACCTTTTCATCAATCGAATGAAGTCCATTGAGAACTTGCTTGAACCGGCTATGGAGCTCACTTACCGTTTCATTCTCCTTCATGGAGAGGTTTTGGAGTTTATTGAGGAACAAGTCCCTCTTGGCGATTCTTGAGTCTCAGGTGCCCTCATGGAGTTCGATGAGTTTGTTCCACAAGTCCTTTGCACTTGTGAAAGGACCAACCTTGATGAGTTGGTCTTTGTTCATGCCACATTGTAGAGTGACAACTGCCTTCACATCGGCTTCACTTTTCCTAGTTTGTCCAGCAGTCCACCTCCACGATTCGAGTTCTTTGCCTTCATCATCCTTAAAAGGGGTGAATCCCTCCTTCACCGCGAACCAAGTATGGATGCCCATCTTCAAATAATATTCCATCTTCGATCTCCAATATTGGAAATCAGCACCATCGAAGAATGGGGGTCGTGTGGTGGAAAATCCTTCTCTCAAAGCCATCTTGTTGATAACTCTCGGATGTTAAGCCGCAAACAGAGCCCCAAGCTTTGATACAACTTGTTGGAAACTGGATGGCTAGAGAGGGGGGGTGAATATAGCCAATCTCTTGGACCTTTGGCACTTATCAAGATTTTTGCACTTAACTTATCAGTAGCACAGCGGAAGAAGCAAAGGAAAACGAAGCAGTGTAGTAATCTAAAAACAGAAATGAAAGCAAACAACGACAGCTACCAAGATCGATAACAAGAGGGTTTACAAGGTTCGGGGATAACTTGCCCCTACTCCTTGGCGTGCCCTTAAGGTGGGCGATCCCTTGATCGTCGGCAGATCAAGCCCCGGTGTTCACCGGATATAACGCAACCTCCTTCTCGGTGGAGAAACCTCACCACAACGTTTCAAACAAGAATATGGATTTAAGATTAATGAAACACAGAGAATACTCTTACTCAGCACCTAGCAAGGACAAGAGCACAGCGAGCTTATCTCGAGCTCCACCCAGCGACGATCTCACGCAAGGACTCCCTCCTTCGTGTCTTCTCACTGTTGGATTCCAAGCTCCTTGTTCTTTCCTCCCAGCACTTACGTAAGAGTTTGTTGCTTCTCGATTGTAGTTGCTTGCTCAAAGTGATGAAGATTTCAGAAACACAGCAAGCAAGTTGTGGAGAAACACAAAGCGCAGCAAGAACATCAGCAAGCTCAACACAGAAAACTGTCGAACTCTTCTCTGCTTCAGCCGAAGTCATCTTCTTCTATGCTTTAACTAATATCCACTTCATTTCCTCATAACATTCACTTGTTAGGTGAGTTGGTTAAAGCATACATGGTTGTACAAGAGGTCCAAGGTTCAATCCTTGGCCCATGCACCTTATTTTTATTTTATTTCTCTTTTTTTATTTCCCCAAAATTCCGAAATTCCTCTAAAAATTCCCCCATAATTATTTTAATATTTCCTATTAAAATCCCTTTATATTTCTATAAATTTTTACCTAAAATCTACCAATAATTATGGTACTAAAAAGCCCATATAAGGCCCATTAGTGCCCTTTTTCCCAATTTAAATGAGAAAACACGGATTTTCTAGGCCAAAGTTCGCATTAATATTTCTAGGTCCCTTGGAAAATTATCTAGACATGTTTAATATTTTAAGAAAATATTAAGAGAATTTTCCGGGTCGTTACAATCCCCCATACCTCGTGAAATTTCGTCCTCGAACTTAGAATAACTCCGGGTACTTGCGCCTCATCTCGTCCTCGCGTTCCCAGGTAGCTTCCTCGAACCGTTGACTTTGTCATAGGACCTTGACTAAGGGTACCTCCTTACTCCTCAGCTTCTTGACCTCCCTATCAAAAATCTGGATGGGTCTGCTCTCATAACTTAGGTCCTCTTGCACTTGTACCATCTGCGGATCGATCACTTGGTCCATATTTGGAATACACTTTTTTAAACAGGGACACATGGAATACGTTATGGATAGCTGACATCTCTGGAGACAGCTCCAGCTCATATGCCACCTTACCAACTCTTTTCAGAATCAGGTACGGCCCCACGTAGTGCGGACTTAATTTTCCTTTCCTCCCAAATCTTGTCACCCCCTTCATAGGAGCCACTTTCAGAAACACCCAATCTCCAACATTAAACTCCAGGGATCTACGCCGGACATCGGCATAACTCTTCTGCCGGCTCTGAGCAGTTTCTATCCATTGCCGAATGTTCTATATCGCTCAGGTGGTGTCGTCGATTAGGTCTGTCGTGAGCCCCATTGCCTTCTTTTCACCACCTTCGTACCAACAGATTGAAGATCTACATCTCCTCCCGTATAAAACTTCATAAGGTGCCATTCCGATAATAGCTTGGTAGCTATTGTTGTAAGCGAATTTCGCTAAACATAGATATCGGCACCAACTTCCTTTGAAATCCAGGGCACAAACTCTCAACATATCCTCCAGTACTTGATTCACTCATTCAGTTTTCCCGTCAATCTGAAGGTGAAAAGCAGTAGTGAACCCCAGTTTAGTGCCCAGAGACTTCTGGACGCACTCCCAAAAACGTGAGATAAAGCGACCATCCCTATCAGAGGTGATAGTCTCGGAAACTCCATGGAGTCTAATTATTTCCCTAGCGTATAATTGAGCTAGTTGCTCAATCGAATAAGTCATCTTGACTGCTAGGAAGTGAGCAGACTTCGTCAGCCTATCCATAATTACCCAAACCCCATCATACCCGTTTATAGTCTTGGGAAGTCCTGAAATAAAATCCATCGATATATCTTCCCATTTCCATTCCGGAATTGAAAGTGGCTGCAGAACTCCTCTGGGTCGCTGGTGTTCTGCTTTCACTCGTTTGTAGGTCAGGCATGTACTAACATGCTGAGCCACATCTCTCTTCATATCGGACCACCAGAATTTCTCCTTCAGGTCTTGATACATTTTCGTGGATCCCGGATGCATCGAATAAGGGTTAATTCTTTAATCCAAGGAACTCATAATATTGCCAATTTGACATACGTGATTATGTGTATTTTACTCACGGCCATTTATACTTATATCCTTGAGGATATAAGTGACATACATGATTGTCATAATTGAGCTAGTGTCATTAATAGCCCTATGATGTAATTATAGGCATATATCATAATCATATACTTATTATAATTATGGGTAAACCTAATAATAGTTGGGTTCCGAAATCTTAGTTCACAACATGAGCTATGAATTATATTAGTTAATGATTATTACATGATAAGGGAGATCATATTTATTATATTACCATAAAATAACTTAAGGAAATCTTATATATCATATATAAGATAATAGTGAAACATACGTTGATAATTCTAATATTTATAATTAGTATGAAAATGTAGTGGACCCCTAATCTACAATAGGTGTTAATATAATTAGGACACTACCCTATGCGTATCATTGTAGGTTATACTGTATGACTTATACCATTAATTATATTAGTATTAGTATAATGGAACTAGTGTTATACGCTAACATAGGTGAGAGTGTTATAATCTAATATATGTTGGCTATCATATACTTCCCTACATGAGACTATATTATAGGTTATACATGATATCATAAATTATAGTTATTTATCATATAAATTATAGGTAAATTATAGTTATTTTTCTACCCCTATATTATTCTAAATATTTAATTCCTAAAATAAGATAAAGTATCATTCGTCGTTACATATCGTAACGTACTTTTCATCATAAATACCATTTATACTTGCATATCTTAAAATCATAAAACATCTTAATACTATCAGATATGTAAAGAGGTACTTATACTTGGAAGCGGCAGGAAGAGGGCTTGATGTGTGTGTAGTGAGATGGTTACTGCTCTGATACCAACCAGTGTAACGCCCGCTTTTTTTTTCTTTTTCCTAAAGCGGCGTTACGTTAACATACTTAGGCATGTAGACATCATAATGTAGAGGAAACTTTTAACTTACTCCTATATGCACTTACTACCATTCCTAGCATCATAACATGGAAACTTGACATATTAACTTTATACTTAGCATCATATCATGTCATACTTAGCATCATGTCATACTTAGCATCATATCATGTCATACTTTAGCATCATGTCATAGAGTCACATTCAAGTACTTAATATTAAAGGTAGAGTTCTATCATAAGACGAGCAACCATATTGCTCCTTGACCAAGTCACTATCACACACATTCTTTGATGCCCTCCTGTTGCTTCCTTAGTGTCCCCTTGCGTGATCTGCGGTATAAGAAATAAGACTATAAGCACACAGGCTTAGTAAGACTCTTTCCTACTCACTAAAACCATTCATCTTTTCATCATGAGCACATAAGACATTAACATACTTAGTGCTTTACTTAGAACATAAGCCTTTTCATCACTTAGCATACATTCATCATGGCATGATCATAACTTAATCATATTCGTAGCATGGCATAAACATAACCATAATACTTGGCATAGACATAAACATCGTAAACTTTCATAGCATGGCATAATACTTGGCACAGACATAACATAATAAACCTAATTAAATCATGGCTTCAGGGATTAGCATGGGCAGAAATAAAATCATGGCATCCTAACTTAGCATAACACAATTAAATCATGGCATCCTAAACTAGTATGAACATAAATAAAATCATGGCATTCTAACTTAGCATAAACATAATTAAATCATGACATCCTAAACTAGCATGAACATAAATAAAATCATGGCATCCTAAATTAGCATAAACATAAATAAATCATGGCATCACATATTAGCATAAACACAATTAAATCATGGCATCATATATTAGCATAAACACAACTAAATCATGGCATCATATATTGACATGAACATACTTTGCATAAACATACTTTTCCTAAACATACTTTTCATAAACAACTTTTCATAACATAATGCATAACATGAATGGATGCATGTGGCAATTGCATATATATATATAAGGATGCTTAATCTTTAAAACATACTTATAAATACTTAAACATAATCATCATATCATTGGGGCCTTGGCTTGTACCACATACATACATCATAAGCGCGCATCCCTAAGTAAATACGAGGTAGCTAGCCTCGACCTACTAGGGTAAGGATAGCATAGTCGGTAGTCCCCGAACCGAGGCGTTCTTAAGGTGCCCATCCCTGTTGCACAGCTTCGGTAGTGCCAGAACCGTGGGCAGCTTCGGTAGTCCAAAACCGGGGCGTTCTTAAGGTGCCCATCCCTTGGACCCATACTTCGGTCCGGTACAAGCCCATTCATAAAATAAAATACTTTACATGCTTCATCATTCATGAGACATTCATGGCATACTTAACATAGCATAACTTGTTACGGCTCGGCTCGTCTACCGGCCCATTTACCGGTCCTCTCGACCGTCGTACCGTCGACCATCGACCGTGCCGTTTAGCATATTTATGCCTTAATGACATAAGCATCTTCTTTCATTCATCATACTTGTCTTTCATCATCATTCATTCATCATACTTAACATCATCGTTATGCCTTAAAGGCATGTACTTTAACTTCATTCATATGACATACATACATCTTATTCATAAATCATGGCATACATACGTATCATTCATAAGACATGGTATACATGCATATTATTCATAAAACATGGCATATCATTCATAAGACATGGCATACATACATATCATTCATAAATCATGGCACATGTCTAAACATCTATGACTTAACATATAATTCATGACGTACAAACTAAGTGTAGGACCCATGCACGTGAGAGGGGGGTGAATCACGTGACTTTTAAAATCTTCGTTATAAAATCAGAGTCGATAGAAAATTGTACGATGCTTTTTATAACGTGCGCAGCGGAAAAATTAAAACGAAATGCGAAAGCGAAAAATAATAAAAAAAATTACACGAGGAGTTTTACTTCGTTCGGAGCCTTCGCCGACTCCTACTCGAAGGCCCAGGTTCCTTGAACCTTTCCTGTGGGCAATCCACTAAAAACCTCTACCGACAAACTATCGATAGAGTGCTTCGAATACAAGATTGGGCGGAAGTGTAACAGCCCTACACTTCCCCCTTAAATAATTTAAGTGCAAAAAAAAAATTCGTTACCCAACACTTAGATTTATCTGAAGCAGCTTGGGTGTTGGGAGCGATCTTCCAGCAGCGGTCGGACAGCGTCGAGTCAAAGCACATACCGCAGCAGAGGAGCGTGGAAACAAGAGAGCGCCAAAGCTTAAACCAGAATCAAATTTTCTTATTTGTTAGAGGGCTTGCTTGCTTCTATTTATAGTGCCTCGATGCATGATCTTCTCAGCTCAAATTTTATCCATCAACAAGATAAAATAATTAAAAAAAAGATAATGTTTCTATCCTTTGCTTCAATTAAGAAAATAATTTAAATAAAATATAAATACAGAATATTGAAAAGTTAACTGAGAGGTTTTATCCTCTTACAATTTTATTAATAATTTAAAAGGAGATTTTATCCTTCCAGCTAAGCTTTACGTGAGAATTTTAAGCATTAGTAGGGATAATTTTATTCTCTAAAAAGAAGGAAATACGAATAATTTAAATGATAATTTATCCTCCACCAAGGCTTTAGATAAGGAATAATTTTATAAAATTCAACTACAAAATCTAATTAAATAAATTCTGTAAAATAGAGTTAATGCATTTAGAATCTAATTAAATAAATTCTGTAAAATAGAGTTAATGCATTTAGAGTTAATTAGACCCCGTCCAAACCTGGATAAGGATCTAACCAGGACTCAACCGAGGTCACCAAAATGGGCCTAAGTTGGACCGCGCCTACAGTCCTAAAATAGGACCCGTCCTCACTGGTTCGCTCCTCCAGTGACTTACCTCACTTACCTCGTGCAGCTCTACTCAACTTCTTAACCCACCAGGTCTTCCTGCCAGGGCTCAACCACCCTGGTCTTTTTGCCAAGTTTCAACCAACTTGGGCTTCAGCCAGTTGTCAGGCCCCGTGAACCCAACTGGACTTCTCGCCAGGACTCAACCACCCTGGACTTCCCGCCAGGACTCAACCACCCTGGACTTCAGCCTGGTGTCAGGTCCTAAGTCTTTCAACCCTGCACACTTAGTAAAGAGGTCAAAATCAAAAGCAAGTCTAACTTTAACCTATTTGTCATTCATCAAAACTCAGGTTTAACTATTAGTGCAAATTGCATCAACAATCTCCCCCTTTTTGATGCAATGACAACCTGGGTTAAAGTTAGAAAATACCAGATAAAGCAATGAGTCCAAGAATAATATGCAAATGACATGCTCTAAGATTAGAAATTTTTAATTTTCTAACTCAACCCTTAAACCCTCCCCCTTTAGCATTCATCAAAACAAAGAAATAATAAGTGCGCAAGCATCAGAAATAAAACAAGCAATCAAGTAATATGCCAGCCAAGTAAAAAATACTTTAAGTATTTGGGGAAGAAAAACTGCTTAACAAGCATACTAAGTTTCTGAACTGATTCAGAGGGGTAAGTCAAATTCTTAATTTAACACAAACAATCTGAGAGCATAAATGTTAAAGGAAATGACTAGGTGTAAATTTAGAAATGACTTTTCGAACACCATTTTCAAAAATTAAAAAGGCTACCTTCAAAATCTTAATCTTTTCCAAAATAAAGAATATCTCAAGGCAAATTAATGAAAAAGAGAAGATTTTCCAAAATTTTCTTTTCAAAGGATCATTTAGAATATTTTCAGGATTAATTTGAGAAAAAAATTTCAAGATATATATATATATATATTTTTAAATCCTTGTTCAATTAAAGAAGATATTTTCTAAAACAGTTTTCACTAAACATTTTTGAGAGTTAGAATACAAAATATAAACTCAAGCTCCCCCTGAACCAAGTAAGAAAGTTTAGCCCATTTTCTAAGCAGAATTGGTTAAATTTTTGATTTTTGAATTCCCCGCCGTTATCGCTCCTAAGTCTTTTAATTTTAATCCCTTTTTCATTTTCTACTAATTTACAAAATTGAGTAAACATATCAAAAGTTTCATCTTTATTTTTTAAAAATTTTACCCAGGTAAATCTTGAATAGTCATCTATGATTACTAAACAGTAAAGGTTTCCACTAATTGATTTTACCCCATGTGAGTCAAATAGGTCTAGGTGAATTAATTCAAGAATTGACTTAGTTTGAGTTTGACTAGTTGGTTTGTGGGTTGACCTAGTTTGTTTTCCTTGTTGACATGCGTTACATAAGGTTGACTCAAGGTTAGATAACTTTGGTAGGCCTCTAACTAGACCTTTTAGTTTAGGTAGTTTTCTGAAGTGAGTGTGTGAAACTCTCCTATGCCAGAGCCAAGTCTCATCCTTATGGGTTAAAAGACAATTTTCTAAGGGACAGGTTAACTTAATTTCATAAATGTTATTGTGCCTAAGTCCTCTAAGTGTGATGTTTGGGTTGTCATTGTGTTTGATCAGACATTCATTGGATAGGAACCTAACCTTATAACCAGTGTCACACAATTGGCTAATACTCAGTAAATTGAAGTGAAAATTTTCAACAAGTAATACATTTGTAATTATAAAATTAGACTCAAGTTCAATATTACCTAGGCCAATTACCTTAAGTTTACCGTTATTTTCAAAAGCAACGGTCCCTAGTCTTTTGTACTTGAGTTCTGTAAATTTGGTGGGATCCCCAGTCATGTGTCCGGAGCACCCACTGTCAATAATCCATTTATTTACCTACAGTTAAGTAAAAGATTTAGAACTTAGGTTAAGTTTTTGAATTTTTTTTTAAAAAAAAATTTAAGAATATTTTAAACATCCTAAAGAATTTAAAACTTGAATTTGAATTTTGAATTTTATTAATTTTTGAATTTAAATTTTGAATTTGAATTTTATGAATTTTTGAATTTGAATTTTGAATTTGAATTTTATGAATTTTTGAATTTGAATTTTATTAATTTTGAATTTTGAATTTTGAATTCGTTAATTTGAATTTTGAAATTTGATTTTGTTAATTTGAATTTTAAATTTTGAATTCGTTAATTTGAATTTTGAACTTTGATTTTGTTAGTTTGAATTTTGAATTTTGAATTTGTTAATTTGAATTTTGAAATTTGATTTTGTTAATTTGAATTTTGAAATTTGATTTTGTTAATTTAAATTTTGAAATTTGATTTTGTTAATTTGAATTTTGAAATTTGATTTTGTTAATTTGAATTTTGAAATTTGATTTTGTTAATTTGAATTTTGAAATTTGATTTTGTTAATTTGAATTTTGAAATTTGATTTTGTTAATTTGAATTTTGAAATTTGATTTTGTTAATTTGAATTTTGAAATTTGATTTTGTTAATTTGAATTTTGAAATTTGATTTTGTTAATTTGAATTTTGAAATTTGATTTTGTTAATTTGAATTTTGAAATTTGATTTTGTTAATTTGAATTTTGAAATTTGATTTTGTTAATTTGAATTTTGAAATTTGATTTTGTTAATTTGAATTTTGAAATTTGATTTTGAAATTTGATTTTGTTAATTTGAATTTTGAATTTTGATTTTGTTAATTTGAATTTTGAAATTTGATTTTGTTAATTTGAATTTTGAATTTGATTTTGTTAATTTGAATTTTGAAATTTGATTTTGTTAATTTGAATTTTGATTTAATTGATATTTAAATTTGGATTTAAAAGGTAAGATTTTAAATTCAAGTTTGAGTTTTAAATTATCAATCAATGATTTGAACTTATTATCCTTATTCATCTCACTTGATCTAAGTTATCAAACAAAGGGATCCTATGATTTGTGTGAGATGAGTTTGAGTTTGATTCATAAAAGAAATTAATCTGACCTTTTGTTAGATTCGGGTTTGACAAGAAGTAGTTTAAAAGTATACTTCGATAATTAGCTTCCAGGCGGGAGGCGAGGCACAGGGGCCTTCTTTGGCCGAAGCCTTATTGGAGCAACAACCTCTTTCTAGACAAAGCTGCTTAAGGAAGTTGTACTTTAACCCTACCTGTTGAGACACCCTGGTCTAACTAGTCTAGGATGTGTCGAGATAGTTTCGGCTAGTTCTCCCCGAGAGTCTGTCTAGCGTACCGTTATCTCAACCCACCCTAATACTAAGTAGGTCAAGAGTCAGATTAACTTTTAAGACTAGTCCTAAGTGCCCAACTGGGCAAAGGCTGATTTTGAGGTGCCAACTAGTTTGGAGCCTCCCCCTAAATGATAGGTGGGGTGTTTAGGGTCAATGTAATGAATGTCCTTTTTGGGAACATAATATTGATTCTGCCCTACTTGCTTTGTTAGGTAAGCTTTTGGGACCCATGCTTTACATTGCTTTTTGCGTGAGTGGACAAAGGAGAAAAAAGATCTTTGGGCCGATCCTGATTTAAAACCTATCCCAGACTTATTGTACATGCCCTTTTGTGATCTAAGTATAAGGTCAAGGTTCTTGGATCGAGTTGTAAAAGTTGCTAGTAGATCCTTAAGTTTTTGAACTTCACTCTTAAGGGTGGAGTTTTCATTTTCAAGTTCAGAAATTTTTGAGTTTAATTCAGTTG
This sequence comes from Boesenbergia rotunda, assembly GCA_024364735.1. Lineage (NCBI taxonomy): Eukaryota > Viridiplantae > Streptophyta > Magnoliopsida > Zingiberales > Zingiberaceae > Boesenbergia > Boesenbergia rotunda. The sequence goes on along the minus strand of JAGFNQ010004086.1, from coordinate 85,620 downwards.
TGTTTTGATTTAGAATTTGCTCCTTAAGGTCTTGATTTTCCTTAAGGAGCTGATCAGTCCTAAGCTCAGATGCATCTAATCTCTTATTAAGACAGAAATAATTTTAAAGAACTTTTCATTCACTGAATCTAAATATACCTTAGTCGAGCCGTCCGAAAATAGTCCGATCTCTTGGCTCAACTCGTATTCGGAATCCTCGTCTTGCTCCGAGTCCGATTCTGGTCCGGTTGCCATCAGTGCGAGGTAGCTTGCGTTCTTTGGTTGTTCATCGTCGGAATCGTCCGAGCTTTCATCCCACGTGGCTTGAAGAGCCTTCTTCTTTTTGTTCTTAGTGGGTTGGTCCTCCTTTTTGTAAGGGCATTCATGTTTGAAGTGCCCTTTTCTGTTACAGTCGAAGAAGATCATTTTGCTTTTACCTTCAGTGCTGGAGGGCTTCATTACCTTTTGAATATCTTTCTTTGAAAATTTGTTCTTCCTTCTGGTGAACATTTTTCTTACCAAGTTCACCAGTTGTTCTTCTTCATCTGAGTCAGAGTCTGACTCATCTTCAGGTTCTTCTTGAATTTTTCTCTTTGAATTGGCTTCTTTTGGTGAACCTGCAAATAAAGCTAGCCCTTTCTCAACCTTGGCGTTAGTTTGCTCATGCAGCTCTAATTCACAAAATAGTTCATCCAGATTAATTTTTGAAAGGTTCCTAGAAATTTTATAGGCATCTATAATAGATGCCCATAGTGAATTTCTAGGGAATGCATTTAACGCATACCTTATGATGTCCCGGTTCTCCTGTTTGTGCCCGATCATGTGGAGTCCATTCAATATGTTCTTAATCCGGGCGTGGAGTTGACTTGCTGATTCTCCTTCCTGTATTTTTATGTTAAATAACTTATTTAATAACAGATCTCTCTTTGTTACCTTTGCATCAGAAGTGCCTTCATGTAATTCTGTTAATTTGTCCCATAGCTCCTTCGCCGAGTCGGTTGTTCCAATTCTGTTTAGCTCCTCTTTGGTAAGTCCGCACTGGAGGGTGTTCTGAGCTTTGAACTCGGTCTGAGCCTTTTTCTTCATCTCCGGGTTCCATCTGTCGGGCTTCAGTGGAGCATTATTTCCCTCATCCATTGGCGGTGTGTAGCCTATTTGAACTGCGAACCACTGATCCATGTCGGTCTTCAGATAAACCTCCATCCTTCTCTTCCAGTAGGGAAAGTCTTCCCCATTAAAGAGGGGAGGGAGGGCAGTGCTATAGCCTTCACCTTGGGCCATTTAAATTCTGTGCACATGAAATAAAAGTAGAAAAAATATCCCAAGACTGGGTCTTGGATTAGTAGTACGGGAAAGGATAAACTTACGAAAAGCAATTTGAATGGTGTTGCACCAGATTCAAGTAAAACCAACGAACGAGAAAAAATATCTCAAGACTGGGCCTTCACCTCCATTCTTCTCTTCTAGTTGGTTGCTTCTCGATTGCAGTTGCTTGCTCAAAGTGATGAAGATTTCAGAAACACAGCAAGCAAGTTGTCGAGAAACACAAAGCGCAGCAAGAACATCAGCAAGCTCAACACAGAAAACTGTCGAACTCTTCTCTGCTTCAGCCGAAGTCATCTTCTTCTATGCTTTAACTAATATCCACTTCATTCCCTCAAAACATTCACTTGCTAGGTGAGTTGGTTAAAGCATACATGGTTGTACAAGAGGTCCAAGGTTCAATCCTTGGCCCATGCACCTTATTTTTATTTTATTTCTCTTTTTTTATTTCCCCAAAATTCCGAAATTCCTCTAAAAATTCCCCCATAATTATTTTAATATTTCCTATTAAAATCCCTTTATATTTCTATAAATTTTTACCTAAAATTTACCAATAATTATGGTACTAAAAAGCCCATATAAGGCCCATTAGTGCCCTTTTTCCCAATTTAAATGAGAAAACATGGATTTTCTAGGCCAAAGTTCGCATTAATATTTCTAGGTCCCTTGGAAAATTATCTAGACATGCTTAATATTTTAAGAAAATATTAAGAGAATTTCCGGGTCGTTACAATCCCCCATACCTCGTGAAAGTTCGTCCTCGAACTTAGAATAACTCCGGGTACTTGCGCCTCATCTCGTCCTCGCGTTCCCAGGTAGCTTCCTCGAACCGTTGACTTTGTCATAGGACCTTGACTAAGGGTACCTCCTTACTCCTCAGCTTCTTGACCTCCCTATCAAAAATCTGGATGGGTCTGCTCTCATAACTTAGGTCCTTTTGCACTTGTACCGTCTGCGGATCGATCACTTGGTCCATATTTCGAATACACTTTTTTAAACAGGGACACATGGAATACGTTATGGATAGCTGACATCTCTGGAGACAGCTCCAGCTCATATGCCACCTTACCAACTCTTTTCAGAATCAGGTATGGCCCCACGTAGTGCGGACTTAATTTTCCTTTCCTCCCAAATCTTGTCACCCCCTTCATAGGAGCCACTTTCAGAAACACCCAATCTCCAACATTAAACTCCAAGGGTCTACGCCGGACATCGGCATAACTCTTCTGCCGGCTCTGAGCAGTTTCTATCCGTTGCCGAATGTTCTGTATCGCTCGGGTGGTGTCGTCGATTAGGTCTGTCGTGAGCCTCATTGCCTTCTTTTCACCACCTTCGTACCAACAGATTGAAGATCTACATCTCCTCCCGTATAAAACTTCATAAGGTGCCATTCCGATAATAGCTTGGTAGCTATTGTTGTAAGCGAATTTCGCTAAACATAGATATCGGCACCAACTTCCTTTGAAATCCAGGGCACAAACTCTCAACATATCCTCTAGTACTTGATTCACTATTCAGTTTGCCCGTCAGTCTGAAGGTGAAAAGCAGTACTGAACCCCAGTTTAGTGCCCAGAGACTTCTGGACGCACTCCCAAAAACGTGAGATAAAGCGACCATCCCTATCAGAGGTGATAGTCTTGGAAACTCCATGGAGTCTAATTATTTCCCTAGCGTATAATTGAGCTAGTTGCTCAATCGAATAAGTCATCTTGACTGCTAGGAAGTGAGCAGACTTCGTCAGCCTGTCCACAATTACCCAAACCCCATCATACCCGTTTGTAGTCTTGGGAAGTCCTGAAATAAAATCCATCGATATATCTTCCCATTTCCATTCCGGAATTGAAAGTGGCTGCAGAACTCCTCCGGGTCGCTGGTGTTCTGCTTTCACTCGTTTGTAGGTCAGGCAAGTACTAACATGCTGAGCCACGTCTCTCTTCATACCGGACCACCAGAATTTCTCCTTCAGGTCTTGATACATTTTCGTGGATCCCGGATGCATCGAATAAGGGTTAATTCTTTAATCCAAGGAACTCATAATATTGCCAATTTGACATACGTGATTATGTGTATTTTACTCACGGCCATTTATACTTATATCCTTGAGGATATAAGTGACATACATGATTGTCATAATTGAGCTAGTGTCATTAATAGCCCTATGATGTAATTATAGGCATATATCATAATCATATACTTATTATAATTATGGGTAAACCTAATAATAGTTGGGTTCCGAAATCTTAGTTCACAACATGAGCTATGAATTATATTAGTTAATGATTATTACATGATAAGGGAGATCATATTTATTATATTACCATAAAATAACTTAAGGAAATCTTATATATCATATATAAGATAATAGTGAAACATACATTGATAATTCTAATATTTATAATTAGTATGAAAATGTAGTGGACCCCTAATCTACAATAGGTGTTAATATAATTAGGACACTACCCTATGCGTATCATTGTAGGTTATACTGTATGACTTATACCATTAATTATATTAGTATTAGTATAATGGAACTAGTGTTATACGCTAACATAGGTGAGAGTGTTATAATCTAATGTATGTAGGCTATCATATACTTCCCTACATGAGACTATATTATAGGTTATACATGATATCATAAATTATAGTTATTTATCATATAAATTATAGGTAAATTATAGTTATTTTTCTACCCCTATATTATTCTAAATATTTAATTCCTAAAATAAGATAAAGTATCATTCGTCGTTACATATCGTAACGTACTTTTCATCATAAATACCATTTATACTTGCATATCTTAAAATCATAAAACATCTTAATACTATCAGATATGTAAAGAGGTACTTACTTGGAAGCGGCAGGAAGAGGGCTTGATGTGTGTGTAGTGAGATGGTTACTGCTCTGATACCAACCAGTGTAACGCCCGCTTTTTTTTTTCTTTTTTCTAAAGCGGCGTTACGTTAACATACTTAGGCATGTAGACATCATAATGCAGCGGAAACTTTTAACTTACTCCTACATGCACTTACTACCATTCCTAGCATCATAACATGGAAACATGACATATTAACTTTATACTTAGCATCATATCATGTCATAGTTAGCATCATGTCATACTTAGCATCATATCATGTCATACTTTAGCATCATGTCATAGAGTCACATTCAAGTATTTAATAGTAAAGGTAGAGTTCTATCATAAGACGAGCAACCATATTGCTCCTTGACCAAGTCACTATCACACACATTCTTTGATGCCCTCCTGCTGCTTCCGTAGTGTCCCCTTGCGTGATCTGCGGTATAAGAAATAAGACTATAAGCACACAGACTTAGTAAGACTCTTTCCTACTCACTAAAACCATTCATCTTTTCATCATGAGCACATAAGACATTAACATACTTAGTGCTTTACTTAGAACATAAGCCTTTTCATCACTTAGCATACATTCGTCATGGCATGATCATAACTTAATCATATTCGTAGCATGACATAAACATAACCATAAATACATTCATGGCATGACATAATACTTGGCATAGACATAAACATCGTAAACTTTCATAGCATGGCATAATACTTGGCACAGACATAACATAATAAACCTAATTAAATCATGGCTTCAGGGATTAGCATGGGCAGAAATAAAATCATTGCATCCTAACTTAACATAACACAATTAAATCATGGCATCCTAAACTAGTATGAACATAAATAAAATCATGGCATTCTAACTTAGCATAAACATAATTAAATCATGGCATCCTAAACTAGCATAAATATAAATAAAATCATGGCATCCTAAATTAGCATAAACATAAATAAATCATGGCATCACATATTAGCATAAACACAATTAAATCATGACATCATATATTAGCATAAACACAACTAAATCATGGCATCATATATTGACATGAACATACTTTGCATAAACATACTTTTCCTAAACATACTTTTCATAAACATACTTTTCATAACATAATGCATAACATGAATGGATGCATGTGACAATTGCATATATATATATAAGGATGCTTAATCTTTAAAACATACTTTTAAATGCTTAAACATAATCATCATATCATTGGGGCCCTGGCTTGTACCACATACGTACATCATAAGCGCGCATCCCTAAGTAAATACGAGGTAGCTAGCCTCGACCTACTAGGGTAAGGACAGCATAGTCGGTAGTCCCCGAACCGAGGCGTTCTTAAGGTGCCCATCCCTGTTGCACAGCTTCGGTAGTGCCAGAACCGTGGATAGCTTCGGTAGTCCAAAACCGGGGCGTTCTTAAGGTGCCTATCCCTTGGACCCATACTTCGGTCCGGTACAAGCCCATTCATAAAATAAAATACTTTACATGCTTCATCATTCATGAGACATTCATGGCATACTTAACATAGCATAACTTGTTACGGCTCGGCCCGTCTACTGGCCCATTTATCGGTCCTCTCGACCGTCGTACCGTCGACCATCGACCGTGCCGTTTAGCATATTTATGCCTTAATGACATAAGCATCATCTTTCATTCATCATACTTGTCTTTCATCATCATTCATTCATCATACTTAACATCATCGTTATGCCTTAAAGGCATGTACTTTAACTTCATTCATATGGCATACATACATCTTATTCATAAATCATGGCATACATACGTATCATTCATAAGACATGGCATACATGCATATTATTCATAAAACATGGCATATCATTCATAAGACATGACATACATACATATCATTCATAAATCATAGCACATGTCTAAACATCTATGACTTAACATATAATTCATGACGTACAAACTAAGGGTTTGGTTAACATAGCACTTCTTCCCTCTTACTTAAATATATATCTTGGTAGCTCATACTCAAGCATCTTGGTAGGTTTAACCCAACCCTAGCCCTAGGTTATGCCCTTGGCTGAAAATCCCCAAGGAACCCTAGGTCCATGAACCTTCACATAACTTCCAAACAACATCTCATACACATATACTAGGCCATAGGACCCCTTTTTGAGTCCATACTTAAGGACAACCCTAATCCTTTAGTTCTAATCTCACTCTTGGCCGAAACTTCAAGGCCATGGGGGGTATGGAAAAATTCCCTTAAATCCCCAAATCAATTGCTTAAACACCAACCATACCTTACCATAGGGCCATTGGGACCCTTACATGAAATAAGTCCTAACTTTCCAGCCTATTAGGGTACTTGGCCGAAACCTATAGGGTCTCTAGGCCATGTGAAAAATTCACATAAACACCCTCCATCTCCCTTATATCACGTTAAAACATAAAACATACACTTGAAGTTTGAGACCCAACCCTACACAAGGGTTCTTGATGTTGGCCGAAACCCTAGGGTATCCTAGGGTACCCCAAAAATTCCCAAAAATTATATTTAATCTCTAAACATCATAAGAGAGCATTAAACAACATTATCATGATTTTTGACATAATTATAGACCTTTAAATCAGGGTGGCCGAAACCCTCAAGCTTAGGGTTCTTGGTTTTGTTTCTTTCATGTTGGCCGAAACCCTAGGGTGTCCTAGGGTACTCCAAAAATTCCCAAAAATTATACTTAACCTCTACACATTATAAGGGGACATGAAATAACATTATAAAGATTTTTAGCATAATTATAGACCTTTAAATCATGGTGGAGGAAACCCTTAAACTTAAGGTTCTTGGTTTTGTTTCTTTCATGTTGGCCGAAACCCTAGGGTGTCCTAGGGTACTCCAAAAATTCTCAAAAATTATACTTAACCTCTAAACATCATAAGGGAGCATGAAATAACATTATAAGGATTTTTAGCATAATTATAGACCTTTAAATCATGGTGGCCGAAACCCTTAAACTTAAGGTTCTTGGTTTTCCTTCCTTTCAACATCAAATCCAAAAACTAACCAATATATCATGCTAAAAATCATGGAAATCATAAGGAACTATTATACCACAGGTGAGGGAGTCTTACCTTGGGTTTCTTGATTTTTCGAACCTTGAAAGGGAAGGAAATGGTAAGATCTTTGGACCCTTGCCCCCCTTGTCCTTGTATCCTTGGAAGACCCCTTAGCCTTGGAGATGAGACCTCTTGTGGAGCTTTTCTAAGGGAGAACCCTTCCTTGGGTGTTCGGCTAGGATGAGGGAAGGAGGAGTTTCGAAAATGCAAGTAATGGGAAGAAGAGGTAACTCCCAAAACCCCCTCTTTATAGCCCATTAAGGAGGTAAATGAAGAGTCTCTCCATGACCCTTCATCTTCTTCTATGCTTTAACTAATATCCACTTCATTCCCTCATAACATTCACTTGCTAGGTGAGTTGGTTAAAGCATACATGATTGTACCAGAGGTCCAAGGTTCAATCCTTGGCCTATGCACCTTATTTTTATTTTATTTCTCTTTTTTTATTTCCCCAAAATTCCGAAATTCCTCTAAAAATTCCCCCATAATTATTTTAATATTTCCTATTAAAATCCCTTTATATTTCTATAAATTTTTATCTAAAATCTACCAATAATTATGGTACTAAAAAGCCCATATAAGGCCCATTAGTGCCCTTTTTCCCAATTTAAATGAGAAAACATGGATTTTCTAGGCCAAAGTTCGCATTAATATTTCTAGGTCCCTTGGAAAATTATCTAGACATGCTTAATATTTTAAGAAAATATTAAGAGAATTTTCCAGGTCGTTACAACCAGACCGATCAGGAGCAGTTCAGCAAGGGAACTCAACCTCACTGTTTGCTCCCAGACCGATCAGGAGCAAAGCAATGGGTGAAACGTATACTCCCTGATCGGTCACCAGACCGATCAGTGATCGCTGGATCGGTCACCAGACCGATCCACGAAGGAGCACTGTGCCAACTCCCTGATCAGTCACCAGACCGATCCAGGGGCTCCAACCTAGCCCTCTAAGCTAGGGTTTCATCCACCTTAGCCCTCCAAACTAAGGATTTTTTACCTAACCCTCCAAGTTGGGAATTTGCACCTAACCCTCCAAGTTAGGACTTTTCACCTAGCCCTCCAAGCTAGGACTTTTCACCCAACTCTTCCAGATTAGGACTTTTCCAAACCTAGCCCTCCAAGCTAGGACCTGACCCTCCAAGCCAGGACTTTTTCACCTAACTCTCCAAGTTGGGACTTTTCACCTAACCCTCCAAGTTAGGACTTTTCACCTACCACTCCAAGCTAGGACTTTTCACCCAACCCTTCCGAATTAGGACTTTTCAACACCTAACCCTCCAAGCTAGGATTTTCCACACCTAACCCTCCAGGTTAGGATTTTCCAATACCTAGCCCTCTGAGCTAGGATTTCCCATACCCTGCCTGATCCCCGATCAGGACTTAATCATAATCATCATAATCATAAACCTAAACTAAAATCAGTGTCAACACCAAAACAACAATCAGGGTCAGACTATATCAACAATCTCCCCCTTTTTGTGTTTGACAATCCGATTTTAAGTTTAGAGATTCTCAATCAATTTCTCAACTTTCAGAATCATAGGGGAATCAGGATCCTCTCCCTACAATATAATCATCCTAAACTTAACCAACCAACACTCTCCCCCTTTGTCAAACACCGAAAAGGGGTCATGAGGGGCTGTTAAGTTTAACCATACTCCCCCTCAACCCTAGGGGTATCCCAAAACCATAATGATTTGATTCATTTTTGATAAACATATGAACACATATGATAATAGTAGGGCATGGTAATACAAACATATGTATCATATGGGCAAGGCAGCATAAGCAACATCATAACATGCATAATAATATAGAATGAGGCATATAGACAGATAGGAATCAAGTGAACTCATATACGCCATCATCCTAAGCAAAATATCAGTGCATCAAGTAGCAACAAAGTCAACACACCTTAACAGGAAACTGAGTACAACCAAATAAGACAATGCCATCAATCTTCATCGTTTGAAGAATCAACAATATATATAACATCTCCTGGCGGAGGACTGCTCGGGGACGCACCATCAGGAAACGTATGATGATACCACTCCTCATACCATGTGTCCTGTAGTGAGCTGATCTCAGAGACGTCAGATGTGAGAGCGTCGAGCAGGCGATCGAAAGACTAAAACTCCGAGCTGACCTCCTGATGCCAATGCTCGGAAATGTGTAGCTCACACTGCATCAACTGCTCTAACTCCGCAACCTGCCAGTGCAAATCAGGAGCCCACTCATCATAATCCACAGCATCAGTCGGCGACTCTTGGTCAGGGACTGCTCTCGGTAACTCCCCCTCATGTCGTTGAACCTTCCACCGCAGCCCCCATGATCCGACAACAATGCCAGATTGGGCCATCATGCGACGGTCAATTCGACAATCCTGTCGAACCATGGGTATAATGCAGCCCTGTGAAACATCAATGCCAATCGACTCCAGCCAGGCAGTGATGATATGGCCAAATGACATGTAGACTGTCTGGGCGGACTGCATACTGTAGACGATGATGGAGAAATAGACCAAAGCCACCGGGTCAAAGTCTAACTGCTGATGCATCCCGTAGAGCATCAAACAGTGGAACGGGTGAATCTCATCTAGGTGTTTCGAAGTAGTTGGAAGGAGACAATTGGTGATGATCTTAAACAAGACATAGTCAACGGGGGAAAGATGAAGAGCAGGAAATGTGGGAAAATCACGGGTGCACTCACCGGAACCCCTTGGCCTGGGATGGCCTAGAAAGTACTCGTAGATGGAATCAGGAGTGACTCCATCAAAGGGAACCGGAAGAGGATCAGGAGGATAAGGGTATAGAGAAAAATGATTCTCGGACCGACGACAGCCAAGGAAATCAATGAAAATAGATAGATTAAAGTCAAGATCCATACTGGCAACGTGGGTTTTCCACCCCGTACCCTCCCCACTGACCATGTTGTTATAGAATTCAGAGACCAAATCAAGGTTGATTGGCTTCTCAAGGTACAGAATGGGTTGAAGATATAAAATTCAATACTTTGTCGAACTGTTGGACAATGTTCGTAGATAAACGTTTGGTCTACAGTCCGACATGGCATGAGTTTGAAATTGTGCCATTGGAAGTTTAGAGCCAAAGTAATATTCTGAAATCTAGTATATGGAGGTGGTGGAGGCCTTGAGAGAGGGGTAGATGATGAAGGGGCTTTCCCCTTTGAGCTGCCCTCAACGACTTCTTTGCCCTTAGAAGATTTTCTAAAGAATTGAATAAATCATGAAGATAGATTTGATCATGGCACAGGATAATCAAGTTAGTCAAGACACAAGATTAGGGAAACATAGACACAATACAAGAATTGGTCATTGTACAGAATAATCAAATGAGCGAGATTGATCAAGGACCCAAGATTTGATCATAGAAGAGTAATCATAAGGTAAGTCATGGAGAGATAGGGTCACGGCCAACACAAGAAGGTCACGACACAACACACCAAAACATGGTTAGCTTCAAATACAAACACTATAGACTGATTTGTAAGGAAAACTGAGACAAAAGCTTACTTAGGTGCCATTGATGAATTTCTTGAAGATTGGAAGAACATCTTGCGCAGAAGAGGCTCTCGGCGCAAGAGAGAAACACAAACCTGTGAGCAAGAAAATGAAATTTGCTGAAGACAAAGTGAGGCTCGCAGGAATTCTTCTCAGGGACGCACGCGCGCTCACTCACGAGAGGAAGAAGAAGGCACTGGGAAAGCTCTCGCACACACTGAAGGTCGCGCAAGTGGGAGGTTTCGGCGCTAGGGTTTGGCAATGAGAGGTTTCGAAGGAGTTAATCGGTTGGTGGATCGGTCCACCAACCAGACTTTAATGCGATTGAACGGATCACCGTTCGATCTGGAAACGCCCAGACCGATCAGGCTATAGCCTGATCAGACTGGAATGGTCCTGATCGGTCTGGAGATCGATCAGGCAGACTCCTGATCGATCTGCTGATCGATCAGGAAGCGAACAGTGGGGTCAGATGATTTTCGAGAAGCCCTCCTGATCGGACTCTGGACCGATCACTATAAGGTGCCAGATTGGTCCGGGGACCGATCCAGACTAGTACAGAGTATTTAGCTGAGAGTCCGCAAAGTCTTGGCTGATCCCTCTGATCGGTCTGTGGACCAATCAATGCAGGAGGAAGCCAGATCGGTCCGGGGACCGATCAGCCCTATGCCTGATCGGTCCAATGACCGATCAGGGTTTCTGATACTTCCAGATACGATCTGAAACTTTCAGTTTCAGATTCTCACACAATTTTTGAAGGAATCTGGTGAAAGATATCTAACTTGGAAGTGATTCCTTGACTAAAATTGATCCCTAGACAAGGATCAAAGGTCCTTATGGTTTGAACAAACACTTTGCTCCATCCAAGTGGTGTCAAACTCAATCAACAATCATTCAAACAAGTTTTAATCAAGATTGTGCCAAATTCAAGTTTCCAATCAAGTTTCCTTGATTGGAATGTCCAAGTATGATCATGGAGTCAAATACACATGTGTTATGCATTGTTTTCCCATACTTGGTCACCGAAGTGATTTTTATCTCATCAACTTAATTTCTCAAGGGATGCATTGACATTTTGAGAAATCGAGTTGATCCTAGCATCTCACCCCATTTCTAGCAAACAAAAACGTTTTGGTAAACTTTATAGTTTGTGTGAGATGTCCCCAAGGTTACCAAATTGTTTCCCAACAATTTGAAATAATCATGAAGGGTGTTGAATGAATTTTGAAATTCAAGAAGCATGACACATTCCCAACTCCCTTCTTAGGAAACTAAATTCATTTTCGGGGAGTGGTTTAGTGAAAATGTCAGCTAGGTTTGATTTGGACTCTACATGTGAGAGTACAATATCTCCCCTAGCCACATGATCTCTAATGAAGTGGTGACGCACTTCAATATGTTTGGTCCTAGAATGATGGACTGGATTTTTAGTTAGGTTAATTGTGCTAATGTTATCACATAACACTTGCACACCCTTGTAACTCAATCCATAGTCCTCTAGAGTATGAATCATCCACAACAATTGCGATACGCTCTCTCCCATAGCAATATATTCCGCCTCGGTCGTGGAGAGAGCAACACAATGTTGCTTCTGACTTGACCATCTTACTAAGGTTGAACCTAAGAATTGGCAACCCCCACTTGTGCTCTTTCGGTCCAACTTACATCCAGCGTAGTCGGAATCCATATAGCCAATTAAATCAAATGATTCGGTATGAGGGTACCATAGACCGACTCCAATTATGCCTTTAAGGTATCTCAAAATTCTCTTGACAGCGATTAAATGAGATTCCTTGGCACAGACTTGATACCTAGCACACTGACGGGCCCAAATATACTAACTAATTTGTCACAAAGGTATGGGTCTATCAAATTTAAATGTTAATGAATAGCTGGAAACCCTTTTACAAGCAAAATGTATAAGAATGTAGCAAAGGGGCCACAGGTCGTATTTTTCTCGGGGATAGTTGTCGTGCTTGATTCAAACTTGTAGATATGTGTCGTTTTTGGGTTTCAAATAAGTAATGAAATTTTGGTTTTTTATTTGAAAATGAACATGAAATGAAAATAAAAGAAAGTGAGCAATGGAACTAAACAAAGAAATTGGCACCAAGAATTCAATTAATGGTACCCTAAATAAACACTTACCAATTTTTAATGGGAAATAGTTTTCTGTTTGCAACAAACCAAAATAAATGCCAAGCAATGAGGTAAAGGCAATGATGAAGTTTTCGGAATTAATCAAACTCAACACAATTATTAGCATGCAACATGTAGAACTCAACCAAGCAATGGGTCTCAACTATCTAAAATGCTCTTGGAAGCCCACCACTTGGTGATGAAATTTAGAAATGAGTGAGTGTAAACTTATTGATTTTGAACACCCACATATGCAACAAAACCAAGGTGAATTCAGAGTGCAAAAACTGCAAATCAGTTGGCATGCAAGGAGAAATTCCTTGTGCCAAAAACTCTCTCCAAGTTAAGAAATGAGTAAGCTTTAACTCAAAATTTCAAGCTGATTGGTTCGATTTGGGAAACTAGGCTATGAGGAAGAACTAAGCAATATTAAGGTAATGAATTGAAACTGAAATCAGAGCTTGAAAAGATCAAATTCAGAAACCGAAAAGCTGAAAATTCAGATGCAGAATTGAAAAGTCTAGCTACAGATTTTTCTGTTTTTGCAATAGCTTTAAGGCTGAACTAGCTAACATAACTTGAATACAAGTATCTAATCTAGGAACAAGGAAGTTAAACTAGCAATTACTTGACAGGAACTAAGGAAATCGGCTGAAATTTCTGAAAATTCAGAATTACTTGGCACGCTAGCAACACAATTGGCACGCAACTAATGGAACCTAAACTGAGCTGAAATTTGATCTATTCATTCACTAAACAAGTGTCTCTATTACTCTACTTGTAGAATTAAAGCTAACTTACAGCTAACAACTCAAGAATCGAAAAATTCAGTAACTGCAAAGAAATTCAGAACAGAACTGTGCCGAATTGAAACTACAGCTATAACTTGGAAATTAAAGGTCTAATCTAATCCTCAACTCCTTCCTCAGCTCGAGAAAATCTTGGTTGTCAATCAAGAACCGGCTTCGAACCCCTAGGCTCAGCAAATCAGTGGACAATCAATTCTGAAATTGAATTTGCATCAAATCTGCGCTTGCTGAAACTTTCCATCCGATTTCTTCGTTCTCAATTGGTGGAGCTGCGAGGACGATTTGGGAAACTTCTAAGATCACTTGAGAACCCCTACAAGTGATTTGGAAGCTTGGAAATGGACTGTGGTTGAGAAGGAAGTGATCGGACTGAGGATTCCCGAAACCCTCAAGAAATCCCCTGTTCCAGCGCAATTTGAGCAGAATTCTTCAAACCTTGATCACCAAAGACTCGATTCTCGATCTGGATTGGAAGATGAGGTGGTCACGCCTTCATGGAAACAAGAATTTTCGAAATTGATGAAGAACTGATGAAGAAACGCGAAGAACAGTGGAGGCGGGCTGAAGACGCGACAAGGGTAAGGCTGCGGAAAAATTTCCTTAAGTATTAACCAACGGACGGCTGTGATTGATTTGCTTCAATCCAATGGCTGATCTTAGTCCGATTTGAGCCAAACTTTGAGGATGTTGATCTGAGGTCAGGATCTGCCTTGTGGTAGCTCGGATCCTCCAGATCTTCAACGGATGGTGCAGATCTAGCTAGTCTTTGAATGGATGATCTAGAGCCCCCCAAGCTTGATCCAACGGTTGATCTTGCTCTGATTGGGATGAAATCTTCAGATCTTGATCAGGGTGCTTGATCAACCCTAGCTTTAGCTTGGATTGCTTCAGATCATCCCGGATGGCTCCGATCTAGCCGCTTTCGAATCGAACGGCCCAGATTTAATCGTAATCTTGGTAATCTGATCTGGGTCAATTCCGACTCGAGTTTGACCCAATATGCCCTAGATCCTTGAACTTTGATGCCTACAAAAATAGATCAAGAATTTAGTGGCCAAATTAATCCAAAAATTTGCATATTTGCAATTAAGTCCAAAATATGAATAAATTCTAAAACCTAGGCAATTTCACAATTTTGGCAATAAAAACATGGATCAAACAGGGATTTTAGCAGCTCAAATGATCAATAAAATGGAATCTATCAACTCCCCCACACTTAGCCTTGAGCGTCTCGCGAAATAACTAAACATGTATCCCATAGATTTTCTTAAGCATAATTAGAAACAAATGAAAAGAAATTACCTAAGGTTGCCAATTCTCATAAATCTAAGCTCTATGGATTAATATCTTGTCCTTAAATCAACAACTTGGCCTTTTCATCTATCATGAGTCATTGAGATGAATTTAAATCTCTAGCCTTTCCAGGAAAATAGTGGTGGCTCTCTCCTTAAATTCTAAGTTGCTAATGGAAGTGGAGCTCACTCAAACACACATGCTTCTTGCACTACCATAGGCTTGCTTATTATCTACTCTCTACCATTTATCATGATTGGGATCAACATATACAAAAACAAGTGAAAAGCAAGTAAATGGTAAGATGTGAAATATAAGACAAGGGAAAGGAAAAGTTGATAAAGTGGAAGACTTGGTTGCTTGGGGATATTTTTGATGCTCTTCGCTCTCCATGCAGTCCCCTAATGATCTCCAATAGTGTTGTGAAGTAAACTCTTGCCTTGCACTTCCAAAATTCAATAAAAATCCCTCACTAGTCCCTTTTTTGCCAATTTTTGCTATTGCGTGCCAACTTGCTTCTTCCCTCTTCTCTATTCAGATTTTCTTTTCTTTTTCTTCCTCTTCAGTAATTTCAGAATGTAATGGAGCAAAAACCTAAATCACGGATGAGCAAAAACATTCACTTATCTTATGGAACCAAATTTCAATTTGTTTGCCATCTTGTTTCTCTCTTTTTCACTTCTTTGCCCAGATTTCTGTCCTTCCTCTGATTTTACAGCTTGTTCTTCCTTGACTTCAGTATGCCTCAGATTCTTGCTCCTTTCCAGCTTCAGTTCAGCTCCAATTCAGCTTTATCAAATTTTTCTTGTATCACTCAGTACAGCAGTGTCAAGGCTCAGAATTTCTGAATATCACCATTTCTGCACAGAATTCTGCCTTGTGTGTCAAATTCCTTCCTTTCCGAAACCAATGCTTAGTTCATCAACTCTTCAACAGATTCTCTTCCAGCACTTTGCATCAAATAGTACTTGCCTCAAATGTTAGTGGAAACTTCAAGTGTTCCACTCGAAATTTCCAATCAGCACATTGCATTTCAACCCTTGCCTTAACTACTTTTCCACTTCTTTCTCCCCAACAGCCTCTAGCATCCACGGTTTTAATTCTCAGATCTGAAGTTGTATGTGCACCCTCAACTTCAGATCTGAATTGCAATTAATATCTTGATCCAGCTTCTCAAAATTCAGATTACAATGCATTGCAGCTCAAATTTGGCAGTTTTGGCAGTTTTCAGTTTTCAATCAGCCTTTTTATCAGTCTTCAATCAGTTTCATTTCCATTTTTCAATTCATCTTGCATTCACACTTTGCTTGTATCACTCAGTGACTCCCAGATGGAGCACTTGGCAGCTATAAATGGACTGCCGTTCAGCTCAGAATTTCAGATTTCAGCTCCTTTCACGAAACTGTCTTCACTGCAAATTTTTTTTTTCTGTTTCGATCTATCAGTCCTAGCCAGTTGTTATTGATCAGCTGTGATGTTCTCAATACTCTTTGATGCATTTCTGAATTTTGTTTCCTCATTCACAGCCCAGAAAAATCCAATTCAGATATATTCAACTAGAGTTAAGATTCCAGAACTTGGCAGCAACAAATCCAATGCAACTTGCGTGCCAACTTCAGACTTTGGCACTCATTTGGCTTGTTCTTTCCTTAAATTCAGACTGCTTCAGCTTCAGTTCAGCTTCTCCCTTTTCAGTTTCATCATTTCAGAGGCTCTCAAAGGTGGTATTCTGCAGCAACAATTGCTGTTCAGTTCAGTTTTAGCAAGTTCTCAATCTTTCACTCAGCTTTTGTACAGCATTTAACTCTCTTTGGCTTCGGTACAGTTTGTATTTAGCTTCTATTTCCATCAGTTTTTCTCAGCTGCAATCCAGCTTCTTACATATTTTCAACTCATCTCAAACTCAGCTTTTCAGCTTCAGATTCAGCAGCTACCCGGCTCAATTTCAGACTCTAGCATAGTTAGCTTCTTCATCCTTGCATCCTCTACTTCCTTCAAATCAGCTTCACAAACATTCCTTCAGATCAGCTGCAGATTTTCCTGCATTTCCTTGCTTCAAAAAGCTTCAATTCAGCCTCCATTAAACTTCTTTTCAGCCTTCCTCTGATTTTTACAGATTCTGCATTTGCTTCAACCTTTTTGCACTTTAATTCAGATTTTTCCAGCTTGGTTCCGTTTCAATTCAAATCCTAACAAGGTGTTGCTGATCTAGACTTCCATAATTCCAACTTTTCAGTTTTGATCCAAGTCAATTCCCTATCCAAGTTGGCCGAATTGTCTTCTTTCTTCACCTTGGCACAACTTTTTTTTTTCTTTCTTTTTGCTTTTGCGTGCCTTTGTTTCTTCTTGCAGAAAAATTTTCATTGTCACACCATGCCACTTGGATCTTCAAAATATGATAAGGAAACAAGATCTCCAATTGCTTCCATCTCTCTTGCGCATTCTTGGCATTCCAATTCACTCAAAATGTGATTTGTTTCCATCCTTCCATTGCAAAAATTTTTTTCGAAATGAAATTGCTTCCAAATCACTAATCACTCCCCCACACTTAAAACTTTGTCCGTCTCGGGCAAAATAACATTAAGAAAACATCCCAAGCAAACAAATCCATAGAAAAATTATTGGGGTTAGAATTAGGAATAAGGAGAGACAATTCAAGAAGAGTATGTATCAAACATGATCATGGAAAAATGGACACAATAGGATTAGTCTTCATAAATGTGATCCAATCAACGAAATATGGTTTTAAAAGAACCTAAGCAAGTTCTAGAGTTCAATAACATGTGTGTCACAAATAAGGCTAATCTCACTAGGTAAAAACCATTCATCTCAAATTCTCAATTAAGAATCCAAAGCAAAATCGTACTCAAGCATCCAAGATTTCATCCATCAACTTAAATCCTAAGTTTTGACAACCAAATTTGATTTATTTTCCAAAAGGCTCTAAAATGCTATGGAGAAAACCTAAGGGATACATTTATTTCCTAATCATGCAAGATAAAGTGCTAAAACACAAAACCTG
The DNA here is from genome assembly GCA_024364735.1 of Boesenbergia rotunda. Lineage (NCBI taxonomy): Eukaryota > Viridiplantae > Streptophyta > Magnoliopsida > Zingiberales > Zingiberaceae > Boesenbergia > Boesenbergia rotunda. Next base: position 67,573 of record JAGFNQ010004086.1, on the reverse strand, counting down.
GTATTTACAATGATTTTATTCATGTCATGCTATTCTACTCACTTATTTATTAACAAGAACTCATTTTAAGATTGAAAACATGCAATAAAGGAAAAGGCGACAAAAATCAAACTCCCTTTTATTTCTGGTGGTCGGAGTCTGTCAAGAAAAAGCCTCCACCGCGGTAGTGGAGGAGTCAGGGTGTGCGAAAGAGCTTCTTCCATTTGTTCCACTTCACTGTGCATCGCTCCCCCACACTTGGATTTAACTGCAACCTCTTTATTCTTTTTGGGACACATTTCAGGAGGTTTCAGTCTATTCAGATTAAGCTCCCACTCCAGAAGTCTCCTGGACCCTGCAAAATAATGTACTACCCCTCTAGAGCGTGCAGGGTACGAAGGAAATAAAATAATATCAGTTTTTGCATACAATTTATCCAAAAATGAATCACATCCAATAAAATCAAGTTTAGGCATCTCAAAGAATTTTTTACAATGAATATCTACCCAAAATGCATCAAGACACTCATCATAATCAATGAAATCTATTTTGGATGTTCCAATGAAATTTTCCCAATTATTTCCCACACATGCCAAATCAAGAAGTGTATCGCAGCCAATAAAATCAACTTTTGGTACCTCTTTTGATGTTTCCAAAAAAATAAAAGAAATACTTACCTGATCGCGCTGAAAAATACCTGGAGGTTCCACAATGATAGATGTGTCCATAGCTCCCTCCTGGTCAAGTATAGAGTCCGTATCAGGTTCAAGTTCTAATAGGCGCTCAACTAGTATAAGTGATCCTTGGGGCTCTGTGCAATCCCCTACACTTTGAATCTCAACAGAAATAGGTGATCCTTGGGGCTCTGTGCAATCCCCTACACCTAGAATAAACTCTCCAACTGGAAGTGTGTCTGAAATATCTTCTGAAAAATCCTCAGTATCATCAGTCAGTACTCTCTCAGCCTTCTCTGAATCTGTAGCTCCTCTAGAAAAATCCTCTAGAAATCCCTCAGCCTCTATCTCTGTCTGTTCCAGCTTCTCAATAAGATCCATGCTCCTGATGGAGTGATCCTCTCTCGGTTGCTTCATAGCATCGAAGAGGCTAAACTGAATAACCGTATCTCCAATCTCCATAGAAAGTGTGCCGGCATATACATCGATTTTTGTTCTGGCCGTCTTCAGAAACGGTCTGCCTAAAATCAATGGAGAACGGTGTGCCAAATAATCTCCCTCCATATCCAAAATATAGAAATCAGCAGGAAATATCAGCTCCTTTACCTTCACCAAAACATCTTCAATCATACCTGCTGGGCGTGTCTGGCTCCTGTCTGCTAGCTGTATCATCACGCCAGTGGGCTGTAAAGGGCCTATGCCGAGCATCTGAAAGACTGACCTGGGCATCACATTTATAGAAGCTCCTAAGTCTAACATAGCATCGTGAAATATGGTGCTCCCAATCTCACAAGAAACAGTAAACATCCCAGGGTCTTCACATTTCTGAGGTAGGGCATGGATAAGCGAAGAAACATTTTTCCCAATGCTGACCAATTCATTTTCCTTAAGCTTCCTTTTGTTAACACAAAGATCCTTCAAAAACTTAGCATACTTTGGAACTCTTTTGATCATGGTCAACAAAGGTATATTGATCTCCACTTTGCTGAAAAGCTCCACTAGTTCATTAAATTCCTTAGCCTTCTCCTTCTCCCCTTGTCTTTTGGTTGGAGTTCTCCCCTGTGGAAAAGGTAAAGGAACCCTAAAATCATCTTCTTTGGCCGGTAGTGGAGAGGCTGAATTCTGCTGTGCTGTCCCCTGCGTAGTGGCTGCTGTCCCTTGCGTCTCGGCACTGATTTCTTCTCTGTTTGCCACCAAATTTGGAGGGTTGCTCGAGGACTGAGTTGGGAACGGGCTAGGGGTGGAATCAGCTGAATTTGAACTCATTTCAGTGTGGTTTTGGGCCGGAATTGGAGAGGCTGTTCGGTTTCCTGAAAATTCTGCTCTTGGACTCTTTGGACTTGAGGTGACCTTCCCACTCCTCAAATATATAGCACTCACATTCCCTTTGGGATTAGGAACAGTTTGGGAAGGAAGTTGATTTGATCCTTGAGCTTGATTGTGATTGATCCCACTCGCCAATTGCCCTATTGCCTCTCAACGTTTTGTTGTATGTTGTTGATGTTGTTGTTGTTGAAGACTTGTTGTTTTGTTGTTGTTGAGCTTGTTGTTGCTGCTCATCTGTTGAAACATGTCTCACCTCAGTTGGGACGCATTTCCTCCACTTGAGCTTCCACAACCTCCTTGGTTAGAATAGTCCTTGCTTGACCTTGAAAAGATGAGTTAGTGGCTGAAATTTGGAGCTTGCTGATTCTGTTGAAAACCATGCTGTTGGGGCTGATTAAGTACTGATTAGAGGTTGATATGCTGGAAATTTGCTGAGAGGTGTACCTTGAAAGCTCTGATTTGGAGCTTGAAATTAGGTGGTGAGGGCTGAAAATTTGGCTTGAAACCCTTGTTGTAGGGCTGAAAATTCTGCACCATGGGCTGTGATGGTTGGAAATTTTGTTGGTTTTGAGCTGGAAAAGCTGGGAATGATTGCCATCCTTGCTGCCCTTGATAAGATTGCTGGAATTGAGGATCAAATGGCTGAAATTGTTGCTGAAAATGTTGAGAAGTAGGCTGAAATGAAGGCTGAAAACTTGAGTTTGACGGCTGAAATTGTTGCTGCGTGTTCTGAATTGGTTGGGTCTGCTGTAAGTTTGGTTGGGGCTGCTGTGATGACTGAGTTTGAGGCTCTTGTTGGCAGAAAGCGTTCCCATACCTCAAGTTAGGATGATTCCTCCAACCGGGGTTATAGGTAGATGAGTAGGGGTCATTTCTTCGTTGGAATGGAGCTCTAGCCAAGGCCGCAACCGATTCATCTTGTTGGAGATTTGGACAATGGTCCGAATTATGTTCTTGGCTCGAACAAATGCTACATATTCTTGTGACTTGATTTGGAAATGAAGTTGTTGTTGAATTTGAAGCTTGGTTCACATTGTTCGCTGCCATTTGCGTCACTAAAGATGCCAACTCCGTCAATTTGTTCTCCAACAAAGAGCTTTTGCTTTCTTTTTGTTCACTAGGCGACACTTGAGCTTCATGAACCCCTCTTGTAGTGAGTGCTCTACTCCCAAATTGTTGAGTATTCTCCGCCATGTTAGAAATGAGTACTCTAGCTTGCTCCGGAGTTTTTTTACCAAGGCTCCCCCTGCCGCCGCATCAATCATGCTCCTATCCATAGGTAATAAACCTTCATAAAATATTGCACAAGAAGTTGCTCACTAATTTGGTGTTGAGGGCAGCTAGAGCATAACTTCTTGAACCTCTCCCAGTAATCATAAAGGGACTCTCCAACCACTTGTTGAATCCCACAGATACTTTTCCTGATAATGGCGGTCCTTGATGCTGGAAAAAATTTCTCTAAAAATGCTCTCTTCATTTCAATCCAACTAGCAACATGTCCAGTGGGCAAATAATACAACCAATCCTTAGCAGCTCCAGTCAAAGTAAAAGGAAATGCTCTTAACTTAATGTCTTCTTCAGAAACGCCCTGAGGCTTCATAGTAGAGCACACCACATGGAACTCGTGCAAATGCCTGTTTGGATCCTCCCCAGATAAACCCTGAAACTTTGGCAACAAATTGATGAGTCCAGATTTTAACTCAAAACTTCCCCCTAGCTCTGGATATGCTATGCTGGAGTACTGAAAGGCAGCATCAGGTGCTGCAAGCTCCTTCATGGTTCTCTGGTGGTCTGCCATGTCAATGCCTGAGTGAGTGCTGATAGTCTGAAGTGGAGGGATATCTGCAGTCTCAGAAAGAATAGCCTGGTTCCTCCTGACTCTGAAGGTCCTCTCAATCTCAGGATCGAAATCTTCTAATTCAGCACCTAGAGACCTGGTCATAAAAACAGAACAAATCGCAGTAAAAGTGAATAAAAAGATAAAACAAATAAAATCAAATCAAAAGATATGACAATAAGCACAGAAACAAATCAAGAATGATATGAAATAAGTGCGCAAGCTAAAATCAAACAAGTCAACTAACACAGTTCCCCGGCAACGGCGCCAAAAATTTGACGGCCCAAATATACTAACTAATTTGTCACAAAGGTATGGGTCTATCAAATTTAAATGTTAATGAATAGCTGGAAACCCTTTTACAAGCAAAATGTATAAGAATGTAGCAAAGGGGCCACAGGTCGTATTTTTCTCGGGGATAGTTGTCGTGCTTGATTCAAACTTGTAGATATGTGTCGTTTTTGGGTTTCAAATAAGTAATGAAATTTTGGTTTTTTATTTGAAAATGAACATGAAATGAAAATAAAAGAAAGTGAGCAATGGAACTAAACAAAGAAATTGGCACCAAGAATTCAATTAATGGTACCCTAAATAAACACTTACCAATTTTTAATGGGAAATAGTTTTCTGTTTGCAACAAACCAAAATAAATGCCAAGCAATGAGGTAAAGGCAATGATGAAGTTTTCGGAATTAATCAAACTCAACACAATTATTAGCATGCAACATGTAGAACTCAACCAAGCAATGGGTCTCAACTATCTAAATGCTCTTGGAAGCCCACCACTTGGTGATGAAATTTAGAAATGAGTGAGTGTAAACTTATTGATTTCGAACACCCACATATGCAACAAAACCAAGGTGAATTCAGAGTGCAAAAACTGCAAATCAGTTGGCATGCAAGGAGAAATTCCTTGTGCCAAAAACTCTCTCCAAGTTAAGAAATGAGTAAGCTTTAACTCAAAATTTCAAGCTGATTGGTTCGATTTGGGAAACTAGGCTATGAGGAAGAACTAAGCAATATTAAGGTAATGAATTGAAACTGAAATCAGAGCTTGAAAAGATCAAATTCAGAAATCGAAAAGCTGAAAATTCAGATGCAGAATTGAAAAGTCTAGCTACAGATTTTTCTGTTTTTGCAATAGCTTTAAGGCTGAACTAGCTAACATAACTTGAATACAAGTATCTAATCTAGGAACAAGGAAGTTAAACTAGCAATTACTTGACAGGAACTAAGGAAATCGGCTGAAATTTCTGAAAATTCAGAATTACTTGGCACGCTAGCAACACAATTGGCACGCAACTAATGGAACCTAAACTGAGCTGAAATTTGATCTATTCATTCACTAAACAAGTGTCTCTATTACTCTACTTGTAGAATTAAAGCTAACTTACAGCTAACAACTCAAGAATCGAAAAATTCAGTAACTGCAAAGAAATTCAGAACAGAACTGTGCCGAATTGAAACTACAGCTATAACTTGGAAATTAAAGGTCTAATCTAATCCTCAACTCCTTCCTCAGCTCGAGAAACTCTTGGTTGTCAATCAAGAACCGGCTTCGAACCCCTAGGCTCAGCAAATCAGTGGACAATCAATTCTGAAATTGAATTTGCATCAAATCTGCGCTTGCTGAAACTTTCCATCCGATTTCTTCGTTCTCAATTGGTGGAGCTGCGAGGACGATTTGGGAAACTTCTAAGATCACTTGAGAACCCCTACAAGTGATTTGGAAGCTTGGAAATGGACTGTGGTTGAGAAGGAAGTGATCGGACTGAGGATTCCCGAAACCCTCAAGAAATCCCCTGTTCCAGCGCAATTTGAGCAGAATTCTTCAAACCTTGATCACCAAAGACTCGATTCTCGATCTGGATTGGAAGATGAGGTGGTCACGCCTTCATGGAAACAAGAATTTTCGAAATTGATGAAGAACTGATGAAGAAACGCGAAGAACAGTGGAGGCGGGCTGAAGACGCGACAAGGGTAAGGCTGCGGAAAAATTTCCTTAAGTATTAACCAACGGACGGCTGTGATTGATTTGCTTCAATCCAATGGCTGATCTTAGTCCGATTTGAGCCAAACTTTGAGGATGTGATCTGAGGTCAGGATCTGCCTTGTGGTAGCTCGGATCCTCCAGATCTTCAACGGATGGTGCAGATCTAGCTAGTCTTTGAATGGATGATCTAGAGCCCCCCAAGCTTGATCCAACGGTTGATCTTGCTCTGATTGGGATGAAATCTTCAGATCTTGATCAGGGTGCTTGATCAACCCTAGCTTTAGCTTGGATTGCTTCAGATCATCCCGGATGGCTCCGATCTAGCCGCTTTCGAATCGAACGGCCCAGATTTAATCGTAATCTTGGTAATCTGATCTGGGTCAATTCCGACTCGAGTTTGACCCAATATGCCCTAGATCCTTGAACTTTGATGCCTACAAAAATAGATCAAGAATTTAGTGGCCAAATTAATCCAAAAATTTGCATATTTGCAATTAAGTCCAAAATATGAATAAATTCTAAAACCTAGGCAATTTCACAATTTTGGCAATAAAAACATGGATCAAACAGGGATTTTAGCAGCTCAAATGATCAATAAAATGGAATCTATCACACACATACCCACAACGAAAAGAATATCAGGTCGACTAGCTGTGAGGTATAGCAGACTACCTATCATGCTCCGATATTGAGTCAAATCAACGGGTTTACCACTCTCATCATTGTCTAATCTTGTGTTTGTAGCCATGGGAGTGGTTACCTCTTTTGAATCACTCATATTGAATTTACGGAGCATTTCTTTTGTATATTTCGATTGGTGCACATGGATACCATCGCGAGTTTGCTTGATTTCAAGTCCAAGGAAGAAAGTCAACTCTCCCACTAGACTCATTTCAAATTCACTTTCCATGTGTCCAATGAATTCGTTTAAATAGCCTTTGTTATTTGAGCCACAAATTATGTCATCGACATATACTTGGGCTATAAAAATATTGTCACCATCTCTCCGTAGAAATAGTGTAGGGTCTATTTGGCCTCTAACAAAGCCTTTTTCAATCAGAAATGTTGACAACCGCTCGTACCAAGCTCGGGGTGCTTGTTTAAGACCATAAAGTACCTTTTTGAGCTTGAACACGTAGTTTGGGAATTTAGTACTCTCAAACCCCGGAGGTTGTTCGACATAGACCTCTTCCCTAATTAAACCATTTAGAAAAGCCGATTTGACGTTCATTTGATATAATTTGAAATCACGATGTGCTGCAAATGCTAGCATCAATCGGATGGACTCTAATCGTGCCACGGGAGCATAGGTCTCATCATAATCAAGGCCTTCAACTTGACTATAGCCCTTGGCTACTAAGCGTGCCTTGTTTCTAATGATTTTTCTCTTATGGTTCAATTTGTTCTTGAAGACCCATTTGGTTCCAATGATGGTGGTCTTCTTAGGTCTAGGGACTAAGTCCCAAACTCGACTCCTTTCGAATTGACCTAGTTCATCTTGCATTGCAATGATCCAATCGGGATCATTTAATGCTTCATCAATTTTTCTAGGTTCAATTTCGGAAATCAAAGCAACCTCATTAGCCTCATTCCGGAAGAATGATCTAGTTTTAACCTCATAATGGATGTCTCCAACAATTTGGTCTTGGGGATGACTAGAGGCTAATCTAGTTTGTCTTGGTGTTGGTGGTGCTTCTTGAATGGGTTCACTAGACATCGGCTCAGCCTCAGGATCCGGCTGATCAAGGAGTTGTCTAGGCTCACCGTCATCGGATTCATCACCATCAACAACATTTGAACTCTCATTCAAACTCAGTCTCCTAAGTTCGAATTGGGCTCCATCTTCTGGTTGACCATTGACTTTTGGAATTTCTTCAAAGACAACATCAGAAGACTCCTCAATTAATCTAGATTTCTTGTTATAGACTCGGTAGGCTTTACTAACGAGTGAATACCTGACTAGTATCCCTTCATCAGCCTTTGCCGTGAACTTTCCAAGATGGTCCTTGGTGTTTAGGATGAACACCTTATAACCAAACACCCTAAGATGTTTAACCGTAGGTGGTTTCCCAAACCAAAGTTCATGGGGAGTCTTTCCTAAAAACCTATGGATGAGAACTCGGTTTTGCACATAGCAAGCTGTATTTACAGCTTCAGCCCATAAGTAACTCGGGAGTGAGTACTCATTAAGCATGCTTCGTGCAGCCTCTTGTAGAACACGGTTCTTCCTCTCTACAACACCATTTTGTTGTGGTGTTCTAGGAGTAGAGAACTCATGTCTATAACCTCTATCTTGACAAAATTCTAAAAACCGTTGGTTTTGAAATTCACCTCCATGATCACTTCTAATTGTCTTAATGGTTAATGATTTTTCATTTTCAACTCTTCTACAAAAAGAAATGAAAACATCTAAGGTTTGGTCCTTATATTTTAAAAAGTAAGTCCATGTATATCTAGTAAAATCATCAATGATAACAAAGCAATATCTACTTCCATTCAATGATATGATAGTACTACAATCAAATAGATCCATGTGAAGTAAATCTAAAGCGGTAGAAGTACTTACAGCGCTTTTACCTTTATGTGCAGATTTCGTTTGCTTACCCATTTGACATGCATCACAAAGTTTGTCCTTTTCATACTTGATGCTTGGTAAGCCACGAACTAATCCCTTGTTGGCCAACTTCCGGATGTTCTTCATGTTCACATGTGCAAGCCTCCGGTGCCAAAGGGTGGACTCTTCTTCTTTTGACATGAAACACTTAGCAGAAACATTAGTAGCACTTTTAAATGAAACTTGATAAATGTTGTCTACTCTTGTTCCTACTAGTACCGTGTCCAAGGTGTCTTGTTGTCTAACTAGATATTGACTTGGTTGAAAATCAATTGTGTAACCCGTGTCACACAATTAACTGACACTTAGGAGATTAAATGTCATCCCCTTGACTAGAAGGACATTTGAAATTCTAAGACATTCAGATATTTGAATGTCTCCTATTCCTATGACCTTAAGACTACCATTGTTACCAAATGAAACATTACCTCTACTTTTCTTGTGAAGTGTGGTAAACAATGATCTATCCCCGGTCATGTGTTTGGAGCATCCACTATCAACGAACCAAGTTGATAGATGCTCCCCCTCAATCATAACCTACACAATTCGAAAAATAGAAGTTTTAGGTACCCAAACCTTGGGACCTAAAGCATCAACTAAACAAGACTTAGGCACCCATGCCTTGACAACTTTCTTTTGAACCTTGGGTGTCCTAGATTGTCTCATATCAGTCCTTGACATCAAAAACACAAATGAAGGTTCTTTGGGTCACTAACCAATACCGGCCCTATTGTAGACTGCCCTTTGGGCATTCAAGATCATGTCTAGGGTCTTAGAGCTAGTTGAAAATTTCTCAAGAATATTCTTGAGTTTCTCAACTTCACTCTTTAATGATTTGTTTTCTTCTACTATGCAAATCATCATGCAAATCATCTACATCCTCAACCTTAGAGGATTTCAAATGTTCAACCTCAAGTTTTAATGACTTAATCTCATCTTCTAACAATTCAACATGTAAGTCATCAATGTTATCATCTCTAGATAATTTCAATTGATCAATTTCTAATTTCAATGCTTTAATCTTATTTTTGACTTCTTCAACATATTGGTTAAACATGCAATTGCTCTATAACATTTTTCAAGTTCGGGAGAAGTTACCTCTTCATCATCTGAAGATGATGAAGCCGCGTTTGAGGAGTTGGAAGATTCATCACTGCTCTCTTGATCTCCCAATGCCATGAGTGCCACATGCCTTGTGCTCTTCTCCTCCTTCTCTTCATCAGATGAGCTTGAGGAGGATTCATCCCAAGTGGCCTTCAAAGCCTTCTTCTTCTTATTGGATTGATCCCCTGCAACTAAGACAATCCCCTTCTCCTTGGGGCCTTTGTTAGTCATTTTATGCAATTCTATTTCACAAAATAAATCATCTAACTTAACAATTGATAAGTCCTTGGATACTTTGTAGGCATCCATCATGGATGACCACAAAGCATTCCTTGGAAATACTTTTAGCACATACCTCACAAGGTCGCGATTCTCGACCTTTTCATCAATCGAATGAAGTCCATTGAGGACTTCCTTGAACCGGCTATAGAGCTCACTTACCGTTTCATTTTCCTTCATGGAGAGATTTTGTAATTGGTTGAGAAATAAATCCCTCTTGGCGATTCTTGAATCTCGGGTGCCCTCATGGAGTTCGATGAGTTTGTTCCACAAGTCCTTTGCACTTGTGAAAGGACCAACCTTGATGAGTTGGTATTTGTTCATGCCGCATTGTAGAGTGACAACCGCCTTCGCGTCGGCTTCACTCTTCCGAGTTTGTTCGGCTGTCCACCGCCATGATTCAAGTTCCTTGCCTTCATCATCCTTTGGAGGGGTGAATCCTCCTTTACCGCGAACCAAGTGTTGATGTCCATCTTCAAATAATACTCCATCTTTGATCTCCAATATTGGAAATCAGCGCCATCAAAGAAAGGAGGTCGGGTGGTGGAAAATCCTTCTCTCAACGCCATGGATGATAGCTCTCGGTTGTTAATCCGCAAAAACAGAGTCCCAAGCTCTGATACCACTTGTTGGAACCTGGATGGCTAGAGAGGGGGGGGGGGGGGTGAATATAGTCAATCACTTGGACTTAATGACTTATAGAATTTCTGCACTCAAATTTATCAGTAGCACAGCGGAAGAAACAATGGAAACAGATAAGTGCAGAAAACAAAAACAAAATCGAAAGCAAACAACCACAACTAGTAGGATCGCTAACAAGGAGGGTTTACAAGGTTCGGGGATAACTTGCCCCTACTCCTTGGCATGCCCTTAAGGTGGGCGATCCCTTGATCGTCGGCAGATCAAGCCCCGGTTAACACCGGATAGAAAACAACCTCCTTCTCAGTGGAGAGACCTCTCCACAGCGTTTCAATCACAGATATAGGTTTAAGCACAATGAAACACAAGAAAGATCTTACTTAGCACTTATCAAAGACAAGAACACAGCAGGCTTCTCCAAGCTCCACCCAGCGACGATCTCACGCAAGAATCCCTTTCTCCGTGTCTTCTCGCTGTTGGACTTCAAGCCTCTTGTTCCTTCCTCCAAGTGCTCAAGCAAGGAGTGGTTGCTTCTCAGATCTCAATGGCTTGCTCAGGAATGTTGGATCAGCAAGATCACAAGCACGCAGCAAGCCTCAAGAACTTCACAGCAATACTGATTCGCAGAGTTGTTGAAGACTTCTCGCAACCGGCGCTTAAGTCTTCTCCACACAGCTCCAGGTCACCATCCCACAGCCCTCCTGCTACTCTCCTGCAACCATCAACCACCATGAGCCCTTCTGGACCTCTGAGCTTCCCTCAGACCAGCCCCAGACAGCAGCTCCAGCCAGCGCCAGCGCCCGTTACAACCTGGGATGGAAAACAGACAAATCTGCTCCAAGGAAAGGTCTCCATTGACTCTCCTTGAGTGTTTGAATCTTCCCTGTCACCTGCAGCTTAATCAGAGTGTTAGCACAGCATATCAAGCAGACAATCATGTATCAGTTGTTAAGCGCAGAGAATCGGATACGTTCAGACGCGATCAGAGCGTCTGACAGTGCAATTTGAATTAAAGTGATCGGTCACCGGACCGATCAGAGAGCCTCATGATCGGTCACCAGACCGATCAGGCTGGGTCCAGACCGATCAGGCTCTGTCCTGATCGGTCCCCAACGCTCAATTAGAAATCGCGATTTCTTTGAGACTCTCCTGGATCGATCACCATACCGATCCTAGGTTGTGGATCGATCACCTGACCGATCCACCCCTTTATCGAGCGATTTCTGAGTTTCGCAGTCCAACCCTCCTGATCGATCACCGGACCGATCAGAGAGCCTCCTGATCGGTCACCAGACCGATCAGGTCATGACCAGACCGATCAGGCTCTATCCTAATCGATCATAGAGAGGAACCTACGACGCTGGATCATTCTCCAGAACGATCTGCACAGTGATCCTGATCGGTCACCAGACCGATCAGGAGCAGTTCAGCAAGGGAACTCAACCTCACTGTTTGCTCCTTGATCGGTCACCAGACCGATCAGGAGCCAAGCAATGGGTGAAACGCATACTCCCTAATCGGTCACCAGACCGATCAATCATCGCTGGATCGGTCACCAGACCGATCCACGAAGGAGCACCGTGCCAACTCCCTGATCGGTCAACAGACCGATCCAGGGGCTCCAACCTAGCCCTCCAAGCTAGGGTTTCATCCACCTTGGCCCTCCAAGCTAAGGATTTTTCACCTAACCCTCCAAGTTGGGAATTTGCACCTAACCCTCCAAGTTAGGACTTTTCACCTAGCCTCCAAGCTAGGACTTTTCACCCAACTCTTCCGGATTAGGACTTTTCCAAACCTAGCCCTCCAAGCTAGGACCCGACCCTCCAAGCCAGGACTTTTTCACCTAACTCTCCAAGTTGGGACTTTTCACCTAACCCTCCAAGTTAGGACTTTTCACCTAGCCCTCCAAGCTACGACTTTTCACCCAACCCTTCCGAATTATGACTTTTCAACACCTAGCCCTCCAAGCTAGGATTTTCCATACCTAACCCTCCAGGTTAGGATTTTCCAATACCTAGCCCTCCAAGCTAGGATTTCCCATACCCTGCCTGATCCCCGATCAGGACTTAATCATAATCATTATAATCATCAACCTAAACTAAAATCGGTGTCAACACCAAAACAACAATCAGGGTCAGACTGCATCAACAAAAGGAACCAGTCCAAAAGCACGAAAGGATAAAAGTCGCATCCAATGCTTCAAGTGCCAAGAGTTTGGGCATTACAAAGATAAATGCACAGATAGAAGAGCCAAAGATCCAGGACAACCTATCAAGATAGGTAACTTTAATTTATATGAAAATCTCCTCTTTACCATGAATGCTGATAGTTTACTTAATATCTCTTGGTCAAATTTAGATATGGACACATGCCTAATTACTTAATGAAATCATGTATATTAATACATTCAAAATTCAAAATGTTAAGACAAGAAAATGAGACTTTGAAAATTAAAATTGATATACAAGAAAAACTAATTAATAATCTTGCAAACTTAGAAAATCCAGAAATTTTCCCTCATTGTAATTTTACATAGTTTTTTTTTCTTGGATTTAGAATTGGATAGTTTAAGGACAAACGGTTTAATTGAAATTTGAACAACATAGTATTGGGTGGAGGTGAGATGATAGTACGTTAGGGAATCCTTATGGTGGAACTAGCCGAAGCTACCGATCCAAGACCCAAACTAGTTAGACCAAAATCTTTCAAGAAGTAACTTGAAGATGAATTTTCTATAAAAGGCTTTGTCAAGGAAAGGTTGATGATCCAGTAAGGCTACGACTAAAGAAGGCCTAGTGCCTCGCCAAGACCTGGAAGCCAATTACTGAAAATCAAATTCACTTTACTATTGTTAGATTTGAATCTAACACAAAGTTCAATTGATCTTAGATTCATAACAAATGTTTCAAAATTAATAAAATTAACCATTTTTTAAAATTAAAATATTTATCCCATAGAACCCATAAGGTTAATATGTTTGATCACATAGAACTGGGTGAGATATCTAGGACCTAAGAATATATGTCACTATCCTGTTAAATAAAACTCAAAGTGCTTTCAAAAGTTATTCAAAATTATCTCTATTTTTCAAATTAATTCAGTTTATTGTACCCTGCTTTTTCATCTCTAACATTTTTTTTTCAAAATATTGAATTTCACATTAAATATCACAATAGACTCATTTTTAATAAATCTAGGGCTTGTTTGATTTAGCTATTGATTGGTCAAATATAGTCAATTGGGTCAAACTGGTCAACAGAGTCAACCCTAGTCAACATAGTCAAATGGTACAGGGGGAGTGGTTTATTCTTTTAATTTTCTTTCAAAAATGTGCTTGAAAAAATCACTGTCTTTTAAAATGGTTTTTGAAAATTGTGCTTTAAATACTATTACTTATGTTTTTCGAAAACTATGCCTGACAAATGACCTTCGTTTCAAAATATGTTTCGACGTTGCAAAATACATTCGAAAATTATGTCTATGTCTCATTTGATTTTTGTAAACCCTAAAGACACAGAGGAAGGTCCACTTCATAATTTACAAGGACTCTTAGGATGTGTCAAATTTAGGGGGAGTCTGAATCAAAAGAAGAATTTCTGAAAAATTTTTATTGGTAATTATCTGTTTTGAAATTATTAGATAATTTCTTTGATCTGAACTGAACCCTAAAGACTTAGAGGAAGAGTACTTGTGGTCAACAAGCTTCCTAGGTCTGGGTCAAGTTTAGGGGAGGTCAAATTAAAAGAATTATTGAATATTTCAAGGCGATATATTTTCATGCATGTATTTTCAAATCCTTCTGAAAACACAAGTAATTTCCTTTCAAATATTATAATTTTTTTTATTTTCAAAATGTTTTTTTATAGAATCAATTTGAAATAATATTTCTCTTGAGCTTGGAAAAATTTCCAGGACACTTATGGAAATGTCCTTGTAGCTAAAAAGGCTTCCTAGGATTGTGTTAGACTGGAAGATAAACCAAGTCAAGTAAAATATTGTGCCTTCAAAAGTTCATACATTTTTCAAAATGTACTTGCATATATTTTCAAAACACTATCATTTTGGCTTATCAAAATTCTTTTTGGAAATAGTACTTACTTGAGTTGGAGAATTTCCAGGACACTTAGAGAAATGTCCTTGTAGTTAACAAGGTTTCCTAGGATTGTGTCAGACTAGAAAAGAAACCAAAGCAAGTAAAATATTATGTGTTAAAAATAATATTTTTGTAAGTACTTTCAAAAGATAAGTCAAGTAATTTTCTTTAATATTTTACAAGTACTTATGTTTTTCAAATTCATAATATTTTTCAAAGTACTTAGGTTTTTTCAAACTCATGATATTTTTTTTTAAAAAAAGGTACTTATATTTTTCGAAAATACATAATATCTTTCAAAGTGACTTATATTTTTGAAAGATAAATATCTTTCAAAATGATTTATATTTTTCAAAGATAAATATCTTTCAAAGTGACTTATATTTTTCAAAGATACAGATATTTTTAAAGGACTTGCATCTTTCAAAAGCACTTGCATTTTTTTATTTGCATTTTTCAAAATATTCAAAACAAGTAAACTTATTGATTAAATATTTCTTGTTGCTTATCATATACACTTGACTCCAATTCTGGTTTTGAGCATCAATTCTTCATTCTTTCAAAATTTAGTTATTGAGAAATTATCATAATTCTTGATATTATTTTTTTGCTCAAATTTTTATATTTTCAAGACTCATAAGCTCTGATAGGCAATCTTTAAATTTCTTTCAAAATATATTTTTAAAAAGTTCTTTATTGATAAATGTCCAAGGGGGAGAGTAGAAAAAGTGAAAATTAAATTCTTCCATAAACTTTTTCAAAGAATGTTTATCTTAGAAGGTCTCAAATATTTTTCACTTTAACATAAGATTTTTTTTTTACTTAGAATCTCCTTTATGATACCCAGAAAATTTTGTTTCAAAATATCATTTCAAACTGAACTTATGAGTATATTTATACTTCGAACTCTTTTCAAGGATTCTTTCGAAAAGCTTCAAGAGGAAAATTTCAGATCATAAGGGAGCCTTGTGCAATGTTTCAGTTTTTGCAATTGGAAATGGTCTAAAACATAAGGAGAAGAGTTTCACATTAAGGGGGAGAGAAAGAATGAGAGAGAGAAGAATCTTTTTTAATATTTAAATTTTTATCTCTTTTTCGAAAAGTAAAACAAAATTTCTAAGTACTTCAAATTTCTTTTTAAGTGCTAAGATAACTTTTCAAAGTTCTGTCAAAATACTTCAAGGGCTTTCAAGTATTTCTAGTGCTTCAAAAATTGCAAAGTATTTCTAAGTGTCTCAAAATTGTTGTGAGTGCATGCTATTCTCTTAAGTAAAATTTTTCTTAGTAAACAAAATTTGTCTGAGCAAAAACTTTTTGAAAATTTTGGCAAATATTTCTCAGTAAAGTTTTTTTGGTGAAAAACTTATCTAGAAATTTCTTAAAGATTTTGTTTTTTCAAAATGTCTAAAGTGTTTGCAAGCAAACTCTTCTAAGTGTGCAAATTTTTTTTGTAAACAAAATTTTCCCAATTCTCAAAGTGGAAACATTTTTAAGGGAAGTTTGGCTTCAAAATCTTGCCTAAGTAAATTTTCTTTAGTAGAATTCATTTTGCAAAGCCTTCTAAGTAAAAGTTTTTTTGATGCAAATGCTTTTACTCTATTTTTGAAAAACACTTTGTCAAAAACTTAGAAGTTTTACAAAAACTCAAAACTCCCTATTAGAAACCTTGTTCGCCCATGTATGTTTTTGATATATGTCAAAGGGGGAGGAAATGTCAAAGTTAAGTATTTTATAACATAAGTATTCAGTGTTTTAGGGGGAGTATGAGAAATAAAGGATTTTTTTTTTCAAATCTACATTTATTCTGTTCATAACTGTTATACTTCTTTGATTGTTACTTTCTTTTCTTATCAGTTATAAGTTTTTCCTTAACTTTGAATTATGTTGCCATAAATCAAAAAGGGAGAGATTGTTGGTGCAGGAAGCACCATATCGAACCTTGTTTTGATATTGACAAAGGATTCAAAGTTAAGTTTTATTTGTGATCAAATAAAGTTACTCAAGTGTGCAGGAAAAGTCCTAGGAATACTAGGCACGAAGTCCTGGTTCTAAGAATTGGGTAATAAGTCCTGGCCGCGGGCTGGGCAACTAAGTCCTGACATAAGGTTGGGCAATAAGTCCTGGTTGTGGACTAGACACTAAGACCTGGCCGAGGGCTGGGCATCGAAGACCTGGTTCGAGGAATTGGGCACTAAGACCTGGCCAAGGGTTGGTCACCGAAGACCTAGTTCGAGGAATTGGGCACTAAGACCTGGTCGCGGATTGGGCACGAAGACCTGGTGAGTAAAGCTGGGCAAAAGTCCAACCGGAGGAGCCGGTTGGCAAAAGGTAAACTCTCCTGAGAGGAGTAGGTGAGGGCGCGTTCCCCGTCGAGGGAACAGTAGGCGTCGGTTCGACCTAGGGTTCCATTGGGAGACTCGAAGTCAGAACCAAGACAGCTACGACTAGTGCTTCTAACTCTTCAGTTAGTTGACTAATATTCATGATTTGGTTGTTTTGGAACTAACCTTGGTTGCAGGACCGAAGGAGTGTGTGTCTGCAGCTCAGAATGCCCCAAAGGAAGGGGGTAAGAAGCTGGGCTAGGCGCCCGGGAGGTCCTGGGCGCCCAAGGTCAAAGCCAAACAAGCAAAGAAGCAAGAATGCTTCGAAATCACATTGGGCTAGGCGCCCAGGAGGTCCCGGGCACCCAAGGTCAAAGCCAAAGAGTAATCGAAGTAAAAACAACCACGAAGCCAGTGGACCATGTCAAGCTAGGCGCCCAGGAGGTCCCGGGCACCCCAGTCAGCTCCAGAGGCTGATTGGAAGGGGATAGGTGCTGACCGAGCTGTGGATGAAGGTTCTCCAATTTGAAGGCACGTGTCAGGCGCCCCCAGCGAATCAGGCGCCCCCAAGAGCACTATAAAAGGGGCTCGACCCCAAGGCTCCAAGAACTCAACTTTCTAACACCTCCAAGCTTTTCGTTCAAGCGCTCTGCTCTTGCAAACTCTGATCTCGAGATTCCAGCGCCGACAACGACCCTCTGCTCCGAAGTACGATCCACATCGGGCGTCGGTAACGAAAAGTGTATCTTTTTTATTTACTGCAATATTCTTGTACCAAAATCTGTAAACCTTTGCGCGATTATAGAATTGCCC
The DNA here is from genome assembly GCA_024364735.1 of Boesenbergia rotunda. Lineage (NCBI taxonomy): Eukaryota > Viridiplantae > Streptophyta > Magnoliopsida > Zingiberales > Zingiberaceae > Boesenbergia > Boesenbergia rotunda. Next base: position 49,901 of record JAGFNQ010004086.1, on the reverse strand, counting down.
ATAGTAAACGGTCAAGGACCGTGGGCCTTGGAGTAGGAGCTGACCGCGACTCCGAACCAAGTAAAAGACTTGTGTTCTTTGTGTGATTGTTTTATTTCCGCTGCATTTTCTCTTATTCTTATCCGAAAAAGTTTTAACGATATTCACCCCCCCCCTCTATCGTTTTCTCGATCCAACACACTGGAGATCTCCGGAGGACGCTACGGTGGCGATGGGAGTTCGAGCTCGAGTGCGTGAGAGGAAGAACTGCTTGATCCAGTAAAAGGAGGAAGAATTGCTGAGGACGCTACGACAATAAAAGGAGGAAGATCTCTGGAGGACGCTAGGCCAGTAAAAGGAGGAAGAACTGCTGGATCCAGGAAACATCTCCCTTTGAGGCATCTTGTTGCTTCCGAGAGGCACTAATGTGATTCTCCTTAGGGCACTGATGTGATCCCCCTCATGTTCCTTCGGCCCCAAAAGTTTAAGGTTGTTGAGGCACTGGAGATCTCCGGAGGACGCTATGGTGGCGATGGGAGTTCGAGCTTGAGTGCGTGAGAGGTGTTAGCGAGAATAACGAAGAGGCAGTAGTGTTGGCTGAGCATCTCAAGGGCGTGACCTACAACTTGAGACATGACCAGGAGAGGAACCCCGTGTGCTACAACATCTCAAGTTTGTTTAATTCAAGCTATCTGTGTATTGTTTCATTGATATATCATTTTTTCTACAAAATGATATATCTATATAAACATTTGACTCTTTTTTTTATTTTGAGGAATTTATTTCCATATTATTGTCTATGTACAGAACCAGATCATCAAAATAATTGTAAAGCTTCCATATTAGGAGATACTACCCGAGAACTTCGTGATCTATTTGCTCAAGTAGATTCTCTTGGGAAGGAAAATGCTGCTTTGCTATCTGAATCTCGCTATGTGAGTTTCAAATTCACTAATCTATTTTTCTCTTCTTAATCTTTGCAAGTCCATACTTCGAATTAATATCATCACAAGTATAATCAGAGACCATATATGCACATTGATTTAGTAAGTTCACATTGATTTGGAACCTCTAGTAACTCTTTCTTTTCATAGTCAATCTATTTTTGGTTATGTATTGCATTCTTGCTAACGTCTTTACAATTACCCATTACCCAAAGTTCACTCTGATTAATCTTTCATAACAGCAATGATTCTGACATTGATGGCTACCTTTACTAAAGAATTCTGCATTTCTGCTTGAAGATGGGCCTATAATTTTATGCTGGCTTATATGCTTTATTAGCTGAAGTAAACTGATTGATGAAAATAATTTTGTTTTTGTTCTCTTTTCTTTCTTTTATACACTGCCTATAATTAGAAACAATTTTGCATATAATATGTACTTTAGTTGATTGATGAATTAAATGGATTTGTCATTTTACAACTTTAGCCTACAGCATGATGTTTGATTGCCTTTACTGGACCTTCTTCTTGTCAAGTTCTTTGCACCTTGTGGCACTCAAGCATTAGGACTGTGGTTCGTCAGGGGAATGGATATTCTATGATTCAATCTCACGATGGTATATAATTTTCTTCGGTGTGGGAAATATAACAGGTTATGGTGGAGAGGAATGAGTTGAAAGATGAGAATACGCAGATAGCTTGAGAATACCCAGAATGTCAATGTTGTTACCATGTAACCATATGTACTACAGGTTTGTCCTTCTGCGCTACTATAACTGATTATACATGATTAGTTTTTGCATATAACACAGTTTTTGTTTGGTCCTTTTCAGATCTTGTATCACTACTACCATGACAAATACACAAGATTGTGCTATGTCAAGCACCTTTTTATAATCAAGGTATATTCATCTCAAATATAGATCCATTTACCCAAGCTTACTATTCTCATGTCTAAATAAATGGTGCAGATTTAAGGGCTTCATGTCATATTGAAACGATTCCACATATTTGCAAAAACATGACTTTCACAGTTAGTGCTGTCGTGAATCAAGGTCCACAAGTTGCTATTTTTGTTACCATTAGATGAAACTAGTATTTGTTTGGTCCACAAGTTGGTCCTTGCAAAGTGTAGTTTATGAATTTATGGGGCTGAACTTTTATTTTTATGGGGTTGAACTTTTAGTCAGCTTTGTTTTGTTTGCCTTTCCTGCTATTCTATCTTTTAGTTTCTAGCAAAAATAGCTGCATTGTATTATAGAGTGGAAAATGAACTAGAAAATATGGAGATGAATATAAAGGAAGAGGAAGAAACATCTATTAGTGCTGATGGCTTAAATCTTTCTCCTTCCCATGACATATTCCTTGATAAATATTGATGCTCCATTCCAGTTTTAATGCTTCATTTTTGTACTGGATCATGGTTGCAAAGTTTTTTGAACACGACCATGTTTATTTGAATTGATTCTTACAAGTTTGATGTATTACCTAGTGTATAATGGATTGTTTAACTTTACTACAACTAAAATAGCAGCTTAGTTTAACCTGAATGAATCTTAGAAGAAAGAAAGTGGTAGCGTATAACATGTTTTAAACTTGATGAAATGGTGAACATATACCAAATTGTGATTGATACACCAGATCTATAATAAAGAGAAAAAGTGAAAAATGGGAAAACTATTAGCCATGCCATATTATCTAGGGGCTTAGTTCCATGCATGGCAGGGTGGGGCTTTGACTCATAAACATGTACGAAAACACTAATGTCATGTAACACAAAATGACTAGTATACCTCTTTGGTGTGGCAAATTAAAGTTTTGTGGCACATCTATAATATGGGATTTGAGGTATGAAATGTCTCCTTTTGTTTATTTTGTCACTTACCCATTCATCTAGATGACTTCTATTGCATCATTTGCAAATGCAATTTACTCTTGATCAGATCATGGATCATTTGTATAAGAGGCGACTAGACTAATTCCTCTTATACTCTGATGTTCACGTAGAAAGGTAGAACATAATAGCCTGTAGGTAAGGTTAAAAATATGGAGTTGTAGGCTATTAGGATGTTACTTTCCAGTCAATTGTTTGCAGGCTCTTTGATCAAGTGTTATATTATACTTAATATGTATACTGATAACCAATCTTCATTTCTCATTTATTTGTACCTCTTGTTGATGCTTCAGAACTGCAACTTGTCAACGAGAATATGAAAGTCGTGCAGCTGTTAATATAGTCGTTCTACACCCAAATCAAGTATTTTTTTCAGGTAAGATTGATTACATCTCAAAGAACTCTATTGTTCCTATCTTTTTTGCAGTTTAATCTTTATTAAGCCACTCTCCTCAATTGCAGAAGATTGATATTCCTTCAGGTAATATTGTGCATACCAATGACAACACATGTGATACACCAAGTGCCTTTGCACTAGCATTGCAAGAGAAGGTATATTGCATCTCGAATATTAAATTTTTACATTGTGCTCTTCGGCATCCCTTTATCGGTTTCCAACACTTTTATACTGAGATACAAATTTTGAAAGAATGACATATTTTAAATGTTAATTTATGAAGCTTATTCCATATTCCACTTCCAGGTTGAAGCACTACTGCTTTTATCACAGCAAGAAGAGAGACATATGTTGGAGAGGGATCTTAACAAAGCTCTGCAAAAGAATCTAGAGGAACTTCAAAGAAATTTGTCTCAAGTGAGTTTCTCTTTAAGGCCTTCTCCAGCTTGTATACTTCATGTTTGATGGATATAAAACCATATCCAACATATAAAGTGTAATCTTAGGGACATGATTTGGTGGATCGCAAAAGCTTTTATTAACAAAGGTACAAGCTTTGGTCTGAGTATGTGACTGACTTAACATGCCCTAGTTCTTAAAATAATTTTCAATTTGGTATCGACACAACAAATAGAAACTAAACAATTTTGTTAATTTTCTTTCAACCTCCACATGTTTGTTTGACAGAGTTTTGAGTATTGGGTTGTAGTTAACAAAGGTACAAGCTGTGAGTTTGATTAATTCAGAAGGAAATACAGTCTCTCATCCAACAATTATCAAAACTTTAATTGTATTTGCTGTTGGGAATCATCAACCATGCACATGTTACTGAATAGACTTCTGCTCAACTACCCTTTGGTTTTTCCCAAATCTGAAATAAACTATAAACTCCTTATTAGGGAAACAAAGCTTCTATTAGTCTTTCTTCAGTTATGCATAAGCATAATTTTTACTTCCATTTTTTTGTGTGTTAATCTATTCCTCTTGTTTATTCATTATTCTGCATCATCGCCAGGTGATGAAGAAAGGAGGGCCAGCTTCATGGAGAGGACGGTGAAGAAAAGCAAGACAGGTATAAAGTGTTTGGAAACTTTGGATAAATAGAGCTGGCTTTTAAAGTTCCTTTCTCAGATTTTTTTTTCTCTCTTGGTTTTCAGAGCGATTGTATATGAACTCAGATCGAGTTCGGCAAAGAAGATTTGATGGTGACGCTGCTCAAGTTACAGATATGCAAGATTACAAGTAATCTATCTATTTTGGCCTTTTTGGGGGAACTTCAATGTGACTAGTGATTATAAATTTGGTTGTAGGATTTTGTATCGACATGGAATGTAGGTGGAAAGTCTCCAACAAAAAAATTGAATCTTGAGGAATGGATCCATATATGATGTATGATATTTGATGATATTTTGATGTATATATGATAGTTTGAAGTGTGTTTGCTCAATATTATTTAATTATTTAAATAATTTATTTTTTAAATGGTATTTGTTGTAAATTGTTGGCTGCCTCAACTAAAAGACAATGATTTTTATTTGTTGTCAAACTATTATTTAAATCACACACAAATAACGGTTTAATACTATTGTTAACCTGTTGTCGATCACATTAAAAGACAACGGTGAAAACCTATTGCTATACTATTGTTATTGACTATAAACGACAACGGTTTGTAACTGTTGATGTTGAGCACCCCTTTTAACAACATGACCTTTAACAACAGTGTTTTTAGCCTACGACAATGGTGAACGCCCGTGGTTAATAAGCATTTTTCTACTAGTGTTATGCTTTAAAAATTATCTTCTCTCTAAATTGTGGTTTCAAAATTTATCTTCCTGAAAATTATTGTTTATTTGATTTTGATAAACCCTAAAGACACAGAGGAAGGTCTACTTCATGATCTACAAGGACTCCTAGGATGTGTCAAATTTAGGGGGAGTCTGAGTCAAAAGAAAACTTTCTGACAAGTTTTTTTGTAGCAATTATTTGTTTTGAAATTATTAGATAATTCTTTTGGTCTGAACCAAACCCTAAAGACTCAGAGGAAGAGTACTTGTAGTCAACAAGCTTCCAAGGACTGTGTCAGGTTTGGGGGAGGTCAAATTAAAAGAATTATTAAACATTTCAAAGTAATATGTTTGCATGCACTGTATTGTTAAAATCCATTTAAAAACATAAGAATTTTTTTTCTATCATACTTTCACTTTCAAATTTTTTTAAAATAATACTTACTTGAATTTAGAGAATTTCCAGGATACTTAGGAAAATGTCCTTATAGTTAACAAGGTTTCGTAGGATTGTGTCAGACTGGAAAGGAAACCAAGTCAAGTAAAGTATTATGTTTTCAAAAATGCTAATATTTTTCAAAAAGTACTTATACTTTCTTATACTTTTCAAAAAAAAGTACGTATATTTTTTCAAAAAGATAATAATATTTTTCTAAAGTACTTGCACTTTTCAAAGATCATAGTATTTTTTTTCAAAAGTTATGCATTTTTCAAAAGTACTGCCTTTTTCGAAAAGTTCTAGACATCTCTCAAAAATACTAGTATTTTCTCAAGAAGTGCAAAATTTCTTTCAAAATACTAATATTTTTATAAAGTGCATAATATTTTCCAAAGTATAAATTTTTTTTGTGCTAAATGCATAACGTGTTTTAATTGAATAATCATTTATGAGTGTGTTTGTTTAAAAGTTATCTAAGTTCAACATATTATACTAAAGTTTCAAAATATTTCTAACTTGTTACTATGCTTCAAAATTTTATATTTTCAAAAGGAAAAACGTTTTTTATTCTTGGTGCAAGCATTTCTGTCGGTTTTTTTTATGTATGATAAAGGGGGAGAGTATGGTTAAGTTAAGAGTAACTTAGAATTTTTTTTTCTTCCCAAAGGATCAAAATGAAATCAAAATGTTTTCTTCAAAAAGGGGAGAGTTAACTTAAGACTGGAAATTTTTTCTTTTTCTCCCAATGGATAGAGAGCCTTCCCAATGGATCAAAATGTGTTTTCAAAACTTAGATTATTTTTTTCTTTCTTTTGATCCCAAGGATTATAATTTAGCCCTTTCAACCAATCTAACTTAAGATATTGTCAAACATTAAAATGGAGGAGATTGTTGGTGCACGATGCATCAGTGATGTCCTCCTCTAAGTGTTTCAATGTTTGACAATATGCTTAAGTCAGTAATATATTGAACAAGGGAAGGGTGAGTCAAGAGAGGAGTAACAAAGTGTAGAAAAAGTCCTAGTTAACCTAGGCACTAAGTCCTGGTTCTAAGAATTGGGCACTAAGACCTGGTGAGTGAAGCTGGGCACTAAGACATGGTGAGTGAAGCTGGGCACTAAGACATGGTGAGTGAAGCTGGCCACTAAGACCTGGTGAGTGAAGCTGGGCACTAAGACCTGGTGAGTGAAGCTGGGCACTAAGACATGGTGAGTGAAGCTGGGCACTAAGACCTGGTGAGTGAAGCTGGGCAAAAGTCTTGATGAGTGATGTTAGACACTAAGTCCTGGACCTAGGGTTTGGGCACGAAGTTTTGGTCAGAGGGATTGAGCAACTTATCTGAGCGATGACTAAGGACAGAAGTAGAGACGGGTCGAGGTTCGAACGTCTCGAGATCTGAGAGTATCGAAGGCTATGCAAAAGTCCACCCGAATGGACTGGGTGACAACCGTCTCCTGAGAGGAGTAGGTGAAAGGCACGTTATCGGGGGTGGGAACTTGCGTCGGTTCGACCTAGGGTTTCATGGAAATCAGAAGTCAGAACCATTTCGTTAAGGCTAAGATTGTATGTGTATGTGCCTTGTATTTATGTATCATGCAGGTACCTAAAAATAAAGACGAAGCAAACAAACAAGGTTGGAAAAGGGTCTCCTGGGTGCCCCCATTGAAGGAGGCACCCTAATGGAGCCAGGCGCCTCATTGAAGCAGGCGCATGTGTTCAATGCGCCTCAATGGTTCAGGGCACCCTGGTCAAGAGCCTTATCAGCTGCTGCGAGTTCGGCAGGGAGATAAGCTTTGACCATGTAACGCCCCAAATTTCCCTCTAGAACGATGTAATAATTGAACATGTGGCCAAGAATAAAATTATGAATTTAAAGGGGGGAATTTTGAATAAAGAAGATATTAAGCACCTTCTTGATATATGGTGAATGTGTGTGATAATTATGTTTATATGTTACATTAATGTTATGCTTAAGTATCCTACACATGTATGAATGAATACTGATATGAATATGCATGTGTATGAACAAAATGAGTAGCATTCTCTTGTTGGGCTTTGGTTACATGGGCTTGAAGAAAATAAAAAGGAAAAGGAAGCAAAAAGAAAAGGAGGTGCCAAGGATTGAATCCTTGGACCTCAAAGGAAAGCAAAGCCTTAAGAATATTCATGTAACCAATTCACCTAGCAAGGGAGTACTATTAGAAGAGGATGAGAAATTGTAGATAAGTGGGAAAGAAGATGAAGAGACACAAAAAAATTGAAGAGACACCATTAGAGAGGTGCTTGCCTCTTTACTCACCATAAAAGGCCATGAAGAGGAGGAAATGCCTAAGGCATTTCGACCAAGAAACCCCCCCCCCCTTTTCTCTCCACCAAACTCTTCCCCTTCCTCCTCTTCCTCACCGAAATCCTTGTGGCCCTTGCTACCATTTTCAAGTCATTCACCTCCTAGAGAAAACCGGACCAAAAGAAGAGAAGAACAAGAGGAGTGCTAGAGTTTAAGAGGTCTTTTCTTCTCCAAAATTTGGAGATCTTTTGGGAACATAAGCACAAGTGGTAAGACTCCCTCACCTTCAACATAATGGCTTTTTATGTGGTTTTATGATTTTTATGTTTGCTTGTGATGTTGGGTGAAAGGGAATGGAAGAAACCTTGAGGGAAGTTTTGACCATAAAGGGGTACCCCCCTTTTCTATGTCCAAAAACTTAAAGGAAGAGTTCATGAAATTGTTACTACCTTTTTGTAATGAATATATGATGGATACATGGTGTTTGAATGCCCTCCATGATGTAAAGGACTTGGAAGAATTCGGCCAAGTCATGAAATGGATAAATGTTGATGCATGAAGTAGGCTATTGTTCTAATGATTGTTTTCTTGCTATATAAATGTTTTAGGCCAAGAAATTTTTTGAAATCTATGCTAAGGGACCCCTGAAACATTCGTCCAAGGGACCTTAAATTATTCCTTAAAACAGATTTTTATAGACCTTCATGAAGTTATAGTTAAATCAAGTGATATGCATGTGATTGGGTGTTTTATTTCATGATGGAAATAATTTATACCTTAGGGTCAGTACCTTATCTAAGTTGTTTGAGCCTAAACTCATGCTCCATTCTATGTATTGATGTTTAGAAAAATATTACATGTACCCATATGCATGATAATTCAAGTAGAACTCTAGATCATACACCTAAACTAGTGTTTGGTGAAGTACAAATTACTTTTGCACTTGTGAATGAATTCTTATGAAAAATATGCTTTTATTCTCATGTTATGTGAATGATTATGCTATGAAATCTCTACTGTGAGTTTCTTCAAATTACAAGAATAAGGGTTAAGAATAGGTTCGAGTACAAAGCATGCCCCTAAACTAGTATTTAATGAAGCCTAGACTACCTTTATGCTTGTATATGACCTTAATGGTAAAATATGTTTTTATTTACATGTTATATGAACTTTTATACCATGTTATTCATACTGTGAATTTTGGCAAATTACAAGGGTAAGGGTTAAGAATAAGTGCAAGTACGATTCATGCACCCAAACTAAGGTTTAGTGAAGATTAGTCTACTCTTGTACATGCTAATGATCTCTCATGTAAATTATGTTTTATTTCCATGATTGGATGACTTTCATGTCATGTTATCTAGCTGTGAATTTCGGACAAATACTGGGATAAGGGTTAAAAATAAGCTCAAGCACAAAACATGCACCTAAACTAGTGTTCAATGAAGCCTAGACTACCCTTGTGCTTGTATATGATTCCATGTGTAACGTATGTTTTTATTTCCATGATTATATGACTTTTATACTATGTTATCCATGCTGTGAATTTTAGCCAATTACTAGAATAAAGGCTAAGAATAAGTTTAAGTACAATTCATGCACCTAAACTAGTGCTTAGTGGAGTCTAGACTACTAGTGTACTTGTAAATGACCTCTTATGTAATGTATGTCTTTATTCCAATGCTATGTGGGTTTTATGCTATCATATCCTTGCTATGAAGTTTTGGCCAGTAGGTATTAAGATGAGAAAAGGATGATTAAACTAACATATTGCCTTGATTAAGACAAGCATGTTATATGTATGATGTATTGATGAAACTAGCATGATGGTTGCTTCACTTACATGTGTTAAAAGAAAGGTCCTTCCATGTCTTGCTATTTATGCTAATGATTATGCCATGAAAGTATGCCTATGTTTATGAATGACTGAATGCCTATAGTACATGCAATATGAAAGAAAGAAAGAAAAAGAAAGAATGCATGTTCTATATATGAAAGTATGGTTATGATTATGAATGATTGAATGTCTATAGTGTTGGATCGAGAGAAACGATAGAGGGGGGGTGAATATCGTAAGTCGTTCAGATTAGAGTTAGAGAAATTACGCAGCGGAAGTAATAAACACAAAACGCGAACACAAGACCCACGGTCGTTGACCGTTTACTGCAGACAATTCTATATATGCGCAAAACCAGTTTACAAAATGTATTACAAGAATAGTACAGTAAATTTAAAAGTAGCTCTTCGTTACCGACGTCCGGTGTAGATTATATTTTTAGAGCAGAGGGACATCGTTGGCGCTTGTATCTCGAGTCGGGAGGTTTCCGGAGCAGAGCGCGGGAGTAGAAGAGCGTGAATGCGTTGGAAAACTTGATTGTTCAAAGCCTTTGGATCGAGGGCCTTTTTATAGCCCCTGGGGGCACTCGGAACGTCAGGGGTGCCCCCCACGTGTCAACTGATCTGAGTTCCTCTTGGTCAGCTCTGATCCCTTCAAACTCAGGATCAGACTTTGACGGGGGCGCCCGGGACGCTGGGGGCGCCCGGGTTGACCGGGTTGACTCTTATCCGTTGGCTTCTCGCTGGCTTCTGCTTCGTTAGCTTGAGCTGGGGGCGCCTGAACCATCCGGGGCGCCCGGGAGCATAGGGGCACCCCACCCATAAGCTGTCGAAGCGTACATTTGCTCTTCTTCTTTTTGTATTCACCTTGGGGGCGCCCGGGACACTCCGGGCGCCCTACTCAGCTTCTGCCTCACTCCTTTGAGGCTCTCTGAGCTGCAGACACTCATTCTTTCGGTCCTGCATCTAGGGATAGTCCAAAATAACATAGAGCAATAATATGTTAGATTTATACAGCCTTAGCTGTCTTGGTTCTGACTTTGGGTCTCCAAAATGGAGCCCTAGATCGAACCGACGCCTACTGTTCCCTCAACGGGGAACGCGTCCTCACCTACTCCTCTCGGGAGAATTTACCTGATGCCAACCGACTCCTCCGGTTGGACTTTTGCCCAGCAGTCCTTCGCCAGGTGCCTAGCTGTCCTTCACCAGGTCTTCAGTACCAAGCTGTCCTTCGCCTGGTGCCTAGCAGTCCTTCGCTAGGGCTTTGCATCCTGACATTCCTTCGCTAGGTGCTAGCAGTCCTTCGCTAGGGCTTTATATCCTGGCATTCCTTCGCCAAGTGCCTAGCAGTCCATCGCTAGGGCTTTGTATCCTGGCATTCCTTCGCCAGGTGCCTAGCAGTCCTTCGCTAGGACTTCATTCTGCACACTCAAGTAACTTTATTAGATCACAAATGAACTTAACTTTGAATCCTTTGCCAATATCAAAACAAGGTTCGATATGGTGCTTCCTGCACCAACAATCTCCCCTTTTTGATTTATGGCAACACAATTCAAAGTTAAGTTAAAAACTTATAACAGTTAAGAACATAACGTAAACAATGAAGTATAACTGTTTTACACAATTCAACATTAACTTTATAACAGTTAATAACATAAGGTAAGATTTAAAAAAAAATCCTTTATTTCTCACACTCCCCCTAAACCCTGAATACATGTGTTAAAAAATACTTAACTTTGACCTTTCTTCCCACTTTGACATATATCAAAAACAAACATGGATGAATAAGGTAAAAATTAAAAAATTTTGCAAACCTACATTTTGTTAAACAACTAAGGCTTTGCAAAACTTAGGCAAAATTTTGAAGTCAAATTTCCAAAAAGAGTTTAACTTTGAGAATTGGGAAAATTTGTTTAATAATTTGCACACTTAGACGAATTTGCTTGGAAATACTTTATGTATTTTGAAAAATAAAATTTGTAAAACTTCTAGACAAGTTTTTCACCAAAAAAACTCTACTTAGAAACATTTGTCAAAATTTTCAACCAGTTTTTGCTCAGACAAATTTTGTTTACTAAGAAGAATTTTACTTAAAAAAAACATGCACTTAAAATAATTTTGAAACACTTAGAAATGCTTAGAAATTTTTGAAGCACTTTAAAAAAAAATTAAACAAAATTTCCTTTCTCTCCCCCCTTAATGTGAAATTTTTCTCCTTATATTTTAGACCATTTCTAAGTTCAGTTTTGAAAAAGGTATTTTGAAAAACTTCTGAGTATCACAAAGGAAATTAAGAGCAACTCGAAGTTTTCAATAAAGTTTCTTTAAAAAGGGAAAAAGTTTAAGGAAGAACTTTTTCTACTCTCCCCCTTGGTCATATATCAATAAAGAACTCTTGAAAAATATATTTTGAAAAATATTTAAAATTTGTGTATCAGAGCTCATGGGTTTTGAAAACATAAATATTTGAGTGAGAGAATAATGTTAAAAATGATAATTTTTAATTAACAACATTTTGAAAGAATGAAGAATCATGCTCAAAAAATTAGACTTGGAGTCAAGTGTATATTTTCATTGAGTCCATGCATGACAAAAAATATTTAATCAATAAGCTTACTTGTTTTGAATATTTTAAAAACTGCAAGTACTTTAAAAGATATTGAGCTTTTTGAGAGATGCAAGTACTCTGTATCTTAAAAAATATAAGTCACTTTGAAAGATATTATGCAATTTTTTTTTGAAAATATAAGTATTTTTTAAAAAAAAAAAATTGAGCCTTTTTGGAAAGTGTGACGACCCTCCTTTCGTTACTTACTTAAGCTTTAAGTTACTACTACTTGACTTCCCTTAACTTGCTTTATTTTTTTTTCCTTCTCTTTTTTTTTCAAAAAAAACAAAACAACTTTCATTTTATTTGCTTTGCCAGGATTTGACCCCTAGACCTCTTAGTTGTAATACTAAAGCACTAACCAGCTGCTCTACACAACTTCTCTTTAATGGTACCAGTCGACTGCTATATAGCCAGTCGACTGGTATCGGCCACAGCAAGTTTCTGGGCGCGGCACCAGTCGACTGCCTCTTGGCAGTCAACTGGTGCATCGAACAGAAGCTACTGTTCGATAGGGCAGTCGACTGGTTCTGAACCAGTCGACTGGCACGCTTGAAAACCTGCATTTCAGACCTGAAAACTTGTTTCAAAAGTCCACAATTCACATACCTTCAATATATACAAAGACATAACTCCATTTCTATACTCTATACTAGATTTATAAACATTTTAGCAACTCAAAACGAATCCATTAACTTGAAATTAGGAACTTTGCGAGATTTAACAAAACTATCAAAATATAAGCAAAACACTCTAGAGTTTGTACCAAACTTAACCTCTATGCGTAGTTTAAACAAGGTCATTCATTTTACCACTTCAAAACACCAAAACACATGTTCTACAAGACTTAGCCCAAAGATCTCTTCCACGGTTCCGCCGCCACTGAACATCAATGCAAGTCCCTTCACCTCCTTAACTTATGCTTTTTCTTTAATTACCTTTTTCTGCAATAGAAGGAAATGCAACTAATAAGCAAAATGCTTAGTAAGTAAATCCTAACTCACAAATCCAACGATAAGGGATAAACATGCTCTTTTCAAATAATGCTTGCTTCAAAACACATGCACTTTGAAATACTTACACATGGAAACTTTCATATACTTATCATGCTCAATCATACTTGAAAACATTTACTAGCACTAAAACATTGGCAAATCTAACATGCTTATAATTTCTTTTGAAACTTACTAATGATACATTCTCATACTTTAAAACACAACTTCTTTGCTCTTTCCCTTTAACATGCTTATAACATAACCATGTTATCATACATAACAAAACATGCACTTTAGGAAATTGAAACACTTTCATATACTCATATACTTCAAAATAATAATCAACTTTCTCAGGCCTTGACAATGTACCTGGTATCAGTGTACCAATGCGCGCATCCCTAATAGGTTTCGGGGTAGCTAGCCACCGCACCCTATTAGAGCTTCTTTCTTACTTTCTGTGGGCCTCTCATTTGCCCGGTACATGTCACTTTACAAAAGTAAAATACTTTCTTACTCATAATGCTTGTATTTATCAAGCTAACTTTCTTTTCCATAAACTTTGCACTATAAACCTTTACCTTTTCTTACTTGAAACTTTTATCGAGCACCTTGCGTGCCCTTAACCCCAAAACTCATTTTTGGGACTTTCTTACTCATAATGCTTGTATTTATCAAGCTAACTTTCTTTTTCATAAATCTTGCACTATAAACCTTTACCTTTTCTTACTTGGAACTTTCATCGAGCACCTTGCGTGCCCTTAACCCCAAAACCCCTTTTTGGGACTTTTCAAGAACTTACTCTTGTCATACTTAGGTCACATACATAAAAACATACTCCAATTCATATTCTATGATAAAACATGTATTCTTTATGAACTTAAAACACACAAATAAGAAAATCATAACCTTAAAGCATGCATTTAGATCACAAACATGGTTCCACAACGAGAAATACATGGCGAAACAACTTCTATTGCAGGTGAGTGATTTACTTACTCTTTTCTTGAAGAAAACTCACTAAGTATCTCGAAATTCCTAGTGTAGGGCTCTTTTCCTCTTCCTTTGCAAGAAATCTCCACTCCTTAGCCCTAGGGAAGAAGCCCTAGGCTCTCCACTCAAGAGGAGGAAGAAGGAGGAAGAAAACCCCTTGTTTTCTCCCTGTTTTCGCAGCTCCCAACCCCTGCTCGCGCGGCCTCCCGAAACCCTAAAAGGGGTCTTAACACAACTTAAGTGGGAGTTTAAATACCTCTTCATGAAACGGGCTAAATCAACTATAACATTATTTCGTTTCATTCTTTTCTGTGCTTGATACCCTAGCCCAGCTGGTTCCTTGGACTCGCTCAGGTAACTGCTTCTCGCGTGGTCGCGAGATCGATTCCCACCCGACCCCTTTAATTTTTTTCTTCTTATTTTGATCCGAAAAAATGCTATAATATTCCGAAAAATGCTAGAAAAATTCCTAAAAATCCCTAATAATACCAGGAATTTATTGGGTGTTACAATCCTCCCTACCTTATAAAAAGTTCGTCCTCGAACTTAGAACAGCTCTGGATACCTTTGCCTCATGCTATCTTCTGATTCCCAAGTTGCCTCTTCATACTTCTGATTCAGCCATAAAACTTTTACTAGTGGTACCACTTTGTTCCTTAGCTTCTTATCTGCTCGATCTATTATCTGAATAGGTCGACTTTCATAACTGAGATCTTCTTGCACTTGTACCATCTGTGGCTCAATCACTTGGTTGGCATCTGGGATATGCTTCTTTAGCATTGAGACATGAAACACATTGTGTATTGCTGACATCTCTGGAGGTAGCTCCAACTCATAAGCTACTTTGCCAACTCTTTTCGTCACTGGGTAGGGTCCTATGTATCGAGGACTTAGCTTGCCTTTCTTGCCAAATCTCATCACACCCTTCATAGGAGCTACTTTGAGGAAAACTGTATCCCCAACTTCAAACTCTAACGGCCTACGGCGTACATCGGCGTGACTCTTCTGCCTACTCTGAGCAGTCTCTATCCTCTGACGGATGCTCTTTATAGCTTCTGTGGTATCATCTATAAGATCAGTCTGAGACCCCATTTCTTTCTTCTCACTACCTTCATACCAACAGAGGGGAGATCTACACTTCCTACCATAAAGAGCTTCATAGGGTGTCATACCAATAGTGGCTTGGTAACTGTTGTTGTAGGCAAACTCAGCTAAACACAAATACTTGCACCAACTACCCTTGAAGTCCAATGCACAAGCTCTGAGCATATCTTCTAGAACCTGATTCACTCTCTCTGTCTGTCCATCAGTCTGGGGATGGAAAGCTGTGCTGAATTTTAGTTTGGTGCCTAACGCTGTCTGTACACACTCCCAAAAGTGTGAAGTGAAACGACCATCCCTATCAGAGATAATGGTCTTCGGGACTCCGTGTAGTCGGATCACTTCTTGCACATATAACTGGGCTAACTTTTCAATTGAGTAGGACACTCTGATTGCCAAGAAGTGGGCAGACTTGGTCAATCTGTCTACTATCACCCAAATAGCGTCATAGCCATTAGTTATCTTTGGTAGACCAACTATGAAATCCATGGCTAGGTCTTCCCATTTCCACTCTGGAATCTGAATGGGCTGTAGGACACCTCCTGGTCTATGGTGTTCTACTTTAACTCTCTGACATGTCAGGCAGGTGCTGACATACTTAGCTATCTCTCTCTTCATCCCTGACCACCAAAATCTTCTTTTCAAATCCTGGTACATCTTAGTGGAACCAGGATGCATTGAGTAGGGAGTTCCATGGGCTTCTTCAAGAATCTTCTTTCTCAACTCTTCATGATTGGGGACACATAAACGGTCACCATAGTAGAGTATCCCACTGTCAGATACGCTAAACTCTTTACTCTCCCCTTCTTGCATCTCCTGCTTGATCCTTTGGATATCAGAATCCTCAGCTTGCTCTTTCTGTATCTCTTCAAGCAATGTTGACTCTAGTGTCAATAGAGCTAGCTGCCCATCAATAATCTCCACTCCATAATCTACTATCTCCTTCTGTAATGGTGGTGCCAATGATGATAAGGACATCGAAGTGGCACAAGTCTTTCTACTCAGTGCATCTGCTACTCTATTCGCCTTACCAGGGTGGTAAAGAATCTCACAGTCATAGTCCTTCACTAACTCGAGCCACCTTCGTTGTCTCATATTGAGGTCTTTCTGAGTGAAGAAATATTTCAGACTCTGGTGATCTGTATAAATCTTACACTACACTCCATACAGATAATGTCTCCATATTTTTAGAGCGAAGACTACAGCTGCCAACTCCAGATCATGAGTGGGGTAATTCTTTTCATAATCCTTGAGTTGCCTGGAAGCATAAGCTATGACTTTGCCTTCTTGCATAAGTATGGCTCCAAGTCCTAGCTTTGATGCATCACTGTATATATCAAAGCTCTTATCACCTTCGGGCACTGTAAGGATAGGAGCGCTGGTCAGTCTCTTCTTCAACTCAAGGAAGCTCTGCTCACAGTCCTCAGTCCACTCATACTTCTTATTCTTTCTGGTAAGGGCTGTAAGTGGAGAAGCTATCTTTGTAAAGTCCTCCACAAACCTTCTGTAGTACCCTGCCAAACCCAGAAAACTTCTGATCTCACTGGCATTCTTTGGTCGACTCCAGTTACTAACTGCTTCAATCTTGGCTGGGTCTACCATAATACCTTCCTTGGAAATGATGTGGCCTAGGAAGGCCACCTGATCAAGCCAAAACTCACACTTTGAGAATTTGGCGTACAACTCCTTCTGATGTAAGGTTTGCAATACCACCTTCAGGTGTTTGGCGTGTTCTTCCTGAGTCTTGAATACACTAGGATATCATCAATAAAGACAATGACGAACTTGTCCAGAAAATCCTTGAACACTCTATTCATTAGATCCATAAACGTCGCAGGGGCGTTTGTCACTCCAAAGGGCATGACCATAAACTCATAGTGCCCATATCTTGTACTGAAAGCAGTCCTTGGTACATCACTCTCCTTCACTCTTAGCTGATGGTAACCTGATCGCAGATCTATCTTGGAAAACACTGTGGCTCCCTTCAGCTGATCAAATAAATCATCTATCCTTGGCAAAGGATATCTGTTCTTGATGGTTACTTTATTCAAAGCTCGATAATCTATGCATATTCGCATAGATCCATCTTTCTTCTTGACGAACTATACAGGAGCTCCCCAAGGTGAATGACTAGGGCGGATGAAACCCTTGTCAAGCAGCTCTTGCAATTGTTCTTGCAATTCTTTCAGTTCTGCTGGCGCCATGCGATAAGGTGCCTTCGAAATTGGGTTGGTTCCTGGGGCCAACTCAATTTCAAACTCAATTTCCCGATTGGGAGGGAGTCCTGGTAACTCTTCACGAAACACCTCAGGATAGTCACAGACTACCCTCACTTCTTCTCTCTTCAACCCTTCTCCTGACTTGCATCCACTATATGAGCTAGAAAACCAGAGCATCCCTTCTCTAACATTCTCTGAGCTTGTAAGGTAAATAAGAACCTTTTTGTCTTTCTCTTTGGGTCTCCAATAAACTCAAATGGAGGTTCTGCTTCTGGTGTGAACTTGACTTTTCTCTTGCGGCAGTCTATAGAAGCATTGTACTTGCTCAAGAAGTCCATCCCTAAAATGACATCGTAATCCTTCATCTCAAGGACTACCAAGTCACTGTAGAGCTCTCGGTTGGACTGCCCTCAGCCTCTCGGTAGAGGTCATTACTTCCCCCGACGGTAAAGTTGTTAAGAACTTCATCGTTCAATATTTCTGGTGGCCTTTATACTGTTTAAGTAGTGCTCGGTGATCAAAGCACTACTTTTCAATTCTTCGGAGGTTTGCAGCCTCTTAACACCGCTAGCCCCATTTAACGCTATCTCAGTCCTTAACATCTTGATCATTAGCCTGACTCTTTCTCTTTCAGTGCCAACTAGCTCTAGGCACAGACAAGCTAGTTGGTTGAACTTCCTCACTCCTTCATCCACGGATAGTTCTCCAGGTCTGAACTCCGTGAATTCATCATAACGCTTGTTGGTTACTCGCATATGAATGTATTCTTTAAAGAACTCGATCTCGAAGTCGGCCCATGTCATCTGGCTGACATTTCTCTTAGCCTAGACTCTATCCCATCACAATCTAGCATCTCCGGTAAGGCAGAAGGAGGCGCACTTTATCTTCTCTACCTCAGGTCAGTCCAGTTGCTCTACTTTGCTTTCCAACGTTTTGAACCATGCTAGAGAATCCCATGGTTCACTTGTGCCTGAGAAGTTCTCTGGCTTCAGTTTCTACCACTAGATGAGGTACGCTTCTTGCCTTACCCCCCCCCTTGCCGGGACTATAGATGTAACCGATGGATCGTCGGTTACAACTGGTGCCACTACATTCTCCACCAGCGGGGTAATGGGAGCGGCCTACTGCTTAGTCATCATGGTGACAATAACTTGCTGCTATTCTACTACTTACCCTTGTAACCGAGCCACCACCTCTAAAAGATTTGATGGTGGTACTGACTTTGCTGCCTCTTGCCCTTTAGGAGCTCACTCCTCATTTTGGGCCTTTCTAGGACGTCCTCTTGACATTCACTTACTCTATATCATAAAGAGACTATGTTGTCTCTTGCCCTCTAGGAGCTCGCTCCTCATTTTGGGTCTTTCTAGGACGTCCTCTTGCCATTCTCTTACTCTATAGTGTAAAGAAAATAAAAACTCATTATCTCTTACTAACTTACTTCATGATCTCCTTGCACATATTAGCATAAAAATAATACCAATATACTTTTCTATCATCATGCACTTACTGATTCTAGCAGTCAATAATAAAAAGATTATCTCCTTGCACATATTAGCATAAAAATAATACCAATATACTTTTCTATCATCATGCACTTACTGATACTAGCAGTCAATAATAAAAAGATTATCTCCTTGCACATATTAGCATAAAAATAATACCAATATACTTTTCTATCATCATGCACTTACTGATACTAGCAGTCAATAATAAAAACATATAAAACTACAACATATGAACTTCTTACTTGGTAGGCGGCAGGATTGATGCTTGATGTCAGTGTGCGGAAGGGTGGAACCTTTTGCTCTGATACCACTCTGTGACGACCCCCCTTTCGTTACTTACTTAAGCTTTAAGTTACTACTACTTGACTTCCCTTAACTTGCTTTATTTTTTTTTCCTTCTCTTTTTTTTTCAAAAAAAACAAAACAACTTTCATTTTATTTGCTTTGCCAGGATTTGACCCCTAGACCTCTTAGTTGTAACACTAAAGCACTAACCAGCTGCTCTACACAACTTCTCTTTAATGGTACCAATCGACTGCTATATAGCCAGTCGACTGGTATCGGCCACAGTAAGTTTCTGGGCGCGACACCAGTCGACTAGCCTCTTGGCAGTCAACTGGTGCATCGAACAGAAGCTACTGTTCGATAGGGTAGTCGACTGGTTCTGAACCAGTCGACTGGCACGCCTGAAAACCTGCATTTCAGACCTGAAAACTTGTTTCAAAAGTCCACAATTCACATACCTCCAATGTATACAAAGACATAACTCCATTTCTATACTCTATACTAGATTTATAAACATTTTAGCAACTCAAAATGAATCCATTAACTTGAAATTAGGAACTTTGCGAGATTTAACAAAACTATCAAAATATAAGTAAAACACTTTAGAGTTTGTACCAAACTTAACCTCTATGCGTAGTTTAAACAAGGTCATTCATTTTACCACTTCAAAACACCAAAACACATGTTCTACAAGACTTAGCCCAAAGATCTCTTCCACAGTTCCGCCGCCACTGAACATCAATGCAAGTCCCTTCGCCTCCTTAACTTATGCTTTTTCTTTACCTTTGTCTGCAATAGAAGGAAATGCAACTAATAAGCAAAATGCTTAGTAAGTAAATCCTAACTCACAAATCCAACGATAAGGGATAAACATGCTCTTTTCAAATAATGCTTGCTTCAAAACACATGCACTTTGAAATACTTACACATGGAAACTTTCATATACTTATCATGCTCAATCATACTTGAAAACATTTACTAGCACTAAAACATTGGCAAATCTAACATGCTTATAATTTCTTTTGAAACTTACTAATGATACATTCCCATACTTTAAAACACAACTTCTTTGCTCTTTCCCTTTAACATGCTTATAACATAACCATGTTATCATACATAACAAAACATGCACTTTAGGAAATTGAAACACTTTCATATACTCATATACTTCAAAATAATAATCAACTTTCTCAGGCCTTGACAATGTACCTGGTATCAGTGTACCAATGCGCGCATCCCTAATAGGTTTTGGGGTAGCTAGCCACCGCACCCTATTAGAGCTTCTTTCTTACTTTCTGTGGGCCTCTCATTTGCCCGGTACATGTCACTTTACAAAAGTAAAATACTTTCTTACTCATAATGCTTGTATTTATCAAGATAACTTTCTTTTCCATAAACTTTGCACTATAAACCTTTACCTTTTCTTACTTGAAACTTTTATCGAGCACCTTGCGTGCCCTTAACCCCAAAACTCATTTTTGGGACTTTCTTACTCATAATGCTTGTATTTATCAAGCTAACTTTCTTTTTCATAAATCTTGCACTATAAACCTTTACCTCTTCTTACTTGGAACTTTCATCGAGCACCTTGCGTGCCCTTAACCCCAAAACCCCTTTTTGGGACTTTTCAAGAACTTACTCTTGTCATACTTAGGTCACATACATAAAAACATACTCCAATTCATATTCTATGATAAAACATGTATTCTTTATGAACTTAAAACACACAAATAAGAAAACCATAACCCTAAAGCATGCATTTAGATCACAAACATGGTTCCACAACGAGAAATACATGGCGAAACAACTTCTATTGCAGGTGAGTGATTTACTTACTCTTTTCTTGAAGAAAACTCACTAAGTATCTCGAAATTCCTAGTGTAGGGCTCTTTTCCTCTTCCTTTGCAAGAAATCTCCACTCCTTAGCCCTAGGGAAGAAGCCCTAGGCTCTCCACTCAAGAGGAGGAAGAAGGAGGAAGAAAACCCCTTGTTTTCTCCCTGTTTTCGCAGCTCCCAACCCTTGCTCGTGCGGCCTCCCGAAACCCTAAAAGGGGTCTTAACACAACTTAAGTGGGAGTTTAAATACCTCTTCATGAAACGGGCTAAATCAACTATAACATTATTTCGTTTCATTCTTTTCTATGCTTGATACCCTAGCCCAGCTGGTTCCTTGGACTCGCTCAGGTAACTGCTTCTCGCGTGGTCGCGAGATCGATTCCCACCCGACCCCTTTAATTTTTTTCTTCTTATTTTGATCCGAAAAATGCTATAATATTCCGAAAAATGCTAGAAAAATTCCTAAAAATCCCTAATAATACCAGGAATTTATTGGGTGTTACAGAAAGTCTAAGTGAAGTTTTTGAAAACTATTAGACTTTGAAAAATATGAGTAATTTTTGAAAAGTATTATGCATTTTGAAAACATAATATTTTACTTGACTAGATTTCTTTTCCAGTCTAACACAATCCTAGGAAACCTTGTTAACTACAAAGATATTTCCTAAGTGTCCTGGAAATTTTTCAACCCAAGTAAATATTATAAAAGTAACTTCATAAGCCACAAGAATTTTGAAAAATAAAATAATAGTATTTTGAAAGAAAAATTATTTAAGTTATCAAAAGGATTTTAAACTTGCAGTGCATGAAAACATATAATTTTGAAAATGTTCAATAATTCTTTTAATTTGATCTCCCCCTAAACTTGACCCAGTCCTAGGAAGCTTGTTGACTACAAGCGATCTTCCTCTGAGTTTTAGGGTTTGATTTAAATGATAAGAATTATTTAATAACTTCAAAACAAATAATTACCAAAAGAAATTTCAGAAATTCTTCTTTTGACTCAAACTCCCCCTAAATTTTACACATCCTAGGAGTCCTTGTAGATCATGAAATGGACCTTCCTCTATGTCTTTAGGGTTTATTAAAATCAAAAGAATAATTTTGAATAACCTTCTAGATATGATAACTTTTAAGGAAATAAATTTTTAAAACCACAACTTGAAATGAAGATAATTTTTAAAGCATAAGCCCTAAAAAAAAATTGAAATGATAATAGTTTTTCAAAGTAATATACCAAGGTTTTTGAGTCAATTTTTGAAAACCTTATTTTGAGATGATAATAAGTTTTAGAGCATAAGGTTTTTGAAAAATCTGAATTTTTCGAAAAAGCTTAAGAAGGCCCTGTATCCGACACAGACTGACTTTTATCTGAGTTCCTTAAGGGATTTTAGTGTTGACCAGGTTTGACTATGGTGACCATGTTTGACTCAGTTGACTATGTTTGACCAATCAATAACTAAATCAAACAAGCCATAGATTCTATTTGAAATGAGTCTATTGTGATATTTAACATGAAATTCAATATTTTGAAAAAAAAGATAGAGATGAAAAAGTAGGATACAGTAAACTGAAATAATTTGAAAAATAGAGATAATTTTGAATAACTTTTGAAAACATTTTTTATTTGAAAGGATAGTGATTTATGCTTTTAGGTCCTAGATGTCTCACCCAGCTCTACGTGATCAAGCATGTTAACCTTATGAGTTTTGTGAGATAAATATTTTAATTTTGAAAGCATGGTTAATTTTATTAATTTTGAAAATTTTGTTATGAATCTAAGATTAACTGAAAATTTATGTTAGATTCGAATTTGACAAAGAGTAAATTGAATTTGAATTTCAAAAATTGGCTTCCAGGTCTTGACGAGGCACAAGGCCTTCTTTGGCCGTAGCCTTATTGGATCATCAACCCTTTCCTTAACAAAGCATTTTAGTGAAATTTCATTTTCAAGATTACTTTTTGAGAAATTCTGGTCTAACTAGTTTGGGTCTTGGATCGGTAGCTTCGGCTAGTTCCGCCAAGATGGCTTCCCTAACGTACTATCATCTCACCTCCACCCAATACTATGTTGTTCAAATTTTAATTAACTGATTTAGTCCTTATACTAACCAATCCTAATTCTAAGAAAAAAAAACAAAAAGAAAAAGAAACACATAATTAAAACAAACAATTGTCTAAGTAAGGTCACAATTGAAGTAATACTCCGGATTTTCGAAATCAGCAAGATTATGAATTAAATTTTCTAACTTATTGACCTTATGTTTTAGGGTTTCATTTTCTTGTTTCAATTTTTTCAAATTTGCTTTAATTAAGTTACATGAATCAATCACATTATTCAAGGTAAATAACGGATTTTCAAATACTATAAATTTACCTTTGTTGATTGTTTGTCCGGCATTCTTGGTAGCTCTTTTATCTGTGCATTCACTTTTGTAATGCCCGAACTCCTGGCACTTGAAGCATTGAATGCGACTTTTATCCTTTCGTGATTTTGGAACTGATTCCTTTGTCGCCATCGGTGGTGTCGTTCGAATTTTACGAGTAGGACACTCACTTTGGTAGTGCCCTCTCTCCCTACATGTGTAACAAATTACATGATTTTTAAAATCTGATTTTACACTTTTACCTTTTGGTTCCTTATAGGGAATCTCCCCCTTGATTCTTGCCGCCTCAGATCTAGGCTCATCTTCTGATTCTGCGTCTGAGTCGGACTCGGATACTAGTTGAAGCTCCTTCTTTGGTGGTTCTTTAGGATTTTTCCCTGCAAACGAATTTACACCTTCCTCGACCATTACATTATCTGTTTGATTATTTAATTCTAATTTTGAAAAGAATTCAAAATCGATTACCGTCTCAGTCAATTCGTCGTCTGATTCTGGTTCGACTTTGGATTCGGGTTCAGACTCTGACTCGGCTATTTGTGCTTGGACCGAAAGGGCAAGATAACTTACCTGATCTTCTTCTTCATCTGAGATCTCTTGATGAAGGTCAATCAGTTTTTCCCAGATTTCTCTAGCACATCTGAAGGATCCGACCCGCTTCAATTCTTCATTGGTTAGGCCACCTTGTAGGATTGCAGTAGCCCTTGCATCTGTCTCGATCATCCTCAGTGTTGGTTCATCCAGTTTGTCCCAAGTGATCGATGTTCCTCTTCTGTGGGGAATATGAACCCCGTTTGGATTATCAACCATAAATCCAGATTAGCCTTCAGGTGAGATTCCATTAGATTTCTCCAGGAGTTGAAATTTTCGCCAGAGAAGAGCGGTGGACGGGCATTGTTCCATTCTTGGTTGGCCATTTAGTTTATACCTCGTACACAAAAGAAACACAAAAAATATACCAAGACTTGGTCTTGGATTAGTAGTGCGGGAGAGAGAAAAAACTAGCTCAATAAAAGTGTTTGCACGAATTTCGAGGTAAAATAATAATAAAATAAAATAAAAATTAATGACAAATTTTTGAAAATGTTGACCTTATCAATTTTGATTAATGATGAAAAAGTAAGAATTTACTGTTTGGAAAAAATTTTGCTTAGCACAAATTTCGAGAAAAATATTAAAATAATAATAAAAAAATTTATGACAAATTTTCAAAAATGGTTCGTTTTATCAATTCTGAGTAATGGTGAGAAAATAAGAATTCAAAATTGAAAAAGGCGTAAATCCGATTAACAAGAAAGAAAAGAAATAAGATTAAAAATTTCGTAAATTCGAAAAAAAAACTCTCAAATTGGTGGTTGCACCAAATTTGAGCTACCTCGCTCCGATACCACTTGTTGGATCGAGAGAAACGATAGAGGGGGGGTGAATATCGTAAGTCGTTCGGATTAGAGTTAGAGAAATTACGCAGCGGAAGTAATAAACACAAAACGCGAACACAAGATCTTTTACTTGGTTCAGAGTCGCGGTCGGCTCCTACTCCAAGGCCCACGGTCGTTGACCGTTTATTGCGGGCAATTCTATATGTGCGCAAAACCAGTTTACAAAATGTATTACAAGAATAGTACAGTAAACTTAAAAGTAGCTCTTCGTTACCGACGTCCGGTGTTGATTATATTTTCGGAGCAGAGGGACGTCGTCAGCGCTTGTATCTCGAGTCGGGAGGTTTCCGGAGCAGAGCGCAGGAGTAGAAGAGCGTGAATGCGTTGGAAAACTTGATTGTTCAAAGCCTTGGGGTCGAGGGCCTTTTTATAGCCCCTGGGGCGCCCGGAACGTCGGGGGTGCCCCCCCACGTGTCAACTGATCCGAGTTCCTCTCGTTCAGCTCTGATCCCTTCAAACTCGGGATCAGACTTTGACGGGGGCGCCCGGGACGCTGGGGGCGCCCGGGACGCTGGGGGCACCCGGGATGACCGGGTTGACTCTTATCCGTTGGCTTCTCACTGGCTTCCGCTTCGTTAGCTTGAGCTGGGGGCGCCCGACCATCCGGGGTGCCCGAGAGCATGGGGGCACCCGGGAGCACGGGGGCGCCCCGCCCATAAGCTGTCGAAGCGTACATTTGCTCTTCTTCTTTTTGTATTCACCTTGGGGCGCCCGGGACACTCCGGGCGCCCTACTCAGCTTCTGCCTCACTCCTTTGAGGCTCTCTGAGCTGCAGACACTCGTTCCTTCGGTCCTGCATCCAGGGTTAGTCCAAAATAACATAGAGCAATAATATGTTAGATTTATACAGCCTTAGCTGTCTTGGTTCTGACTTTGGGTCTCCAAAATGGAGCCCTAGGTCGAATCGACGCCTACTGTTCCCTCAACGGGGAACGCGTCCTCACCTACTCCTCTCGGGAGAATTTACCTGATGCCAACCGGCTCCTCCAGTTAGACTTTTGCCCAGCAGTCCTTCGCCAGGTGCCTAGCTGTCCTTCGCCAGATCTTCAGTACCAAGTTGTCCTTCGCCTGGTGCCTAGCAGTCCTTCGCTAGGGCTTTGTATCCTGACATTCCTTCGCCAGGTGCCTAGCAGTCCTTCGCTAGGGCTTTATATCCTGGCATTCCTTCGCCAGGTGCCTAGCAGTACTTCGCTAGGGCTTTGTATCCTAGCATTCCTTCGCCAGGTGCCTAGCAGCCCTTCGCTAGGACTTCTTTCTGCACACTCAAGTAACTTTATTAGATCACAAATGAACTTAACTTTGAATCCTTTGCCAATATCAAAACAAGGTTCGATATGGTGCTTCCTGCACCAACATATAGTACATGCAATATGAAAGAAAGAAAGAATGAAAGGAATGCATGTTCTATATGAAAGAAAGAAAGAAAAGAAAAGAATTCATGTATGTATTTTACTTTAAAGATTGGCTTGTACCGGATCTTGAAAAGATCCACGGTTCCGGACTACCAATGATGTTGTCCTAGGATGAAAGATAGTAATCCTAGAATGTAGACCCCTGTAGGTCGGGATTAGCTACCTCGCATCCTACATATGGGTATGCGCGCAAAAGAAAGAATGGGTACAAAGCCGGGGACCCCAAAGAAGATGATGTATATGATTTTAAAGTATTATTTACTATGTTTTCTAAAGAGCATCCTAATGTTTTGAAATGCACATGTTCTATGTTTATATGTCTTCATGTATCTTATGTGCCTTATGAATTTTATGCTATCCATGAAATGTTATATGTTTTAAAATGCATGCGACGTACGGATTTAGTGAGTAGGAAAGAGCTTACTAAGTTTTATACTTATAGTTTGTTTGCTTATATTGCAGATCAATATAGAAATTTCTGAGGAATGGGCAGCTGCAGGAAGGGCTAATGTGTGTGGTGGTGACTTGACTGATCGATCCACTTTAGTTCCATCTATAGACTTAGTTCTTATTTCTAATAAGACATATATTGCTACTTTATGCATGATACTTGCTAGTTCTTTTGGAGTTTATTTAGGTATGGATGCTCTTAGATGTTATATGATGTTATTACTTCCTTATCATTGCATATGCTTTTAGTTATGTTTCATTTCTGCTGCAATGTTAGATTCATACGCAATGATATAAGTAAGTAAGAAAAAAAAAGGGTTAAAGGTAACGCGCCGCCTAACGTTAAGGGGCGGGCGTTACAGCTTGGTATCAGAGCAGTTTATCATCTCACTACACACACATCAAGCCTACCTCCTGCCGTTTCCAAGTAAGAAATTTATACTTGCCTTATTTCATGTTTATGTTGATAGCTTAATTATGCAAGTATGATTCATGATATGTATGATGGAAGCATGATTTTACCTTGGATAAAACTAGGAAGATACCTTATGATTATAATGTTTTAAAATTATATGTATGACGGAAGCATGATTTTACCTTGGATAAAACTAGGAAGATACCTTATAATGACAATGATTTAAAATGATATGTATGACGGAAGCATGATTTTACCTTGGATAAAACTAGGAAGATACCTTATGATGACAATGATTTAAAATGATATGTATGACGGAAGCATGATCTTACCTTGGATAAAACTGGGAAGATACCTTATCATGCCTTGTAATGACACTGATTTAAGATGTATATGAATGGAAATAACAGTAACCTTATACTAGCCTATGTGTTATTTCGTGAAGATAACATGGCTAGAAGAAGTACCTCTATGCATATCTTGTTTTCTTTTATAATTCTAGAATATGCAAGTATAAATGATACCTTACGATAGCAAGTACTTTTAGGATATGTAATATGAACGATACTTTATCTTATTTTTATGAAACCAAATACTTTAGAACTGGATAAAAAAAATTTATTGTAACTACTAAAGTAAAGGAAACCGTCTTTTTGGTGTGCTTCTCTTTGCATATATTTGTGAATTGGAAAAAAAAACTAGTTCTGTACTAGTTTTTGTCAGTTTTGTACTGACTATGCCGTTTTTTTTCCAATTCCAGATGTTGCATGAGATCTGTGCCACGAGTCATTGCTCTGAGCGGTGTCGTGAGCTAATGGAGCAAATAGAAGAAGTAGAATATAGTCCGGTCCTGGGAATCCAAGGCAATATGGGAAAATTGGACCGACAATTTTGGAAACTCGAGCAGGAAGAGTTTCCAATCATGGATGACTGCAGAATTGGAGCACTGTTTCGTTCATTGCCCAAGCGCACGAGAGAAGTTGTTTATCAGATATGGGTGTTAGATGTGTATACTGAAAGACATGCTTCTTTTATATATATGAACATCTTTATTTTGAAAAGAGAATCACAACTACACTAGGTGCCTGTTTATATTAGTGCATGCATGAAGTCCAATTACTTTGCATTGTAGATAACATGGTGTGTGGTGTCACACGGAAGATCATGTTATCAGTTCCTTACTTAGTATAAATAGAGGCTCACAACCGAGACGGAATTGGACAACCCATCGGAATGGTTGTAGTGTAATTAGGTGTGGTTGGTCTTGACCATAGGATTACATTAGTGTGCTTTGAGTACATTGAGCAGGACCAAAACACGAGACTATCTAATTTGTACTGACTCGATAATTGGATAGGACCTCAGACTTTATTATGGAGTACGATCCCTTAATCCCAATATAATAACGGGCATATATTATTAACTATTATTTCTTTAATTTACCAATGGGCGAGATCTATTCTGTTAGATCGATAGGCCCGGTAAGTTGGGAGATAATATTAATAATATGATGTGCCGTTGATTATTGACGGAATCCGTGTCCTGGTGAGTCAGGTTGATGATGCCCCCTTGATGAGCTCGAAAGGTTCATCATGCTAAACCCTGCAGGTGGATTTGATCCGGCATGATGATAAGGTCGAGTGGTACTAGTCAAGGATCCAGAAGTTAATTAATTTAAATTGTCAGTAATTTAATTAATTAACGGGCATTCGAAATCTTAAACTCGGGGGGATGGACGACTCGTAATAAGTGGAGCCCATATGTAAATATGGGGGTTGGTGAGGTAATTCAATGAGGGCCCTTTAGTGGAATGGATCCTCATTAATGGACTGGGTCCATTAGCAGGCCAAGATCCAACTCCTCCTCATGGTCCCTATCGTAGCCCTATATAAACCCCATGGTGTTATGAAACCAAGTTGAATAATTGATCCAAGGAAACACAGGAAAAATCTTAAGTTTTTCCTCTCCTCTCCTCTTTATGCAGCGCCGAACGAAAGGATGCAATTAATCATATTCTTCTACAATTAATTGGAAATAGAAATGCATGAAACGCATGCAATTAATCCACATTAATTGGATTAATTGGAAATGCATGAAACATTGGATCGAATGAAACGCATGCAATTAATCCACATTAATTGGATTAATTAGAAATGCATGAAACTCATGCATTTCATTGGATCGAATGAAAAACAGTTTATGCATTTCATTGGATCGAATGAAAAACAAATTAACAGCATGCGTTTCTTCTTCAATTAACTGCATGCAATTAATCTATTTCTTCTAAAATTAATTGGGTGTGTTACGTCTCCAATTAATTGTATTGCTCTCCGTCTCCTATAAATTGCATTGCTTGCAATTGATCATCCTCGAGGCAACCTGTGGACGCTAGGCGTGGAGAACAAGTAGCACACGCAACTTGCTCTTGAGCAATTCTAATTGCTTGGCGTGGAGAGGCGCTATCGGTTGCCAGCGGTGGAGAAAAGGAAAGGTAGAGTTGGTGTTTGGATTATCTTCTTCCTAGGAGCGGCCGGCAGCATCCCTTTGGTAAGGGATTGGTTAGCGCAAGAAGAAGGGATCAACTTGGTGACCACGGATCTTGGTAGATCGTCGCCCACACGACGTCCAAGAGGGGAGGGTCATACGATAGAAGATCGTAAGGTAACGGAAGGTATATTCTTCCCTGGCTCCTTATGTTCTTATTTTGTGCCTTACTTATTTGCCTCGTCATTTCATGTTTGTTATTTAATTATTTTGATTGCGTATCATAGTAAATAATTATTTAACTGGATCCCGACCATAAACACAAAAGCCGACGATCAACTCGTCGCCTTTTCCGCGGTCGAACGGTCGAGCAAATTGCAAGACCAATTTTGGTAGTTGGCTAAGTTGCAATTTGAATAATTCGATACGGCACGAGACGGTTGATAGGAAACGACTCTCCATTCGGATTAAATTTTTTTAATCCGTAGGCATAGAGAGGTCTCTCGGATCGAACTGGTATCCGCTTAGGAAACCCGCCAAGCCATACCCAACAATGGGGACATCATGAATGTCAGATCTCATATACGGAGTTATGTAAGCAGCTTCTTCGCCATGAGTTTCCAGAGGATCTGGGAGATTCTGAGGAAGATCCCGAGATGCTCGAGGATGATCCAGAGATGTTCGAGGAGGATCCTGAGATGTTCGAGGAAGATCCCGAGATGCTCGAGGAAGATCCCGAAATGCTCGAGGAAGATCTGGAGATGTTTGAGGAAGACCCTGAGATGGAGATGTTCGAGGAGGACCCCGAGATGCTCGAGGAAGACCCCGAGATGGCCGAGGAAGTTCTCGAGATGATCAAAGAGGGTACCGAGATGGATGAGGAGGATCCGATGGAAACGGTAGAAGATCCCGAGACAAGCCGAGTGGGGATGAATGAGAGAGTGACAGCCACTGCCATAATGTTTTTTATTATGGGCATGATGGCAACCAATCTTGTTCATTAAGTTCGGTTAGTTGCTGTATATGAACTTATGAGGTCTAATAAATAAAGTTGTGTTAAAAATGGTGATCTGAGTATTCAGAGAATCAAGCAAGAGATCCTAGAAGGAAAGGGCGATGGTTTTCATATCGCCGATGGGGGAGTATTATACCTTAGGGATCGTCTATGCATCCCTAATGATCCGGAGTTGCGGAGAGAAATTTTAGCAGAAGCTCACGGAACCCCTTATTTGATGCATCCAGGATCCACCAAAATGTATCCAGACCTGAAGGAAAAATTCTGGTGGTCCGGCATAAAGAGAGAGGTAGCTCATGTAACGCCCGCTTTTTTTTTCTTTCCATAAAGCGGCGTTACGTTAACATGAGTAGGGCAGGTAGACATCATAAGGCAGAGGAATAACTTTAATCTTACACATACATGCACCTACTACCATTCCTAACATAATGACATGGGAACTTGGCATATTGACTTCATACTTAGCATCATATCATGTCATACTTAACATCATGTCATAGAGTCACATAAGTCATCATTCAAGCACATAAGTAGCAAAGGTAAAGTTCTAGCATAAGACGAGTAAACATATTGTTTTCTTGGCCAAGTCACTACCACACACATGCATTCTTGCCCTCCTGCTGCTTCCTTATTGTCCCCTTACGTGATCTGCGGTATAAGGACATAAGACTATAAGCACACAGGCTTAGTAAGACTCTTTCCTACTCACTAAAACCATTCATCACTTAATCATGAGCATATGAAACATTAACATAACTTGGTGCTCTACATAGAACATAAGTATCTAAAATCATTTAGCATGACCTAGTTCTTACATAGTACATGGGCATAAGATTTCACTTAACATGGCATGGACATAAACATAAGTAAACATTCTTAGCATGACATGATATATGGCATAAACGTAAACATAAGTAAACATTCTTGGCATGGCATGACACATGGCATAAACGTAAAATAAGTAAACATTCTTAACATGGCATGATACATGACATAAACGTAAACATAAGTAAACATTCTTAACATGGCATGATACATGGCATAAACGTAAACATATTAAACATTCTTAACATGGCATGATACATGGCATAAACGTAAACGTAAACATATTAAACATTCTTAACATGGCATGATACATGGCATAAACGTAAACATGCTTTCTATCATATCATATGGCATCCTCTTAACATAACCCTAAGCATCACCCGTTTACTATCATGCATATTTTCTTGACATGAAACATAAGTACAAAACATTACTATCATGGCAGAATGCATAACATGAATGAATGCATGAGCCTAATGCATATACATAAGGATGCTTAACTTTTAAAATCATACTTTTAAATACTTAAACATAATCATAACATCATTGGGGTCCCCGGCTTGTACCACATACATACATCATAAGCGCGCATCCCTAAGTAAATATGAGGTAGCGAGCCCCGAACTACTAGGGTAAGGACAGTATAGTCGGTAGTCCCAGAACCGGGGCGTTCTTAAGGTGCCCATCCCTGTTGCACAGCTTCGGTAGTGCCAGAACCGTGGACAGCATAGTCGGTAGTCCAGAACCAGGGCGTTCTTAAGGTGCCCATCCCTTGGACCCATACTTCGGTCCGGTACAAGCCCATTCATAAAGTAAAATACTTTACATGTTTCATCATTCATAAGACATTCATGGCATATTTAAACATAGCATAACCTTGTTACATGAAGCATGACTTAAAACATGCTTGTCCTTTCATTGTTCATACTTAATGCATAGCATCATGATGCCTGGAAGGCATGAGCATTATCTTCATTCATAAACATGGCATGCATCTTCTTTCATAAAACATGACATGCATCATCATTCATAAAACATGGCATGCATCTTCTCTCATAAAACATGGGATGCATCATTATTCGTAAAACATGGCATACATCTTCATTCATAAAACATGACATGCTTACCTAAAACATCATTCTTATTCCTAGTGCTTGCATGATCATGGCATATAAGGTAAACATTGCATTATATTCATTGAACATGACATGTTTACATAGACCCTTATCCTAATCCATAGAGCATGCATGATCATGATACAATAGGTAAGCATTGCATTTCATACATAAGCATGGTATCTATCTCAAGCTTGCATAGTTAGGACTTCCATAAACATGCTACCTACTATCCAAGTGCATGGCATAGAACATAAGACATTCATAAATAAACCCTATTAAGCATGGCATCCAAACATACACACATGAAACATGGTGCTTAAGGTTAGGGTTATAGGTAACTTAATTTCTACCACATGCTTGAACCTTTATATATACTTCATAATAAAGCATAAACCATCATTCTTCAAACCCTAACTCCACCCAAACCCTAGTGACCATGCTTGGCCGAAACCTACAAGGGAGGGATTCCATCATTCCATGACATGTAAGGTAGCATAAGGAAAAAGAAACAACCATACAATACATCTAAGGCCATAAGGAGCCATTAGGGCTCATGATTAGGGTTTACCCTAACTTTAGCCCTATTTTTCTAGGGTTGGCCGAAACATGTAAGAGCCATGGGTGCATGAATAAATTCATAAAATTTCCAATTAATCATCTAACACCTTCCATACCATACCATAGGAGTCATTAGGGCCCTTACTTAAGGTAAGCCCTAACTCCTTGCCCTAGAACCTTCTTGGCCGAAACCCTTAGGGTCATAAGACCTTGTGAAAATTCACATAAATCCCTTCAACCTCCCCTTGTATCATAAGGGTACACAAGATACATGATTGAAGGGTTAAGTCCACCCTAGCCATGGAGTCCTTATAATGGTCCCACCCTAAAGGGTCTTAGGGTACTCCAAAAATTCCCAAAAATTATACTTATTCTCTAAACATCATGAGAACACATTAGAAAGCATGATTAAGATTTTTAACATCATCATGGACCCAAAACCCCATGGTGGCCGAATACTATAGGGGTCCAAAACATGGTTTTCTCAACATCAAACCCAAAACCAACTTCATATTATGCTAAAAATCAAAAAGGAACTATTATACCACAGGTGAGGGAGTCTTACATTGGTTGATCTTGATTATAGACCTTAGATTTGGGAGAAGGATGAAGATCTTGTTGCCTCTTGACCACCCCTAGCCTTTGTACCCTTGTAAAAGCCTTGGATCTTGGAGATGGAGCCTTAGGTGAACTTTTTTCCAAGGGAGAATCCCCTCTTGGGGTTTCGGCTAGAATGAGGGAGGAGGAAGAAGAAAGGTGGACTTGATGGAAGGAAGAAAGTAACTCTCATTCCCCCTCTTTATAACACATTAAGGAGGGTAAGTGAAGAGTCATGGTGTCTCTTCCCTTGGTGACTCTTCATTTTCCCTAAGCTTTAACCATAATCCACTTCATTTCCTCATAGCACTCCCTTGCTAGGTGAATTGGATAGAGCATGCATGGTTGTACAAGAGGTCCAAGGTTCAATCCTTGGTGCATGCACTAATTTTCTATTTTATTTTTATTTTTATTTTCTATTATTTTGAAAATCCCCTAAAAATTCCCCCATAATTATGTTAATATTTCTCATTAAAACCCCTTTATATTTCTATAAATTTTTACCTAATATTCACCAATAATCATGGTACTAGAAAGCCCATATAAGGCTCATTAGTGCCTATTTCCCAATTTAAATGAGAAAACATGGATTTCTAGGTTAAAATTCGTGTTAATATTTCTAGGTCCCTCGGAAAATTATCTAGACATGCTCAATATTTTAAAGAAATATTAAGAAAATTTTTCGGGTCGTTACAATCCCCCATACCTCGTGAAAGTTCGTCCTCGAACTTAGAATAGCTCCGGGTACTTGCGCCTCATCTCATCCTCGCGTTCCCAGGTAGCTTCTTCGAACCGTTGACTTTGCCATAGAACCTTAACCAAGGGTACCTCCTTACTCCTTAGCTTCTTGACTTCCCAATCCAAGATCTAGATAGGTCTGCTTTCATAGCTTGGGTCCTCCTGCACTTGTACTGTCTGTGGCTCGATCACTTGGTCCATATTTGGGATACACTTTTTAAGCGTTGACACATGTAACACATTATGAATAGCCGACATATCTGGAGGCAGCTCCAGCTCATATGCCACCTTACCAACTCTTTTCATAATCAAGTACGGCCCCACATAACGCGGACTTATTTTTCCTTTCCTCCCAAATCTTGTCACCCCTTTCATAGGAGCCACTTTGAGGAACACCAAATCTCCAACATTAAATTCCAGTGGTCTACGCCGGACATCGACATAACTCTTCTGCCGACTCTGAGCAGCTTCTATCCGTTGTCGAATATTCTGTATAGCTCGGGTCGTGTTGTCGATGACATCCGTTGTGAGCCCCATTTCCTTCTTTTCACCACCCACCTACCAACAGATCGGAGACCTACATCTCCTCCCGTACAATGCTTCATAAGGTGTCATTCTGATAGTAGCTTGGTAGCTATTGTTGTAAGCGAATTCCGCTAAGCATAGATATCGACACCAGCTCCCTTTGAAATCCAAGGCACAAGCTCGCAACATGTCTTCTAGTATTTGATTCACCTGTTCAGTTTGCCCATCAGTCTGAGGGTGAAAGGCGGTGCTAAATCGTAATTTAGTGCCGAGAGACTTCTGAACACACTCCCAAAAATGCGAAGTAAAGTGACCATCCCTATCTGAGATGATGGTCTTGGGAACTCCATGAAGTTTGATTTTCTCCTTAACATATAATTGAGCCAGTTGCTCCATTGAATCCATCATCTTGATTGCCAGGAAGTGAGTAGACTTCGTCAGCCTGTCCACAATTACCCAAATCACATCATATCCATTCGTAGTCCTAGGAAGCCCTGAAATAAAATCCATAGAGATGTCTTCCCATTTCCACTCCGGAATCGTGAGTGGCTGCAGAACTCCTCCGGGTCGCTGGTGTTCTGCTTTTACTTGCTGGCAAGTCATGCAAGTACTAACATGCTGAGCCACATCCCTCTTTATACTGGACCACCAAAACTTCTCCTTCAGATCCTGATACATCTTGGTGGATCCTGGATGCATCGAATAAGGGGTTCCGTGAGCTTCTGCCAGTATTTCCCTTCGAAGCTTCGGATCATTAGGAATACATAGACGATCCCTAAGGTAGAGTACTCCCCCTTTGGCGATATGAAAACCATCGCCCTTTCCTTCTAGGATCTCCTGTTTTATTTTCTGAAGACTCAGATCACCATTTTATTTTTCCAATATGTCCTCAAATAGCGTGGGTGATATTGTCATGGTGGAAAGTCGTCCAGAGATGACCTCGACCCCAAAGTTCACAATTTCTCTCTCTAGTGGTCGGGGTATTATATGTAGGTGATAACTTATAGGTTGGAAGGACTCAGGTCAATCTGTATGTAAGCTCGTATTAATAGCCTATATGATTGGTAGATTAGTATGGTCTTATTTATACTAATTCTCATATTATTATCATTTGCCTTATGTAATGTAATATAGTTTATATTATATGATTGGTAACTCATATAATGTACAGGTTATATAACATTTTGTTAACACTAAGTTCACCTTAACTACCAACATTATGATGGTGCTCAATTCGTACCATGTTTATAAACATAAGGGTGAGTCACACTCGTGACCAATTGTATTATGATTAACTTAGTTCTTATTGGTTCAAAAAAACTAACCCAACTCAATGAAATAGATGAGCTGCCATCATGCCCATAATAAAGAACATCATGGCAGTAACTATCACTCCCTCGTTCATCTCCCCTTGGCCTGCCTCGGGATCTTCTACCGTCTCCATCGATCCTCTTCCTCTATCTCGGGAACCTCCTCAGCCACTTCGGGGTCTTCCTCGAACATACCAGGGTCTTCCCCAAACATCTCAAGCATCTCAGGATCTTCCTCAAGCACCTCAAGATCTTCCTCGCTCATCGGGTCTTCCTCAAACATCTCGAGCATCTCGGGGTCCTCCTCATACATCTCGGGATCCTCCTCATACATCTCGGGGTCCTCCTCGTACATCTAGGGATCCTCCTCATACATCTCGGGGTCCTCCTCGTACATCTCGGGATCTTCCTCCGAGTCCCCCAAATCCTCCGGAAACACATGCTGAAGAAGTTGTTAGTAATATGAGAGAAGTGTCCTAAGGCAATCGCCTTATGATTGTAAACATTTATTTTAATAAATGAAAATTCACTATTTGAGTATACATGTTTGTGTATTTGATTGGGATCTTAAACTCATTTACTGAATGTCCGCAATACAATTCACAGCATGAGAGAATTTGTGATGAATTCACAACTAGTGATTATCTCTACATGTGCAATTGTGAAGTATTGAAAATATCCCTGGTCGATGAATTGATAAATACGGACACTATCAATTCTGTTGAGACTAGCATGGGTTATTCTCTAATCAGCTGATTCTCACTGGCTGGTGACATTGGGATGTCCGGAGATAAACATGAATGCTAGTTAAGGGAACTAGTTCATTGGAGTGACTGACTGTAAAACTTCACATGGTAGTCTATATATAGACATGTCAGTGAAGTTCTTACCGCAGCTTAAGTGCGATGTTCCTTTGACTTGCGGTGTTCAAGTCATCTTGGTCATGGAGACTTATACTTTAACATCTTAAGCAAGCATCTCCAAGGAGGTGTGGACCCAGGATGATTGGGTATAAGCCGAAGTGCCCGAAGATGTTTGAACAGCCTACAAAGGATTCACCACTCCTTGCGAGGAGATGTATACCCAAGCCTATCATCGGATTGTTACTCAAAGCCTCTGGCCAGAGCATGTCATGTTTAGAATATGAGTCTCTTAAATACATGAGAGTAATTAGAAATCCAAAGGACGAGAGAACGTTACTTGGGCTAGGTGTGATGTAGTCAGCCTAGTGGGGACTGACTCACACAGACCATGTCCTGAACCAAGTGGGTATAAGATGGTGAAGGGAATGAGGCACGATTCATTAGAGCTGCTGAAGGGTTTCAGAATTATTTCTGAGGTCAACCGTTGATCTTTCGATTAATTGGGGATCATGATGTACTACTAGGTGCCACTCATGATCGTTCTATAATTGGTTAATTATAGACGACCAACATAAATCGAAAGCCTATTTAGTCACACGCACAACGGGTAATCCGAGGGATTTAAAATGAGTTGAAAATTGAATTTTCCGATCAAGAGAAATAAGTCGAATCTGAATTTGTCAGAGGCGCATCGGAAGCTTAAATTGGCTAAGTCTTTTGAAGGCTTATTGGGCGAATTAAATGAGTTTAATTCCCGAGGAGAAGGGCTTGGTGTGGCCGGCCAAAGAGGGTGTCCACCCTCTTTGGTTTGGCCGACCACAACAAAGAGGGAAACCAATTTATTTGGTTTAAATTATAAAATAAATCAAGTGCGATTTGTTTTATAAAATTATAGATAAATAAATTGATATAAAGAAATTTATATAAAGAGATTTATATAAAGAAATTTATATAAAGAAATTTATAGAAATTTATTCTTTTTTATGGAAATTAAAATGAACCATAGATTGGTTTATTTTATTTTATAAAATCAATTATGAATTGATTTTTCCATGATAAGAAAAATTTATATAATAAATTTCTTATAAATTTTATTCCATAATAAAAGGTGAGATGAATTTGTTTTATTATTTATTTAGTTATAATAAAACTTGACATAACGGAATAATTCATAAGAAAATTTATAAGATAAATTTCTTATGTAAATTTATTCCGTTAAAAGGGAGACTTGGCAATGGAGAGGCTACTATATAAAGGAACCAAGGCAAGCCTTGAATTCCAATTAATCTAAGAGATTAAGAAGCTCTCTCTCTCTCTCATTCTCTCCCTCTCTCTCTCTAGGGTCGGCGCCCCTTCTCTCTCTAGGGCCGGCGCCCCCTTTCTCCCTCTAGGGCCGGCGCCTACTTCCTTGCCGTGAGCCACCACCAAGACGAAGCGGGTCGCGACTCCTTCTTCCCTTCACGGAATCTTGATTCCGTTATTTGGTGGTTAGTTTCTATCTCTCTCTCTTGATATTCTAGTTGTGCCTTTAGAGAATCTAGTAGTTCTCGTCGGCACAAAACTCGTGGCTTTGCGAAGTCATCCCGAAGAGAACTCGGCGTGGACGCGAATAGAGGCGGAGCTTCCAAGGGACGCTACGGTTGGATCTCGTCCCTTACTTCGAGTTACGCGAGGTATTGAGTAAATTAGTTTACTTTCTGCAAAATTTTAATTTATGATCATGTCCACACATCATAAGGTCGCATGCTAGATACGTGGTTAAAAATAATTTGAGAAATTATTTAATGCTAATTCTTCCGCTGCACGTAAACAACATAAAATTTACAAACCCGTATCCTTGTCAACATGCACCCGATCCTAACAGTGGTATCAGAGCCGGTTAGTGTTCGACATAATCATATAATTGTTTTGCGGAAAACTTTGTCATAATCTCAATTTTGGAAAAATTTTCAATTATGGAAATTTTCCAATTATTATAAATTTTAGATTTAGGAATTTCAAAGTTTGGAAATCCTCATGAAATTTCGCAAACGTTTGAAATATCCTAGTTTCTGAAATTTTATGATAATTGAGAAAACTTCCCATCTTTGGAAACTTTCCAATTTTGGAAATTTCCTATTTTGGAAATTTTCTAATTTTGGAAATATGTATGTTTTCTTTGTACTAGAAACTTACAATTATTCTGAAAACCTATTATGAAATCTCGCAATTTTGGGCACTTTCTTTCAAAGATAGTCTAGACAAATTTATGGATCATTAATTGACAATTAAATTCGAATTGGTTTTAAATTATCAACAAAATTCTTTATTTTGGATTGAGCCTCGGGGAGCCGTCCAATTTAAAGTTAGTTGTTGTAATTTAATTTCCTAATTTTGAATAAAATTGTCATGTTTAATTTGGTTACGCCTCGGGGAGCGGACCAAATTAGATTTACAACAAATTCCTTTTTTGTGGGTATCTGAGCCTCGGGGAGCCACCCAAAGAAAATATTTTGTTGTAATTAATAAATCCATAAATAAAATATGTAATCAAATCTTGGAAATTTTGAGGTGATTCTCAAACGATAATTTCCTTATTTGATTTAAGAGGTGATGCTCTTACATATTGTTGTCTCCAAAATTAATTAGGAAAATGGTTTCCTATAGAGTTTTCTTAAATAAGATTTTCATGAAAATAATATGTGGTTGAATTAAGGGAATCTGTCTCTTAATTTAATAAGATTTGATTTAGAGAAATCAAAGTCTTAAACATATTATTTCCGAAATTGATTATGACAATTTAGGAAATTATTTCCCAAAACAATTCCTTGAATAAAGTATGAAATTAGAATTAGGAAATCCGGTTCCTAATCCAATTAATGAGACTTGATAAATTAAGTCGCATACATACTTTATTAAGGAAATCGTTAGTCATGACATAATTATATGTCATGAATGTGCTTTGAAAAGAAAGGATGAGACCCAAAACCCCTTACAAAATATTAAGGCCAACACCTTCTATTAATATGGTTAGAACCGAAGTTTTGTTTCTCGTTTGGGTTGATGGACACATCCATGCCCGGCTTGAACCTCAACATGTTCAAACCATGAAATTAGTTTATGAATAATACAGTTGGAGTCAGAGGTCAACCCTTAGTTTTGGTTGTTGGACACATCCAAGCCTGACTAAATGGTTGAATGAGCTCCAACCATATTAAAACTATTTCTTGATTAATGGGTCAGCCTTAAGCTTGGAGCATCGATTTGTTGTGCCACAGCCAAGGTCGATGTAAACAGAGGTGCAGTTGGGTGCTATGTATAATGTTGCATACTTGTTAATGAGTTAACAACCCAATGATTTATGCAAACATTCAATTAGTTGATAGTATAAAGTGATAGTTACATATATGTGATATGTAATCGGTATAATTACCTACCTTCATAGCTAAGAATAACTTGATGGCCACAGCCATGGTGGTTCTTATCTATGGTTGGATATCAACCTATTTGGAGATGTTCCTACGATCTCCCGAATTGATAAAAAGGGTTATTCAATTTGAAAAATAAATAGGATTTTATTAATGTATGTTGATACATTCTTTATCATTCTTCTCACATAAGCTCAATTTGTATTTCTAGGTTAATCACTCGATCATGTCTTCTCTGAATTTGCGTTCCATTTTGGACACCAATAAACTGACCGGGCCGAACTTCATGGACTGGCTTCGAAACCTGAGGATAGTCCTCAAGGCAGAGAAGATTGCTTATGTCATTGAAGATCAACTTCCCAACCGTCCTCCTGAGGGTGCAACTCCAGACCAGTTAGTGGCCTATCAGAAACATGTGACCGATTCTGAACTTGCGAGTTGCATCATGCTAGCCTCTATGGTACCTGAGCTGCAAAAGCAGCATGAGCATATGGATGCTTATACCATCATCTTCTATCTTCATGAGTTATTTGAAGAGCAGGCGAGATCCGAAAGGTTCGAAGTCTCCAGACTCCTCTTCACCTCTAGGATGCAGGAAGGCACTTCTGCCTCACAGTTTGTGTTAAAGATGTTAGGGTACATTGAGCGACTGAGCACACTCGGTTTTGCAATGGATCATGAACTAAGTATTGACTTAATTCTGCATTGTTTGCCCAAAAGTTATTCACAATTTGTGATGAACTATCGGATGAACAAGTTGGAGACTACCATTCCTGAGTTGCTCAACCTGCTGAAGACTGTAGAGCCTTCTGTAAAGCAGGATAAAAGACGGTACTGTTAGTTGGTTTCTCGAAGAAAGGTTCTAAGAGGAAGGCCAAAGAACAGAATAAAGGAAAGAA
The DNA here is from genome assembly GCA_024364735.1 of Boesenbergia rotunda. Taxonomy (NCBI): domain Eukaryota; kingdom Viridiplantae; phylum Streptophyta; class Magnoliopsida; order Zingiberales; family Zingiberaceae; genus Boesenbergia; species Boesenbergia rotunda. The sequence continues at coordinate 8,361 of JAGFNQ010004086.1, read as the reverse complement.
GAAAAAGGCCAAAAAGACACCAAAAGGCACTTGCCATCACTGTGGCAAGGAGGGTCATTGGCGAAGAAACTGCAAGGTTTATCTTGAGTCCTTGAAGAAGAAGGCATCCGATGCCCCATCCTCTTCAGGTATCTTCGTTATTGAATGTCACTCTATTTCCTCAAATACCTGGGTACTTGATACTGGGTGTAGCTCACATATATGTAATGACATACAGGGGCTAAGGAATAGAAGAAGACTCGTCAAAGGAGAAGCGAATTTGCGAGTTGGAAATGGAGCAAAGATTGCTGTTGTTGCCATCGGAACATATTTGCTAAAGCTCCCTACTGGACGTGTCTTAGAATTGGATAATTGTTATTTTATTCCTTCGTTAATAAAGAACATTGTATCTATTTCATGTTTGAATGAAAAGGGTTATCATTTAACTTTTAGTAACAATTGTTGTTACATAACTTTAAATGACGTTCTTTATGGGAATGGAACTTTGTGCAATGGTATCTACACGTTAGATTTATCCGGTGACGTTTTCAATATCGAAGTTAGCAACAAACGTGCTCGAATAGATAATCGAATAGACTCCTACACGTGGCATTGTCGTCTTGGCCATGTAAGTAAGAAACGCATGACCGAATTACACCGATGTGGAATTCTGGAATCATTTGAACCCGGTTCATTTGATACATGCGAATCATGCTTAAAAGGCAAGATGGCCAAATTACCCTTTTCCGGAAAAGGTAATCAAGTGGGAGAATTGCTTGGTCTAATACATACTGATGTGTGTGGATAAATGTCAACTCTAGCACAAGGAGGCTATAGCTACTTCATCACCTTTATCGATGATCACTCACGATTCGGGTACGTGTTCTTGATGAAACACAAATCTGATGCTTTTGAGAAATTCAAGGAGTTCAGAAATGAAGTAGAGAAACAACTTGGCAAAAGTATTAAGATACTTCGATCCGATCGAGGTGGTGAATACTTAAGTCAAGAGTTTCAAGATTATCTTAGGGACAATGGGATATTGTCCCAATGGACTCCGCCGTATACACCACAACATAATGGTGTATCTGAGAGGCGCAACCGAACCTTGATGGACATGGTTAGGTCGATGATGAATCACGCAACTCTTCCAAAATCCTTTTGGGGCTATGCACTAAAGACAGCTGTTTACTTGCTAAACAGAGTCCCGACCAAGGTAGTCTCTACTACTCCATATGAGACATGGAATAGTAAGAAACCTCACTTAACTCACCTTATGATATGGGGTTGTCCTGCTTATGTGAAGCAGACTGTATCAGACAAATTGGATGCTAAGTCTGATAAATGTCTATTTATTGGATACCCTAAGGAAACAAAGGGTTACCAATTCTATCATCCCTTGGAACAAAAGGTGTTTGTTTCAAGGCATGCTGTATTTCTGGAAAGAGAATTTCTTTTACAAGAAAACAGTTGGAGTGGCATTGAACTTGATGAAGTTCAAGAAACTCCAATAGACATTACAGAGACACCTAGTCTAGACCCACAACCAATAACTCATAATGATGAGCTATCAGTTGAACCTAAAACAACACCACCTCTTCGTAGATCTGATAGGACACGCAATATTCCAGAGAGATACGGATTTCTCATAAGTGAATCGAACGACATGTTACTCATAAGCGATGACGAACCTATCAGTTATGAAGATGTTCTGAAAAGTTCAGAAAGGGACAAATGGCTTGAAGCCATGAAGACGGAAATGGATTCCATGTACGAAAATCAAGTATGGGACTTGGTTAACCCACCTGAAGGGATTAAACCCATAGGGTGCAAGTGGGTTTTCAAGAAGAAAACCGACATGGAAGGTAATGTTGTTACCTTTAAGGCTAGATTAGTGGCAAAAGGATATCGTCAGAAACAAGGAATTGATTATGACGAAACCTATTCACCAGTAGCTATGCTTAAATCCATTCGGATGCTCCTAGCCATAGCAGCTCATTATGATTATGAGATATGGCAAATGGATGTGAAAATAGCTTTCCTTAATGGAAACCTGCTTGAGGATGTATACATGATACAACCTGAAGGTTTCACATCGGTTGATAAAACCAAAGTATGCAAGCTTCGACGATCCATATATGGACTGAAGCAAGCATCCAGGAGCTGGAACATCCGTTTTGATGAGACAATCAAAGAGTTTGATTTCTCACAAAATCCTGACGAACCTTGTGTGTATAAGAAGGTTAGTGGGAGTGCAGTCGTATTCCTATTATTATATGTCGATGACATATTACTTATAGGAAACGATATATCAGTCTTACAGACAGTTAAAATTTGGTTGTCCAAAACTTTCTCCATGAAAGACCTGGGAGAAGCAACCTATATCCTTGGGATTAGAATCTATAGAGATAGATCAAAACGGTTGCTTGGTCTTTCACAGTCTACATATATAGACCGAGTGCTAAAAAGGTTTAGCATGTCGGAATCCAAGAAAGGTTACCTTCCCATCAGGCATGGGATCAACCTTTCAAAGTCTATGTGTCCGCGCACAGAAGACGAGAGGATTTGCATGAATAAGATTCCTTATGCATCCACGATATGATCTATCATGTATGCTATGTTATGTACAAGGCCCGATGTATCGTATGCTCTGAGCGTCACTGTAACGCCCCGCCTTCTCTACCTTAGGCGAACCCCTACTTTATTACTTCTCACTTACTTTAAGTGAATGACAAAATGCGGAATTTATTTATTTATTTTATTTTTTTAAAAAAAGTCTAAGAATATCAATTTGAAACTTTACTAATCATGCACAAGGTAATTGCAAGCTTATTCCCTTTAAAAACACAAGAAATGCATATATGCAGGCAAGAGGGTTTGAACTCTAGACCTCTTGCATGTAATTCATGTGACCTACCAACTGTGCTACTATTCTGTTTGTTTTCTATCTATCCAGTCGACCTAGATGTTCCAGTCGACCTAGCTTATCCAGGTCGACTGGCACGCCTGGGAGGTGAGTTTATAAAGTCAGTCTAAGCATTTCTGTTGGTGCAGAATGCACCTAAGTCAAACTTGTGTTTTGATAATGGCAACATAGATCAAAAGTTAAGTCCTTCTTGTGTTCTAACAAGTTAATCAAGTGTGCAGTGAAAGCCCTAGCAAAGGACCGCTAGGCACTGGCGAAGGAATGCCAGAGTTAAAAGCCCTAGCGAAGGACTGCTAGGCACCAGGCGAAGGACAGTTTGGGACTAAAACCTAGCGAAGGACTGCTAGGCACCGGGCGAAGGGTAGCTCGGCATCCAAGCCCTGACAAAGGACCGTCAGGCAAAAGTCCAACCAAAGGAGCGGTTGGCAACAGGTAAATTCTCCCGAGAGGAGTAGGTGAGGACGCGTTCCCCGTCGAGGGAACAGTAGGCGTCGGTTCGACCTAGGGCTCCATTTTGGAGACCAAAGTCAGAACCAAGACAGCTAAGGCTGTATAAATTAATGCTTTATCTTGTTTTCGGACTAACCCTGGATGCAGGACCAAAGGAACGTGTGTCTGCAGCTCAGAGAGCCTCAAAGGAGTGAGGCAGCAACTGAGTAGGGCGCCCTGAGTGTTTAGGGCGCCTCCACGGTGAACAAGAAACAAGTAAGGCAAAAAGGAGTTCGGCTAACCATTGGCCGGGGCGCCCTCTGCATCCAGGGCGCCCTCAGCAGCCAGGGCGCCCTGAGCGCCCAGGGCGCCCTCAGGAGCCAAGGCGCTTCGTGCCTACGCCAGCGAGGCCGATCAAATCTATCCAGCCGAGAAGACCGGGTCAACCAGGGCGCCCTCAGCGACCAGGGCGCCCCAGAGGTCAAACTTCATCCCTATTTAGGTGGGATAAAGCTTGACCGAGCAAACTGCGGATCGGATGACACTTGGCAGGGCGCCCCCGACGTCTAGGGCGCCCTAGGGGCTATAAATAGCACCCCCTCGACCCCAAGCTAAACATCAACTTGATTCCAAAGCTTCCACGCTCTTCTACGCTCGTGCCTTGCTCCAGAAACGCCTCACCTCGAGCCGACGACGTCCCGCTGCCCCGAAAAAGAATCGACACACTCCGGACGTCTGTAACGAAGAGCTTAATATTTTATTATTATTTGATTGCACTCTCTTTGTAATTGAAATCATTGTAACCTATTTGCGCGACTATAGAATTGCCCAAAGTAAACGGTCAACGACCGTGGGCCTTGGAGTAGGAGTCGACACAGGCTCCGAACCAAGTAAAAATCACTGTGTCTCTGTGCTGTGTCTCGTATTTTTGTTTCCGCTGTGCACTTACTCTTAGTTTTCCGAAAAAGAGCGATTTCCGATATTCACCCCCCCCCCTCTATCGGGTTTCACGATCCAACAAGTGGTATTAGAGCGGGGAATTCAAACTTGGTGCAACCACCAGTTTGAAATATTTTTTTCGGATTTTTTTTTTAATTAATTTCTTATAATTATCTTTATCCCGCACTGCTAATCCAAGACCAAGTTTTGGGACACCTTTTTTTGTAAAATTTCCTTTTATAGAACAAATGTCTATGCAAGAGGGATTCAGCACCGCTAGACCTCCACTCTTCAGTGGAGAAGACTTTTCCTACTGGAAAAGTAGCATGGAGGTCCACCTGAAAACTCAGGTGGACATGTGGATCATTATCCAGTCCGGTCTGGAGATCCCCCGAAATGCAGAAGGACTTCCACAAAGCTACTCGGAGTGGGACAACACTCTAAAGCGCAAGATAGAAGCCGACGCAAAAGCAACGCAAACCCTACAATGCGGGCTGACAAAGGAAGAGCTGAACCGAGTGGGCCCCTTCAACAGTGCAAAAGAGCTATGGACAAAACTGATCGAGCTGCACAAAGGGACTTCGGACACCAGGATCAGCAAAAGGGATCTGCTACTGAATAAACTCTACACTATCAAGATGGCCGACAATGAAACAGCAGCCCAGCTCCACGCACGAATCCAGGAGGTAATGAACGGTCTTCACTCAATAGGTCACAAGGTTGAAAACCGTGACCTAATAAGGTATACTCTAAACGCCTTTCCTAGAAACACCTTGTGGGCATCTATGGTAGTGCATACAAGGTCTCTAGAGATCTCTCTAAAATAAAACTAGATGAATTATTTTCTGAACTAGAACTGCACGAACAGACTAACACCAATTCGGTCGAAAAAGGTATCGCTTTCATTGCAGGTAAAAACTTGAAGACAACGAAGAAGAAAACTGAACTTGAACCCGAGTCTGACACAGACTCAGAAGATGAAGAAGGAGATCAAACTAAACTGGTCCGGCTCGCTCGAAGCTACTACAAGGAGCTGAAGAACCGAACCAACAAACAAAAAACCGGCCGAAGAAAGGACGAACCAACTGAACCAGCAAACAAGCCCAATGTAACCTGCTACGAGTGCAAGAAAAAGGGCCACTACAAGTCAGAGTTCCCTAACCTAAAGGAGACGAAGAAGCCGAGAAGAAAGAAGGCGCTACAAGCAACCTAGGACGAGTCTTCCTCAGAAGAAGAAGAAGAGGCACCCCAGTCCAACCTCCTAGCTCTGACCGCCTCAGATAAAGTCGAGACAGAGTCAGAATCAGAACAAGAGGACGGCGAGCTGACCTTCACAGAGGACGGAGAAATTAAGGTAACTGGTTTTAATAGATTACAGTTAACTGAATTGATTTCTTTTCTTTCTCGTGATTTGGCAAAAGCCAAACTCCGGGTCGAATCCCTCCGACAGGAAGTAAAACTCCTGAAAGAGGAAGCTGACTCTAAACCCTTAACCGAGAAGGTTCAGGAAGGAACTTCTATTCAAGTTGAAAAACATGAAAAGGAGAACTCCTCCCTGAAAACTCAGGTTAAGGAATTTAGAACAGTTTTAGAACGATTTACATCTGGTTCCAAGGGTCTTGACATGATCCTTGGAAAACAGAAATCAGTTCTAAATCGATCTGGACTTGGCTACCGAACCAAATCCCGACAAAGATCATATTTGTCTGTACTGAATCAGTCCAGAGGAAAAATTCAGGCATGGGTACCTAAACTATGCCTGAACCAACCTACTGGATCAAATCAGTATTGGATCCCCAAGGACAAGATTCACATCTTGCCTAACCATCACCGTGGCTTTAGTCCAGGGGGAGCCAAACTGAAAACTATTTTTATTAGATAAACTTGTTATTCTTGATTTAAATTGCTTGTTGATTGATTGTTTATTTTCTACAATATACCATGCTTAGACTTAGGCTAGCTTAAGGACTGAACAAACTTAGCTGAAATTTGACAACATAGTATTGGGTGGAGGTGAGATGATAGTACGTTAGGGAAGCAAATTTGGCAGAACTAGCCGAAGCTACCGATCCAAAATCCAAACTAGTTAGACCAGAAATTTTTCAAAAAATAATTTTGAAAATGAAATTTCATTAAAAGGCTTTGTCAAGGAAAGGGTGGATGATCCCATAAGGCTTCGGCCAAAGAAGGCCTAGTGCCTCGCCAAGACCTGGAAGCCAATTTTTGAAATTCAAATTCAAATTAATTTTTGTCAAATTCGAATCTAACACAAAATTTCAACTAAGTATAGACTTAAACATCTTTTCAAAAATTTCAAAATTAATTAATTAAGATTTCAAAATTTAATTATCCTTCAAAATTATCAAAATTTTCAAAATTTTCAAAACTATCAAAACCTGTCTCACAAAACCTATAAGGTTAACGTGATTGAAAACCCTAGATTTGGGTGAGACAGACTAGGCAGTGAAACTCAATTTAAGCTATTCCTGATTCTAATTGGATCCAAATCAAGAAAATTCTTTATGCGTAGGAACATAAAGATTTGGACTAATGGATGTTGGATAGCGGTTGCTCCAGACACATGACTGGAGATAAATTGAAGTTCACCAAGCTCAAACTCAAAAACCTAGGCTCAGTGGCATTTGGCAATAATGTCACACTCAAGGTAATTGGGTCAGGTAACATTGAGCTTAAATCTGATTTCATTATTAAGAAAGTTCTATTGGTTGAAAACTTTAATTTTAACTTGCTTAGCATAAGTCAGTTATGTGATACTGGTTATAGAGTTACTTTCAACAGTTCCAACTGCCTAATTAGAAATGAACAAGACTCAGAAATCATACTTAAGGGCACTAGGAAAAATAATGTATACACTATAAATCTTCCTATTATACCCAAATGTATGTTAACACAATTAGAACAATCAAACCTCTGGCATAGGAGATTAGGACATACCAATTTGAGAACTATCTCAAAAATTACCCAACTTGGCTTAATCAAAGGTATCCCCAACATCAAAAATAATGAAAACCTAATATGTGAATCATGCAATCAAGGTAAGCAAACCAAATCCAATCACAAACTAATTCAGTCTGATTTAACTCAAACCACACTTGAGCTCCTGCACCTTGACCTATTTGATTCACATGGAGCCAAGTCACTAAGCGGGAACCGATACTGCTTAGTAATAGTTGATGATTACTCTAGGTTTACCTGGGTTAGGTTCCTAAAAACCAAAGATGTAACCCTAAACCTATTCAATGAATTCTGTAAACTAATTGAAAATCAAAACGACACTAAAATAAAAAGACTTAGGAGTGATCACGGGGGAGAATTTGAGAATCAACGATTCGAAGAATTCTGTAAAATAAATGGGTATTTACATGAATTTTCATGTCCTAGAACCCCCCAACAAAATAGGATAGTTGAGCGAAGGAATAGAACCTTACAAGAAGCCGCTAGGGCTATGCTCAACGAATTTAATCTAGCAAACCAATTTTGGGCAGAAGCAATTAGTACAGCCTGTTACATCCAAAATAGGGTGTTAATTAACAAGCGACACAACAAAACCCCCTATGAATTATACTACCATAGACTACCAAATTTACATTACCTAAGGGTCTTTGGGTGCAAAGTCCATATCCTAAACACCAAAGACTATTTAGGAAAATTTCAATCCAAGTCAAACCCAGGCATTTTTCTAGGGTATTCAACCACAAGTAGAGCCTATAGAGTTTACAACAGACAAACTAAGAAAATTGAAGAAACAACCAACTTAATTTTTGATGAAGAAATCAATTCAAATTCTAATAATCCAAACCAATTTCATCAAACTCTGACCAAGAAAATAATGAACAAACTATTGAACCATTAATTGAACCCCTAAATGAACTAACTATTGAACCAACCAATGAATCAACTGAACCAAGAATCGAACCAACAAATCAACCAGTTGAAACAAATAGTGAACCAAACCGACCAGCCGGACCTGAGGCTGAACCAAGCACTAGAAGAACAAAGAAACCCAGACTTAGTCACCCAACCGATCAAATTGTGGGTGATCCAACCTCTTAGGAGTCAGGACTAGT
>JAGFNQ010004085.1:594945-634543 GCA_024364735.1 Boesenbergia rotunda | reverse complement strand
GGATCCGGAGGGATCCCTCCCCTTCCCCTGCTGAAGGCTCGGACAGTCGGCGATTCCACTTGGTCCTGCCATCCCGGGTTGTTGATGCTACGAGCTATGAGGCACCACCCGTCGAGCCGACCGAGCAGGCCCAGGAGGTCCACCTGTACGGTCCGCTGGGCGACCATTTTTACCAAGGCCTTCAGGAAGCCAACTATTGGGGCCTGCCTAGCAGAGCCAACGCCTTTCTTTCGGAGGCCAGTCAGGTATGTTTGTTTCCTGCTTATGTTTTTTCCTTTTGCTTATTCTTGTCTTGAGACTGAGATCTATTCTTTGTTCGCAGCTCTTCGACTCGGCCTACACCCTGGCTGTTTCTTTTATAGCACACACCCGGGCTAGGCAACAGGCGGAATCCCGGGTGGAGAGGCTGGCGCCACGCGCAGCTGGTTTCCAACGAGGAGACCTTGAGTAGGCTGCGGGCCGAGAACTTGGCCCTACAAGATCGGCTGGCTCACTCGGAGGCACGGCTCGAAGAGTTCCAAACGGAGCTTGACTCGGCTAACACGACGGTCACCCAGGTGCAGCACCGAGCCTCCAATCTGGAGCGGAAGGCCTGTACTTTCGAGGGCCAAGCTCGGGATGAGCTGGCCAAGGCCAAGGCGGAGTTCATGGAGGTGGCCCAGTCGGCTTCCGCTCTGCGCGCCGATCTGATCGCCAAGGAGCAAGAACTGGCTGCCCAAGCGGAGAGATCCAAGGCCCTGGCAACCCAGCTGACGCTGCGAGACGGGGAGCTGAGTGCCCGATTGAGAGAGCTCGATCAGCTTAAGGGGTGGCAAGCCACCTGTGAGGCGGAGCTGGAGGCGGCTCGGAAGGAACTAGAGGAGCTCCGGGCCTACAAAGCGGGGGAGGTGGCTCTGTGGGACTCTCAGAGGGTTGAGTATCTCAACTCCCGGGAGTTCAGCAAGCAACTGTCAGGGAGGTTGCGCCCCATGCTTAAGCCGCAAATGCTCAATATCGTTGAGCAGCTAAAGCGTGGTGGGCACCTTCCGCCCGACCTCCCGGTCAGCACCGTCAAGTTATCCGGGTTGACCCGGGGGATGGAGGAGGTCTTCCGACCCTTTGAGTGAGGTTAGGGTCTTTTTCTTTATTTTTCTTTTGTAGGGGCCTAGACTCCGTTTTGTAATAAGACTGTTTTTAATGCAAATCCTTTTTCTGCTATACTTTGTCAAATGTATTTTTCGCGTCTACGTATTGGTGGTTCGGGCAAGGGCTCAAATCCTTACTTTCTTCTTGTGAGGTCGTCTCGGGTAGGCTACCGACTGAACCGACCCAAGGGCCCTGACCTCGGTTATGTCTCGACTAAGGACTAATCCCTAAGTGGTGTGCCCATTCGGGGGACTTAGCCATTGTGGATCGACTTATGCTTAGAGAACAGGGATCGCCCCGTTGTCTGGTGACGCCTGATGTTACTTGCTCGGTCGTCGAGAGCTGGTGCAGGTCGGCCGGTCCTCAAGGAGCATGGTTCTCCACACGTCCGGAGTGGGAGCCGAGCCGAGGGGGGCGTGGGAGCGTGCCCACTTATAACTCGCACGGGGCGAGAGTTTGGCTACTCGGTCGGATGCATCCCAGAGAGTGTGGGTCGTCACGCGTCCAGACTGGGAGCCGAGCTGAGGGGGGCATGGGAGCTCTTGATACAGTCTGACCCTGATTGTTGTTTTGGTGTTGACACCGATTTTAGTTTAAGTTGATGAGATGGTTATGATTAAGTCCTGGTCGTGGACTAGGCATACCTAGTGGGACTAGGTTTGATGAAATCCTAACCTGGAGGGTTAGGTGTGGGAAAATCCTAGCTTGGAGGGCTAGGTGTGAAAAATCCTAACCTGGAGGGTTAGGTGTGGAAAAATCATAGCTTGGAGGGCTAGGTGTTGGAAAAGTCCTAGCTTGGAGGGCTAGGTGTGAAAAATCCTAACCTGGAGAGCTAGGTGTTGGAAAAGTCCTAGCTTGGAGGGCTAGGTGTTGGAAAAGTCCTAGCTTGGAGGGCTAGGTGTGGAAATTCCTAACTCGAAGGGTTAGGTGATTGGAAATCCCGGTGACTGAAGTCGGGTCCTGGTGAGTGAAGCCAGGTTGACTGAAGTCCTGGTGAGTGAAGTTGGGCACGGAGTCTTGGTCCGAGGGACTGAGCACGAGTCAGGAGAGGCTGGGAGCCAGTTCTCTTGACTTTGAGTGGGTTTGGCCTTGCCAAGATCGGTCTGGTGACCGATCAGGGAAGTTGGCACGAAGTTCCCTCGTGGATCGGTCTGGTGACCGATCCAGCGATGTCTGATCGATCTGGTGACCGATCAGGAAGCTTCCAGTAACTTTGGCAAACCTAATGTTCGACTCCTGATCGGTCTGGTGACCGATCAGGGAGAAACCTTGATCGATCAATCTGAACGATCAACTATCGCGAGGTTTCTCACCCTGACCGATTAGACTGGAGCCTGATCGGTCAGGGAGTGTCCTGATCAGTCTGGTGACCGATTAGCAGTGTGTTTCAGGCGGGATTGTGGCAAGCAGATTTCTGGATCGGTTTGGTGACCGATCTGGTGACCGGTCAAGGTGACCGATCATACGAGCTTGCGATTCCAAGTTTCTCACTGGGGACCGATCAGGCTGGAGCCTGATCGGTCTGGGATCATTGTGATCGGTCCAGTGACCGATCACTTTAATTCAAATGCACTGTCAGACGCTCTGATCGCATCTGTTCACATCTGCTTTTTCTGATACACTGCTGATATCTGCTCTAACCTTCTGATACTTTGATTTTCTGTTGATTTGCTGTCCTAATGAGCTGCTAAGTGTGCAGGTGACTCAGGGATCATCCAAGGGAAGTTAAACGAAGGTTTTCACTATCGCAGGTTTGTCCGTTTTCCATCTCAGGGTGCAACGGATGCTGGCAATGCTAGAGCTGCTGACTGGGGCTTGGCTGAGGGAAGCTCAGGGAGTCCAGGAGAGCTCAGTGGTAGCTGGCTGTTGCAGGTGAGCAGCTGCAGGCTACAGTGAGGTGGTGACCTGGCGATCAGTGGAGAGACTTAAGCACTTGGTGGCGAAGAAGTCTCAACAACTCTGAAACGTTAGAGCTTGTGTTCTTGCGACATCTCATATTGTGCTCTTGCGACAACTCTGTTCCATCATCTTGAGCAAGCAACTGTGATCTTTGAAGCAACCTTCAAAGGATGATGAAGAAAAAGAACTAGAATCTTGGCGTTGGACGGCTGAGCAAACTCAGAAGAGTGAAGCCGACGCGAAGGCGGTGGTGACCTTACAATGTGGCATGAACAAAGACCAACTCATCAAGGTTGGTCCCTTTACAAGTGCAAAGGATTTGTGGAATAAACTCATTGAACTCCATGAGGGCACCCGAGACTCAAGAATTGCTAAGAGGGATTTGTTCCTCAACCAACTCCAAAATCTCTATATGAAGGAGAGTGAAACCGTAAGTGAGCTCCACAGCAGATTCAAGGAGGTATTGAATGGTCTCCACTCTATTGATGAAAAGGTCGAAAACTGCGACCTTGTGAGGTATGTGTTAAAAGTTTTTCCAAGGAACGCTTTGTGGTCATCCATGGTGGATGCCTACAAAGTTTCCAAGGACTTATCAATTGTAAAACTAAATGATTTATTTTGTGAGATGGAACTTCATAAAATGGCTAACAAAGGCCCCAAAGAGAAGGGGATTGCCTTAGTTACAGGAGAAAAGACTAAGAAGAAGAAGGAGAAGGAAGTCTATTCATCTTCATCCTCATCCGAATCCGAGGAAGATGGCAGCGGGTCTTCTTCCTCCGAGATGACAAATTTTGTTAGAAGGATGATGAGGAAGAGTCGGCGTTTCAAGGGTAAAGGTAACCCTAATGAAATTAAGATTGATAAGTCTAATGTTACGTGTTATGAATATAGTAAGAAAGGGCATTTCAAGAGTGAATGCCCAAAGCTAAAGAAGAAGGAGGAGAAATCCAAGAAGAAGGAGGATAAATCCAAGAAGAAGAAGAAGGCATTGAAGGCCACTTGGGATGAATCCTCCTCAAGTTCATCCGATGAAGAGAAGGAGGAGAAGAGTACACGGCATGTGGCACTCATGGCATTGTAAGATCAAGAAAGCAGTGATGAATCGAGTGACTCATCAAACGCGGCTTCATCATCTTTGGATGATGAAGAGGTAATCACTCCCGAACTTGAAAAATGCTATAAAACAATTGCATGCTTAACCGATTTTTTAAAAAAGTCAAAAATTAAGGTTAAATTATTGCAATTAGAAGTTGAACAGTTAAAATCCTCTAGGGATGAGGATGTAGATAATTTACATGTTGAGATGCTTGAGGATGAAAATAAATCTTTGAAGAGTGAAGTTGAGAGACTCAAGAGTGTTCTTGAGAAGTTCTCAACAAGCACAAAGACCTTAGACATGATTTTGAATGCCCAAAGGGCAGTATACAATAGGGCCGGTATTGGTTACCGACCCAAAGAACCATCATTTGTGTCCTTAATGTCTAGGACTGATGTTAGACAATCTAAGACACCTAGAGTTGAAAGAAAAGTAGTCAAGGCATGGGTGCCTAAGTTTTGCTTAGTAGGTGGTTTAGGTCCCAAGGTTTGGGTACCTAAATCTTCCATTTTTCGAATTGTGTAGGTTGTGATTGAGGCGGAGCATCTATCAACTTGGTTCGTTGATAGTGGGTGCTCCAAACACATGACCGGGGATAGATCATTGTTTACTACCCTTCAAAGAAAAAGTAGAGGTAATGTTTCCTTTGGTAACAATGGTAGTCTTAAGGTCATAGGAATAGGAGACATTCAAATATCCGAATGTCTTAGGATTAAGAATGTCCTTCTAGTCAAGGGGATGACATTTAATCTCCTAAGTGTCAGTCAATTGTGTGATGCGGGTTACACAATTGATTTTCAATCAAGTCAATGTCTAGTTAGACAACATGACAACGTTGACACGGTACTAGTAGGAACAAGAGTAGATAACATTTACCAAGTTTCTTTTAAAAGTGCTACTAATGCTTTTGTTAAGTGTCTCATGTCAAGAGAAGATGAGTCCACACTTTGGCACCGGAGACTAGCACACGTGAACATGAAGAATATCCGGAAGTTAGCCAACAAGGGTTTAGTTCGTGGCTTACAAGCATCAAGTATGAAAAGGACAAACTTTGTGATGCATGTCAAATGGGTAAGCAAACAAAATCTGCACATAAAGGTAAAAGCACTGTAAGTACTTCTACCGCATTGGATTTACTTCATATGGACTTGTTTGATTGTAGCACCATTATATCCTTGAATGGTAGTAGATATTGTTTTGTTATCATTGATGATTTTACTAAATATACATGGACATACTTTCTAAAATATAAGGACCAAACCTTAGATATTGTTATTTCATTTTGTAGAAGAGTTGAAAATGAAAAATCATCAACCATTAAGACAATTAGAAGTGGTCATGGAGGTGAATTTCAAAATCAAAGATTTTTAGAGTTTTGTCAAGATAGAGGGTATAGACACTAGTTCTCCACTCCTAGAACACCACAACAAAATGGTGTTGTAGAGAGGAAGAACCGGGTCTTACAAGAGGCTGCACGAAGCATGCTCAATAAGTACTCACTACCGAGTTACTTATGGGTCGAAGCTGTAAACACAGCTTGCTATGTGCAAAACCGAGTCCTCATCCATAGATTCTTAGGAAAGACTCCTCAAGAGCTTTGGTTTGGAAAACCACCTACGGTTAAACATCTTAGGGTGTTTGGTTGTAAGGTGTTCATTCTAAACACCAAGGACCACCTTGGAAAGTTCACAGCAAAAGCTGATGAAGGAATATTGGTCGGGTACTCCCTTGTCAGCAAAGCTTACAGAGTCTACAACAAGAAATCTAGATTGGTTGAAGAGTCTTCTAATGTTGTTTTTGAGGAAATTCCCAAGGTGAATGATCAATCAGAAGATGTTGAGGGAGCTCAATTCGAACTCAGGCAACTGGGTTTGGATGAAAGTCCAAATATTGTTAATGGTGATGAGTCTGATGACGTTGAGCCTAGACAACCTATAGATCAGCCGGATCCTGAGGCTGAGCTTGTGTCTAGTGAAACCATTCAAAAAGCACCACCAACTCCTAGGATAACTAGGTTAACCTCTAGCCATCCCCCCAAGACCAGATTGTTGGAGACATCCATCATGGGGTTAGGACTAGATCATTCTTCCGGAATGAGGCTAATGAAGTTGCCCTAATTTCTGAAATTGAACCTAGAAAAATTGATGAAGCATTAAATGATCCCGATTGGATTATTGTCATGCAAGACGAACTAGGTCAATTCGAAAGAAGTCAAGTGTGGGACTTAGTCCCTAGACCCAAGAAGGCCACCATTATTGGAATCAAATGGGTCTTCAAAAATAAATTGAACCATAAGGGAGAAATCATAAGAAACAAGGCACGATTAGTATCCAAGGGCTACAGTCAAGTAGAAGGCCTTGATTATGATGAGACCTATGCTCCCGTGGCACAATTAGAGTCCATCCGATTGATGCTTGCATTTGCAGCACATCGTGGTTTCAAGCTATATCAAATGGATGTCAAATCGACCTTCCTAAATGGTTTAATAAGAGAAGATGTCTATGTCGAACAATCTCCGGGGTTTGAGAGTACCGAATTTTGAAACCACGTGTTCAAGCTCAAGAAGGCGCTCTACGACCTTAAACAAGCACCCCGAGCTTGGTATGAAAGGTTGTCGACATTTCTAATTGAAAAAGGCTTTGTTAGAGGCCAAATAGTTCCTACACTATTTCTACGAAGAGATGGTGACAATATATTTGTAGCCCAAGTATATGTCGATGACATAATTTGTGGCTCAAACAACAAGGGTTATTTAAATGAGTTTATTGGACACATGGAGAATGAATTTGAAATGAGTCTAGTGGGAGAGTTGACTTTCTTCCTTGGACTCGAAATCAAACAAACCCGGGATGGAATCCATGTGCATCAAT
Source organism: Boesenbergia rotunda (assembly GCA_024364735.1). Taxonomy (NCBI): domain Eukaryota; kingdom Viridiplantae; phylum Streptophyta; class Magnoliopsida; order Zingiberales; family Zingiberaceae; genus Boesenbergia; species Boesenbergia rotunda. The sequence goes on along the minus strand of JAGFNQ010004085.1, from coordinate 627,553 downwards.
CAAAGTACACTCAAGAGATGCTCCGAAAATTTAACATGAGTGATTCGAAGGAAGTTACCACTCCCATGGCTACAAACACAAAATTAGACAAGGATGAGAGTGGTAAACCTGTTGACCTAACTCAATACCGGAGCATGATTGGTAGTCTGCTATACCTCACAGCCAGTCGACCTGATATACTTTTTGCTGTGGGTATGTGCGCTAGGTATCAAGTCTGTGCCAAGGAATCTCACTTAATTGCTGTCAAGAGAATTTTGAGATACCTTAAGGGCATAATTGGTGTTCGTCTATGGTACCCCCGTACCGAATCATTTGACCTAATTGGCTACACCGATTCCGACTATGCTGGATGCAAGTTGAATCGGAAAAGCACAAGTGGGGGTTGCCAATTCCTAGGTTCATCACTAGTTAGTTGGTCGAGTCGAAAGCAACATTGTGTTGCTCTCTCCACGACCGAGGCAGAATATATCGCCATGGGAGAGAGCATATCACAATTGTTGTGGATGATTCATACTCTAGAGGACTATGGATTGACTTACAAGGGTGTGCAAGTGTTGTGTGACAACATAAGCACAATTAACCTAACAAAGAATCCAGTCCACCATTCTAGGACCAAGTATATTGAAGTGCGTCACCACTTCATTAGGGATCATGTTGCTAGAGGAGATATTGTACTCTCACATGTAGAGTCCAAATCAAATCTAGCGGACATTTTCACTAAACCACTCCCCGAGAATGAATTTAGTTTCTTAAGAAGGGAGTTGGGAATGTGTCGTGCTTCATAGAATTAAGAACATTTAAAACCCTTCGTGATCAATTCAAATTGTTGGGAACAATTGGGTAACTTAGGGACATCTCATATAAACTATAAGGTTCAACAAAACGTTTTTGTTTGCTAGAAATGGGGTGAGATGCTAAGTTCAACTTAATTTCTCAAAATGTCAATGCATCCCTTGAGAAATTAGGTCGACGAGATAATAATCACTACGGTGACCAAGTATGGGGAAAACCAATGCATAACATATGTGTACTTGGCTCCATGATCATACTTGGACATTCCAATCAAGGAAACTTGATTGGAGATCTTATATTGATATAAACTTGTTTGAAATTGAGTGGATGTTTGTTGATTGAGTTTGACTCCGCTTGGGTGGAGCAAAGTGTTTTGTCAAAATCATAAGGACTTTTGATCCTTCTTGAAGGATCAATTATAGTCAAGGGATCACCTCCAAGTTCGATAATTTTCATCAGACCTTATCAGATATCGTTTGGGATTCTGAAACTGATATTTCAGATCGTATCAGAAAAATTCAGGGAGCCTGATCGGTCACCGGACCGATCAGGAGTATGTCTGATCGGTCCAACTGACTGGTCCAGCCGAATTACAATACCCCTCTGCAATCTCTCTGTCTGATCGGTCCAACTGACCGATCTGGCTCACTGTGTGGATCGGTCCACTGACCGATCAGGAGGTTCACAAAAGATTTCAAAAACCCACTGTTCGCTTCCTGATCGATCAGCCGATCGATCAGGAGCCTGCCTGATCGGTCACCCGACTGATCAAAACCAGGCCAGTCCGATCACGCCGTAGCCTGATCGGTCTGGGCGCTCCCAGATCGAACGGTGATCCGTTCTATCACATTAAATTGTGGTTGGTGGATCGATCCACCAACCTATTAACTTCGTGTAAACCCTCCTTCCCAAACCCTAGCGCCGAAACCCCTTACGCCGAAATCCTCTCTTGCGCGTGCGATCTACTTGCTGTGCGTGAGTTTCTTCCTGCGTTTCTTCCTCCTGCGCGTGGCTTCTAGCGATCTTCTCCCTGTTGTGCGTGAGGTTGTTTCTCTCCTGCGCTGCTGGGAGTTCCATTGTTGCTCCTGTGTTCTTTCTCGCAAAGCATCACTTGTGTGCTTTTCTGCGCAACTCAGCCGAGCGATTCCTCACAACCAACTCAACAATGGCACCTAAGTGAGTTTTTATTTCGGTGTATCCTACTGATTACTTCAGTTATCATGATTTTTGGGCTAATCATAATGTGTTTTTCTTTTTGTGCTGCGACCCTATTCTTACCGTGACCAACCTTGCCTTGACCTAAAACTTCACTGATTATTTCATTGATTAAACCTTGTCTTGACCAATTTGATCAAACCTTAATCTGGTGATCTTTGAATTTGTGTCATGATTATCAACATGTGTCATGATTTTATCAATATTCAATTTACTTCATTTGATTCAATTTGCTGTCATGATCAATTCTTCAAACCCTTAGGAAGTCATCCAAGGGCAAGGAACCCACAGAAGGGTCCGCAAAGGGAAAAGGCCCTTCTTCTTCCGCGCCCTCTCGAAGGCCTCAGCCTTCGTCGAGTTCCAGGTTCCCGAACGTTGCTTGTGAGCAAGCGTTCCAGTCTCGAACCTTCAAGCTGCTTTCTTGCCGATCTATTGATGGTCCCTTCTTGTTCGATCATTGTCCCTCCATTATGGAGATAGTTACCTTCTACAACCTTGGCTTTCTCCTCTCCCTGGAGCGAACAATCAATTATGACCTTGTTTCTGAGTTCTATAATAATCTCCAACAAGGCCCTCAAGGTGGCTTTGATTTCACTACTCGAGTAGGTAAGAGGAACCTTGACTTCTCCTATGATATCCTGGCAGAGTATTTGGGCGGGCGTCGGTCGCCTAATTTTTATTCCATCTACCCAGAGCTTCCCGACCCCTTACTACCTCCTTTTTCGGATGTCACCCCCGACACCATATATCAGCACTTCTTTGGCCATCCTCGACCAGCTGGTCTTGACGAGTTAGGGCCTGACTTTCCGACCTTTGCGGCCCTCCGTCTTTTCCCTGTTGATTACATTCTCTTCAAGATAATCACGAACTGCATCTTGCCAATAACTTCAAAGCCCTTGACCGAGATTCGTCCGTACCGCTGCTTGATGCTCTATGGCATGCACCGCCGCCTTGACTTTGACATTATGGAGAGCATCTTTCAGTCGATTATTTCCTATCGAGAGCCCAGTCGTCGCACTATATATATGTCGTTCGATCATGTCATCACTTACTGGCTTATGTCAGTAGGTGTTGACGTGACCAAGGGCAGGACAGTGCCCATGGTTAGACAGGATTGCCGGTTGGGCAAACGCGCGTTTGCCAAATCTGGTATTATTGTTGAGCCAGACGATCAGGCTTTGATATAGAAGGACGGGCGGGGTCTTGGCGAGCTACCCAGGGGCGAACACGTACAGGTACCCGCAGCTCCGGCTGCGCATCAGGAGGCGCCCGCCGCCGCTGCTGACTACGACTATGAGCCAGATCCAGACCTGCGTTGGCAGATTTCAGAACTTGATCGGACCATCCAGCATGATCTTCATTTGATAGAGCTCTGGAGAGAGGAGGTCTGGGCTAGGTTTCAGACTTTTGACTGCAGACTGCGGCCAGTCGAGTCTGACACTTCGAGGGTCCGCACCAGGCAGGAGACATGGCATGAGGAGTGGCGCAGTTGGGCAGCTGGTCATCCATACCAGCCTTCATCTATTGGAGCTGCGCCCTCCGGCAGTACTGCCCCGGGGTCCTTCATTCCTGATGATACGACTGATGACCCGATGGAGGACGATGACCCCCCCCCCCCCCCCCGCCGACGCGTGATTATGGATATGCTCTGTCTTTGCATGTGACTTTCTTTGACTATTTGACTGGTTGCAGTGTATGACTTACTTTGATCATGGCTGTATGCCTATGATTTGACTATTTTTTGATGCGATGGTATGCATCTGACGTTCTGGTTTTCATGTTTGACTTATTATGTTATGCTTATTGCTAGATATCTTCATTTATGCCATGTCATGTTATGCTTATTGATAGATATCTTCATGTATGCATTGCTGTATTATGCACTGCTATGCTTGTTCTTACTCCATGTCCATATGATACATATGATTGTGTTGTCATGCTTTATATTTGTCATATGTTTTTCATATGTTCTCCAAATTAAATCAAATCTTTTGTTATTTTGGGAAACCCCTAGGGTTGAGGGAGAGTATGTTTAAACTTAACAACCCTTCTAGACCCTTTTCGGTGTTTGACAACGGGGGAGAGTGAAGTTGGTTAAGTTTAGGACGATAACTATTGTAGGGGGAGGATTCTGATTCCCCTATGAGTGTGAAATTTGCAACTATGGAGTTTGAATCACTAAACTTAAAATCGGGTTGTCAAACAACAAAAAGGGGGAGATTGTTGATACAGTCTGACCCTGATTGTTATTTTGGTGTTGACACCGATTTTAGTTTAAGTTGATGAGATGATTATGATTAAGTCCTGGTCGTGGACTAGGCATACCTAGTGGGACTAGGTTTGATGAAATCCTAACCTGGAGGGTTAGGTGTGGGAAAATCCTAGCTTGGAGGGCTAGGTGTGAAAAATCCTAACCTGGAGGGTTAGGTGTGGTAAAATCCTAGCTTGGAGGGCTAGGTGTTGGAAAAGTCCTAACTTGGAGGGTTAGGTGTGGAAAAATCCTAGCTTAGAGGGCTAGGTGTTGGAAAAGTCCTAGCTTGGAGGGCTAGGTGTTGGAAAAGTCCTAGCTTGGAGGCTAGGTGGATGAAATCCTAACTTGGAGGGTTAGGTGTGGAAAAGTCCTAGCTTGGAGAGCTAGGTGTGGAAATTCCTAACTCGGAGGGTTAGGTGATTGGAAATCCCGGTGAGTGAAGCCGGGTCCTGGTGAGTGAAGCCAGGTTGACTGAAGTCCTGGTGAGTAAAGCTGGGCACAGAGTCTTGGTCCGAGGGACTGAGCACGAGTTAGGAGAGGCTGGGAGCCAGTTCTCTTGACTTTGAGTGGGTTTGGCCTTGCCCAGATCGGTCTGGTGACCGATCAGGGAAGTTGCCACGAAGTTCCCTCGTGGATCGGTCTGGTGATCGATCCAGCGATGTCTGATCGGTCTGGTGACCGATCAGGGAGCTTCTAGTAACTTTGGCAAACCTATTGTTCGACTCCTGATCGGTCTAGTGACCGATTAAGGAGAAACCTTGATCGATCAATCTAAACGATAAACTGTCGCGAGGTTTCTCACCCTGACCGATCAGACTGGAGCCTGATCGGTCAGGGAGTGTCCTGATCGGTCTGGTGACCGATCAGCAGTGTGTTTCAGGCAGGGTTGTGGCATGCAGATTTCTGGATCGGTTGGTGACCGGTCAGGGTGACCGATCATATGAGCTTGCGATCCCAGGTTTCTCACTGGGGACCGATCAGGCTGGAGCCTGATCGGTCTGGGATCATTCTGATCGGTCCGGTGACTAATCACTTTAATTCAAATGCATTGTCAGACGCTCTGACCACGTCTGTTTGCATCTGCTTTTTTTGATACACTGTTGATATCTGCTCTAACCTTCTGATACTTTGATTTTCTGTTGATTTACTGCCCTAATGAGCTGCTAAGTGTGCAGGTGACTCAGGGATCATCTAAGGGAAGTCAAACGAAGGTTTTCACTATCGCAGGTTTGTCCGTTTTCCATCTCAGGGTGCAATGGATGCTGGCAATGCTGGAGCTGCTGACTGGGGCTTGGCTGAGGGAAGCTCAGGGAGTCCAAGAGAGCTCAGTGGTAGCTGGCTGTTGCAGGTGAGCAGCTGGAGGCTGTAGTGAGGTGGTGACCTGGCGATTAGTGAGCTGAGACTTAAGCACTTGGTGGCGAACAAGTCTCAATAATGTTACAGCTTGTGTTCTTGCGACATCTCATATTGTGCTCTTGCGACAACTCTGTTCCATCATCTTGAGCAAACAACTGTGATCTTAGCAACCTTCTGTTACTTGAGCACTTGGAAGAAGAAGCAAGAAGCTTGGCGAGTCCATCAGCGAGAAGACACGAAGAAGGGAGTTCTTGCGTGAGATCTGCGTTGAGTGGAGCTCGGGAGAAGTTTGTTTGTGTTCTTGTGGTTCTAAGTGCTAAGTAAGTTCCTTCTTGTATTTCCTGTACTTTATACTTGATCCATCTTGAAACGCTGTGGAGAGGTTACTCCACCGAGAAGGAGGTTGCATTTTATCCGGATTTCCCGGGCCTTGATCTGCCGACGATCAAGGGATGACCCACCTTACGGGCACGCCAAGGAGTAGGGGCAAGTTATCCCCGAACCTTGTAAATCCTCTTTGTTAGCGTTTGGTGGTTGTTCTTAGCTTAGGGTTTAAATTCTGTATAATCTGTTTTTATTGCTTCCTCTGTGCTAGTAAACGTTTAAGTGCAGAAAACTTGAAAAGTTCTAATGTTCAAGTGTCTGGCTACATTCACCCCCCCTCTCTAGCCATCCAAGTTCCAACAAGGTGTAGGATGCCTTGGGATGGGATCCATTTTTGCATTGTATATGCATTTGTTTAGCATGGTTTTTGCTATTGACTACTATCTTGTTTCCCTAACTTAAACGTATTGCCAAACATCAAAAAGGGGGAGATTGTTGAGGCAATCTGTGGTCCGGAGTGACCAAGTGTTTTGATGTTTGGGCAAAGGGTTTAAGTTAGGTTTACCCTTGTTATCTCATATGTGTATGTTGAGTGTGCAGGTTGTACAGGTTACACATATGGACTTGGCTGGATGGCCTCGGTATGGTGAAGGGTGGCATGGAGACAAGTTGGAGGCTTGTGTGCACCCGAGGGACCTTGGAGAGCAGGGACGATGAGCTGAGAGGCGCGAACTTCGAGGCATGCGTGAAGGATGACATGGAGGCAAGCTGGAGGCTTGCGTGCATCCGAGGGATGGGAGCCGAAGATGAAGAGGGCGTGAAGGCAATAGTCGAGGCTGCGGATGAGGAGTTAGTCAAGTCGTGAGGGTACGAGTGCTGTGTGAATGTACTCGGGAAGGGTTTCAGCTGGGGACCAGTCGACTGCTTTGGGATCAGTCGACTGGTAGGTGGCTGGTGAGTTGGCTGAGAATTCGAACGTTGGGGTGCAATGGTCGAATTTCAGTGGCACTAGTCGACTGCCCTGGGAGCAGTCGACTGGTGGCGAGGGTTTCAGCCCGAGTCCTATTTAAAGTGAATTTCGTGGTGGCTGAGATTTTTGACGAATCTTGTCTTGGTTAAAGGCAAAATAGTAGTCTTTGTGCTCAGGTCTTCTAAAGGTGTTGTGACGAGGTTTTCCCACCCATAAGGAGCGACACAGGCTAGCCGGAGGTTATCCGGGGATTGATCCACCGACGGATTCTTGATTAGTCACCCGTCCGGGGTGGATACCAAGTAAATCGGTTTGTTAGCATTGTTATACTGTTGTTAGTTTATTTTGTTTGTATATTCCGCTGCGCTAACAATTTTATAGAGAACAACGAAAAACGCTATTCACCCCCCCTCTAGCGGACACGATCGATCCTACAATGAATAGCTCCCCCTTAAATAAACCTCCCCCTATAGGTGATATCTCTCCATCTTTGACTAACATCAAAAATAAGTGGTACAAAAGAGTTATATTTAAAATTTGAAATTTCTTGAATAATTTATGGATTTTACACTTAGATTTTAAAGATATTACAAAATTTATCCGAGTTAAAAAATTTGTTTTTATGTCTTGAATTTTGTAAATTAATTAAAGTTAAAATTATTAAGGTTTTGAAAACTTGCTTAATGAAGTTTTTAAGTTTTAGAAAATAATGAGGCCTTTGACGTTGAAACTTTAAGTTCAAGTTTTAAAATTAATGTTTAACTTTTTAATTTAGAAAAATTATTGTTGAAAAGTTAATTAAATATTTTAAGATTTATGTTTTTAGAAAAACCTAAAATCAATTTAGGATTTAAATTAAGATATAAGTTTTAAAATTAAGCTTAAAATTTTGGAGTTTGAAAATTAGAATATTAGTAAGATTAAGTTTAAGTTTATAGTTTTAAAGATTAGTTTACATTATAAAAATTTGAAGTATAAACTAAGTTTTTAAGTTTGAAAAATATAAATTAGTTTTGATTTTGAAAACTAATTTAGGATTTTAAAGTTAAAATTAATTTAAGTTTTAATAAGGTAAAAATATTTTAAGACTTAAGTTTGAGTTCTAAAATTAGTTTAAGTTAAAATTTGTTTGAAAAATATAGTTTAAAAAATTTAATTGAAAACTAAATTCTTTTAAAATAAATTTTATAATTTATTTATGTATTTGAAAAGGTTTAAATTTTCTCTCCCATAAGTTGATATCTTCATTTAGAATGTTGCCCTAAAGTTCAAGCACAAGAAAAATCTAGAAAAAGTCCTTATATGAAATGTTCAACTTTAGTACCTAGTTGAATATCAAAAGATATCACTTGTGTTAGTAAAAATTGGTCAAGTTGAGAGTTAGTTTATACTTGTTCAACTTGATCATTTTTAGTTTAAAGCCTTTGATTTATTGCGATGCATTGACATAAGCATCTGAAATCTAGTCTAAATCCTAAGTATTCCACCCATTTCCAGGTTGAATCAAACATAAGCAAGGGATCCTAATATGCTTATGAGATACTGGTTGCCTAAGAGTATAGGTGCATGCAAACTATGGTAATGCCTAGGCTAGTTCCATTCTAAGTTTTGGAATTTGTAAAAAGATAGAGAAAGTTTTGAAAACTAGAATTTCAAAAACAGTTAAGTAAAAATCTATTCTAATAAGCACATTCTTAATTGTCAAAAGATATCACTCGTGTGAGTAAAAATTGGTCAAGTTGAGAGTTGGTTTAAACTTGCTCAACTTGATCAATTTTAGTTTAAAGCCTTTGATTTATAGTGATGCACTGACATAAGCATTTGAAATCTAGGCTAAGTCTTAAGCATCCTACCCATTTCTAGGTTAAATCAAACATAAGCAAGGGATCCAAATGTGCTTGTGAGATATTGGTTGCTTAAGACTATTGGTGCATGCAAACTATGGTAAAGCCTAGGCTAGTTCCATTCTAAGTTTTGAAAAAATCCTAAGTTTTGGAATTTGCAAAAAGATAGAGAAAGTTTTGAAAATTAGAATTTTGAAAACAGTTAAGTAAGTAAAAACCTATTCTAATAAGCACATTCTTAATTGTCTTCTTAGATTACTAAATTCAGTTTTAGATAGTGATTTAGTGAATATGTTAGCTAAGTTTGATTTAAAGTCTATGTAGTTAAGTTCTATATCTCCTTTTGAGACATGATCTCTAACAAAGTGGTGTTTAACTTCTATGTATTTTGTTCTAGAGTGATGTACGGGATTTTTTTGTTAAGTTTATTGAACTTATGTCATCAATAAATGTTTTTACATTTTTATAATCTAAGATAAAGTCTTTTAAGGTATGGGGCATCCATAATAGTTGGGCAATACACTCTCCCATTGCTATGTATTCAACATCTGTGGTGGATAAGGTAACATATGTTAGGATCTTACCGTGAAGCTAGAGGGGGGGGGTGAATAGCTTTTCCCGATTTTTCTACCTACAACGTTAGCATGCGCAAGCAGAAAACTAAATCCAAAACAAAAACAATGCCAACACAAACCGATCTACGTGGTTCGGAGATGAAACTCCTACTCCACGGTTGTCCGTAAGGTGGACGATCCCTAATCCTTCGGTGAATGATTCTCTGGAGCAGCTCCGGCTAGCTCGTGTAGCTCCTTGTGGGTGGAGAAACCTCGCCACAAACCGGACAACACTTTCTGAACACAAAGACTACTAATGAGCTCTAACCAAGCTCATTTCGTCAAAACCTCTCAGCCAAAACCGAGCCCCTTTAAATAGTGCTCAAGGCTGAGAAACCCGCTACTAGTTGACTGGTCCCACCTAAAATCGACTGTTGCAAGCTCAACGTTCGAATTTTCAGTCACCACCAGTCGACTGCCCCATTAGCAGTCGACTGATCTTTCTGTGGTATTTACCAGTCGACTGCCCAGACACCAGTCAATTGCCCCATTTCCACACCTAAGGTTCCCCTTCCCGAGTACGCTTCTCTCAGCACTCGAACCCTAGGATTTCTCGAGTACATATCCCTCAGCACTCGAACCCTCAAGACCCAGCTGACTCTTCACCAGCAGCCTTGATTTATTGCCTTCGCGCCCTCTTCGTCTTCGGCTCCCGTCCCTCAGATGCGCACACAAGCCCCCGACTTGCCTTCATGTCATCCTTCACGCATGCCTCAAAGTCCACATCCCTCGGTTCATCGTTCCTGCTATACCCATGGTTCCTCGAATGCACACACAAGCCCACGGCTTGCCTCCATACCATTCTTCACCGTACTCGAAGCCGTCCAGCCAAGTCCATGTGTATCCTGCAAGCCTGCACACTTAAATACACATATCAAATACAAGGGTGAACCTAACTTAAACACTTTGCCCAAATATCATAACACATGGTCACTCCGGACCATAGATTGCCCCAACAATCTCCCCCTTTTTGATGTTTGGCAATACGTTTAAGTTAGGGAAAACAAATAGCAACAACACTGCTAATAACCATTTTGGACTTACGTCGCCAAGACTCCATCTCGGACTTACATTGCCAATGCATATGCAATGCAAACATGGATCCTATCACAAGGCATCCCAACACCTAACCTCTCCAAGAGTTAGGACTTTTACCAAAACGGGCTTTTAAAACCTCTCCAAGGCTCCCACTACATTGGACTTACAAAGGCATTTTAAGAACCTCTCCAAGGTTCCCCTTATGCCAATAACGGAGCAACCATGCTCCACCTTTACCCAAGCTCCCCATAGACCTAGGATTTCTTGCAAAGGCGTGTTTGGTTTCCCACTTGAACCCAACACTTCTCCCCCTTTACCATACATCAAAAAGACTCCAACAATTTCTCCCTTATTCGACTCTTTAACCCTTAATGATCATAAACACAGTGTACTAACCCCCCATAAGATTACACACTTGTTTTACATCATCTTGACACCTTTTGACTGCTAAAAAACCATTCCAGCCAACATCAGTCGACTACCCCATCTACCAGTCGACTGATACTCTGAAAAATCCAATTTCAACATTTCCGACCCAAATTCAGAAATGCACCAGAAATTCCACAAATCTCCAAAAATTCCTAAATTTTGTGGAGAGGTTTATGGTACCCATGTCTACTTGGGAAAAATACATCCAAATATGTATCTATCACCAATCCCAAGATTGACATAAAATCTAAAACTAGCTAAATGGTTCAATTGAACCTTAACCTAAAGTCCTAGTTTTGACCTCCTCTTGATGTCTCTGCCCATACCAAACCACAATGCATCCCTAACATTTGTTTATATGACATTTACACATCAAAAACCATCTTTCATGCTATATGACCCCAATGTCATATTTTCATGCATGAAACTTAACTCCATTGTGCCAAATCCCTAGGATTGAGACTCAAATCCGTCTTCACATCCTTTGGCACACTCCATGACCCATCTAGACTTCCGAGAGAAATCCTCCCGAGATCCATAAACCATGGGTCCCAATTTGGCTCCTAGAGCTCCCCCTTGAGCCCTTAGCCTTAGTCACCTCCCTAGGTGACTCAACAAACGCTAGACCACACCGGTGTACATCCGGTGACTCTTGGTCTATAACCCTAACCTTCTTAACCTTGGACCCCTTGTCCTTAGTTAAGACTTTCTTCTTGCTTTTAAATGACACCCCCTTGTCATTTTTGGACTTCCCCTCCTTGCCGTAGTTATATGTTACCCTAGCATATTTCTTTTCATTGGCATCGGAGAACTTAGATCGGTATCCTAACCCCGATCTATCATTGTTGGGCTTTTGACTATCTAACATCATACCTAAACTCTTAGATCCAATAGTGAGTCTATCTAGCGTTTTCTCTAACTTATCAAGTTTTGCCCTCAAGACTTGATTTTCCCTTTCTAGGTTCTTAAATCTAGAATCAACATGTTCACCTTGGACATTCCTAGACCTACCCACCTTCCTAGGCATATGTCTCCCATTCTTGGGATTTGTGCCTTGATCATTAACCACCTTTCTTCCCTTAGGCATGGTAGTTTGGGTCTTTCTTGGTCTAGCCTTGGGTAATGATTTCCTAGAATTATCTACCTTGTTAACCCTATTCCTATCATTATATCTAAATCCATGATCATTCTTAACAAGCATATAAGAATTTGAAATTTGATTTAATTTTAAATAAGAGATTACCTTCCCTTTTACCTTTGAAGCTCCCCCTTAATTTGAGCTCATTTTCTTTTCCAATTTCTTCAAGTGTGCCAATTTCTTGATTTCTCCTTTCTTTGGGCACTTGGTGTGGTAGGGTCCACGCTCACCACATGTGAAGCAAATTATATGCTTTTTATTCTTCTTTGCTCCATCTTTACAACTCATGTTAGTTTTCAAACTATTTGAATTGAGTTTAGGGTTTACATCCTTTTTTCCTAATGGACACTTGTCCTTGTAGTGCCCTCTTTTGTTGCATCCAAAGCAAATGATGTGGTCTTTGGTTCTTGCTTTGGTGGAGGTAAGAGCTTCTTCTTGCTCCGGTATTGAAATGGGTCTCTCCTCCCCCTCAATCTTTGAAATGGATACCTCTTCTTCTTCCCTTGATGAAGTGGATGATCTTTCACTTTCTTCTTTCTCTTCTTGGACCATTGTGCATTTTGATATTCTCCTACACCACAAATTACATCATTAGACAAAATATTAAGCAATATTGAAATTACCTTTTCATTTGCCTTTGATTGGGCTTGTTGCTCCTTGGTCCAATATCTAGGTCGGAGCTTTTTCCCATGCTTATCTCTTGGAATCTCGAAGGGCTCTTCTAGTACCATTATGCACTCCCAATCCATGCCAAACCAAGTCTTCATTCGCATCCTCCAATAGTCGAAATCTTCGCGATCATAGAAAGGTGGAATGTTGATGTCATCACCCAATTTGTCTTCAATCGTCATTTCCTCTAGCTTGTTGCTCTCTCGGCGGTTAGTCCGTAGATGAGCGAACATTGCTCTAATACCACTTGTTAGGATCTTACTGTGAAGCTAGAGGGGGTGAATAGCTTTTCTCGATTTTTCTACCTACAACGTTAGCATGTGCAAGCGGAAAACTAAATACAAAACAAAAATAATGCTAACACAAACCGATCTACGTGGTTCAGAGATGAAACTCCTACTCCACGGCTGTCCGTGAGGTGGACGATCCCTAATCCTTCGGTGAATGATTTCCCGGAGCACCTCCAGCTAACTCATGTAGCTCCTTATGGGTGGAGAAACCTCGCCACAATCCGGACAACACTTCCTGAGCACAAAGACTACTAATGAGCTCTAACCAAGCTCATTTCGTCAAAACCTCTCAGCCAAAACCGAGCCCCTTTAAATAGTGCTCAAGGCTGAGAAACCCGCTACCAGTCGACTGGTCCATTACCAATCGACTAGTCCCACCTAAATTCAACCGTTGCAAGCTCAACGTTCGAATTTCCAACCACCACCAGTCGACTGCCCCATTAGCAGTCGATTGATCTTTCTGTGGCATTTATATGTCGACTGCCCAGACACCAGTCGACTGCCCCATTTCCACACCTAAGGTTCCTCTTCCCGAGTACGCTTCTCTCAGCACTCGAACCCTAGGATTTCGCGAGTACATTTCCCTCAGCACTCGAACCCTCACGACCCAGCTGACTCTTCACCTGCAGTCTCGATCTATTACCTTTGCGCCCTCTTCATCTTCGGCTTCCGTCTCTTAGATGCGCACGCAAGCCCTCGGCTTGCCTTCATGTCATCCTTCACGCATGCCTTGAAGCCCGCATCCCTCGGCTCATCGTCCCTGCTATACCCATGGTCCCTCGGATGTGCACATAAGTCAACGGCTTGCCTCCATGTCATCCTTCACCGTACCTGAAGTCGTCCTGCCAAGTCCATGTGTATCCTGCAAGCCTGCACACTCAAATACACATATCAAATACAAGGGTGAACCTAACTTAAACCCTTTCCCCAAACATCAAACCACATGGTCACTCCGGACCATAGATTGCCCCAACAACATAATGTTGATTTCTACTAAACCAACTAACTAAGGAACAACTTAAAAGTTGACAACCATCACTTGTACTTTTTCTATCTAACTTACAACCAACAAGTTGAGGCAATCTATAGTCTGTGAGACCATGTGTTTTGATGTTTGGGCAAGGGGTTTAAGTTATGATTCACTCTTGTATTTGATATGTGTACTTGAGTGTGTAAGTCCTGCAGGATACACATAGACTCAGTTTGATGGTTTCGGGTCCGGTGAATGATGGAGCATCCGATGGACCGTGGATAAGGCAGCAATGATGAGCTAAGGGAAGCACACTTCGAGGCATATGCGAAGGATGATGATATGGAGACGAGCTGCGGGCTTGTATGCATCTGAGGGACGAGTGTAGGACCGGTGCCGTCGATAGAGGGGGGGGGTGAATACCGACCAAAAAAAACTTTCGGGAAACTCGTAAACTTTTGTTCGTTCTGGACAGAGCATTAGTGTAGCGAAAAATATACAGAATGAAGAAAACAAACAACACAGCGCATGCGGGATTTTTTACTTGGTTCTCAACCCCCCAGGGTCAGTACATCCAAGGCCTAAGCACGGGAACGCCCGTCCACTAATGGTCTCCTTTCCGGACTTTCCGGAGACGGAGAAACCTGTCTTATAGTGCAGGAGTTACAAACAAAAGATAGATAAAATACGTGTTGAAAATAAATTCAAACCTAACAAAATAGAGTTGAAGACTCGATCGATCTGGATCTCCGAAGTGCCGCGCACGCGCACTTCCTCCCGGAGCCTCCTTGGTCGTAGAGCTTCGTCGTTAGCGCGTTTCTTCTGTTTGGAGTGCTCAGAATGATTCTGGAAGTTGTGTCCTGAGCCTTGGGGTCGAAGCCCCTTTTATAGGCTTCATTGGGGCGCCTGTGATCACCGGGGCACCTCAAAGGGCTTGGTCAAACCTTATCTCCACGCCGAACTCATCGCAGCAGATAAACTTCCTGACCAGGGTGCCCTGGACCTCCCAGGCGCCTCAATGAACCCAGTCAAAGCTTATCTCTGCTTCGAACTCGCAGCAGCAGATACAGCTTTCAACCGGGGGGCCTGAATGAAGATTGGTTTGCCTCCTTTCAATGGGGGCGCCCCAGTTGATGGGGGCACCTAGCTCCATCTAGGCGCGTCCTTCAATGGGGGCGCTTAGCAGCCAGGGTTCCAGCCACGTGGTGTGTTGTTTGCCTGCTTTGTCTTCCATTCTAGGTACCTGCAAGATACACAAATATAAAGCAAATATACACACAATCTTAACCTTAAGAACTTGGTTCTGACTTCGGATTTCCATGAAACCCTAGGTCGAACCGACGCAAGTTCCGTCCCCCGGGAATGCACCTTCAACCTACTCCTCTCAGGAGACGGTTGCCACCCAGTCTATTCGGGTGGACTTTTACTTAGCCTTCGATACTCTCGGATCTCGAGACGTCCGAACCTCGACCCGTCTCTACTTATGTCCTTAGTCATTGCTCAGCTAAGTTGCTCAATCCCTCGGACCAAGACTTCGTGCCCAAACCCTTGGTCCAGGACTTAGGTGCCCAACCCTCGGCCAGGACTTCGTGCCTAACTTCGCTCATCAGGACTTTTGCCCAGCTTCACTCACCAGGTCTTAGTGCCCAGCTTCACTCACTAGGACTTTTGCCCAGCCCTCGGCCAGGACTTAGTGCTCAGTCCTCGACCAGGACTTCTTGCCCAGCCCTTTGCCAGGACTTCTTGCCTAGTGTACCTAGGACTTTCTTTCACTTTGGTACTCCTTTCTTGACTTACCCTTCCCTTGTTTAATGTATCACTGACTTAAGCATATTGTCAAACATTGAAACATTTAGAGGAGGACATCACTGATGCAACTTGCACCAACAACGAGAGCCATAGAGAAGAAAGCTTGAAGGCAAGAGTCTAGGTTGCGAAGAAGAGTCAAGTGAGTCGTGAGAGTCCGAGTGCGAGTGAACTGTACTTGGGAAGGAAAACCTGAGTTTAGGGTTTTACCAGTCGACTAGTATTGGATTAGTCGACTAGTTGAGGTCATAGAAGGATTAGTCGACTGATCTTCTGTGCACTCGACTGTTGTCGGCTGAATTCAAACGTAGGGAAGTAACATTCGAATTTGACAGCTGGCAGTCTACTGGTGTTGGCACCAGTCGACTAGTGACGGTTGGATCAACAACGAGCTCTATTTAAGAGAGCTCAGTTTGCTTGAGCAAGGTTGACAAAATTGGTCTTAGTTAAAGGCCGATTAGTAGTCAAGTGCTTAGAGTTCTTGTGTGAGTTTGTGGCGAGGGTTCTCTACCCACAAGAAGATACACGAGCTAGCCGGAGGCTTTCTAGGGAATCATCCACCAACGAATCAGGATCGTTCACCTTACGAACAACCATGGAGTTGGAGCTTTATTTCCAAACTATGTTAAACGATTTGTTCCTTTGTTAGCTTAGTTTTGATTATTAGTATTTCCGCTGTGCAAGCTAATCGTGTAGGAAGAAACCAACGATTTGAGGGCAACATCTATTCACCCCCCTCCAGCTGGCCTACGATCACCTATAATTGGTATCAAAATGAACCACCGGGAGAGCTAAGTGCTGGAGGAATATGACATTTGAAGAAAAATTGGGGGATGACATCACCATTCCAACTCCATACGATCGCGACAACTTCGGTTATTGGAGGATGCGGGTGAAGACTTGGTTCGATATGGATTGGGAAATGATGATATCCATCGAAGAACCATTCGAAGTCTTAAGAGACAAGCATGGGAAGAAGTTACGACCAAGATATTGGACCAAAGAGAAACAATCACAATTAAAGGCAAATGAGAAGGTAATCTTAATTTTAATTAAGGTTTTGCCTAATAATGTGATGAGTGGTGCAGGTAAATACAAGAATGCTCATGAGCTATGGAGTAAGGTAATAGCTCTTCATGAGAAGCCTACACAAGAATAAGAGCCCAAGGAGATGGGCTTAATAATCCAGGAGGAGGAGAAGGACCAATCAGATGAGGAGATGAGCTCAACATCAGAGGAGGAGAAAGAAGAAGAAACATCATCCACCTCTTCAAGTGAAGTGGCATAAGAAGATGAGGGACTATCCATTTCATCAAAAGTTGAAGAACAAGTTAACCTTGCAAGCACCTCCACCAAAGCAAAATCAAAAGACCATATAATTTACTTTGGGTGCAATGAGAAAGGACACTACAAGGACAAGTGTCTATTGGGTAAGAAGGAGGTAACTCCTAAACCCAAGTCAATGTCTTTGAATTCTAACATGTGTTGTAGGAACGAAGAAACCCAAAAGATAAGGATGAAGATTAGATGTTTCACATGTATGGAGCAAGGATATTACCACACCAAGTGCCCAAGGAGTGGAGAACTCAAGAACTTGGAGCATTTGAGAAAATGAGAGAAGAAGGAGAAAAAGATGAGTTCACATCAAGGGGGAGCTAAAGGGTAAGGGAGGTAATCCCTAATTTGAAATGTAATTCAAATTTAAATTCCTCCATACATGCTAGGAGTAAGGTTAATAATGTAGATCATGGTTTTAAGTATCATGATAGGAGTAAGGTTAATAATGTAGATCACAACCCTAGAAAAATCATTCATGATAAACCTAGACACATTAGACCTAAGCACCAAAGTATAAATCACAAAAAGAGGAGACATATGCCTAGAATGAGTAGGTCTAGGAATATCCATTGTGGACATATCGATTCTAGGTTTAAGAACCTAGAAAAGAAAAATTAAGTTTTGAGGGCAAAGCTTGAGAAATTGAAGAAAATCCTAGATAGGTTCATTATTGGACCTAGGAGACTTGATATGTGTTTGGGTGGTCAAAAACTCAAAAATATCAAATTGGGTACATCCAAGGCCAATGAAAAGATATATGCTAGGGTAGCATATGATTATGACAGGATGAAAAGTCTAAAAATGGCAAGGGAGTGCCATTTAAAGGCAAGAAGAAGACCTTAACCAAGGACAAAGTATCCAAGATTAAGAAAGTTAGGTTTGTAGGTCAAGAATTTCCAAAAGTACACCGGTGTGGCCTAGTGGTTATATATGAGTCACTTAGGGAGGTGGCTAAGGCTAAGAGCTCAAGGGGGAGCTCTAAGAGCCAATATGAGACCCATGGTCAATGGATCTCAGGAGGATATTTCTGTTGGTGCAAGATGCATCAATGATGTTCCTCTTTAAGTGTTTTAATGTTTGACAATTCACTTAAGTCAGTGATACAATGAATAGACAAAGGGGAGTAAAAGTGAAGTAACCTGAGTTGAAGAAAAGTCCTAGTTAATCTAGGCATCGGAACCCTAAAGACCTAGCGAAGGGCTGTTAGGCACCTAGCGAAGGGTTGCTAGGTATCAAATCCTCAACGAAGGGCTGTTAGGCACCTAGCGAAGGGCTGCTAGGTATCGTAACCCTAAGACCTAGCGAAGGGCTGCTAGGCACCTAGTGAAAGACTACTAGGTAGAGAAGACCTAGCGAAGGATTGCTAGGCACCAGGCGAAGGACCGCTTGGTAACAAAGACCTAGCGAAGGGCTGCTAGGCACCTGGCGAAGGACTGCTAGGAAATAAAGACTTGGTCTGAGGGACTAAGCAACTTAGCTGAGCGATGACTAAGGACAGGAGTAGAGACGGGTCAGGGTTTGGGCGTCTCGAGATCCGGAGTAATCGGAAACTAAGTAAAAGTCCACCCGAAGGGCCGGGTGGCAACCATCTCCTGAAAGGAGTAGGTGAAGGGCGAGTTCTCGGGGATAGGAACTCGTGCCGGTTCGACCTAGGGTTTCGTGCAAATCCGAAGTCCGAACCAAGTCCTTAAGCCTAATATTATATGTATATATGCTTTGTGTTTGTGTATCTTGCAGGTAACTAGAACCGGAGACAAAGCAAGTAAGGTAACCAGTTTGCAGGCTTAAGGAGGGCGCCCCCAGTGTTGAGGGCGCCCTCACCAACCAGGGCGCCCTGAACAGCCAGGGCGCCCTGAGCCAAGTGTAAAAACATAGTAAATGTGAAGCAGGCAGAACAGGTGTCAAGCAGGGCGCCCTGAGCGTCCGGGGCGCCCTGGTTCAAAGCTGTATGTGCAGTTTCGAACTCAAAACACAGATAAGCCATCATGAAGGTGCCCTGGAGGTCCGGGGCGCCCTGGTCAATGATCTTATCACCAGCGACGAGGTAGGCGCAAGGATAAGAGTTGACCGAGTCTTCCGGGGCGCCCCCAGGAGGCCTATATAAGGGGCTTCGACCCCTCTGCTTCAGATACAACATTCCAGAGCGATTCTGATCATTCCGACCGACGACAACACGCTAGAAACGAGGCTCTACGACCGGGAGGCTCCAGGAGGAGGTGCGCGGCACTTCGGAGGTCCAGATCGGCCGAGTTTCATACTTTTTATCATTGGTTTGCTTTTTAATTACTGTACTTTAACTTTCAATATTTTTGATTGTAATATTGCACTGTAAGTCGGGTTTCTCCGCCTCCGGAAAGTCCGGAAAGGAGACCAATAGTGGACGGGTGTTCCCGTGCATAGGCCTTGGATGTACTGACCCTGGGGGGTCGGGAACCAAGTAAAATCCGCGTGTCATTCTGTTGTGCATTTATTTTTCTGTTCTTATTTTCCGCTGCGCTAACACTCTAAGTCTAGAATGAAAGTTACGAAGATTTCCGTGAAGTTTTCACGGTCGATATTCACCCCCCCCTCTATCGACGGCATCGGTCCTACAAGTGGTATCAGAGCCGAGCCGCTCTTCACCGGACTAACCGCCGACGGAGCAAAGACGCCAAGAGTCGAGGGGGAGCCCAGGGGTGAATCAGGTACATTTTTTTAATGTCTAATTTTAAATCGCATATTATTTGTTTCACGTGTAGGGAGAGAGGGCACTACAAAAATCAGTGTCCTACTCGTAAGATTCGGTCTACATCACCGGTGGCGAAGGAGGCACCAGCGCCAGGAAACCGGAGGGACAAAAGCCATATCAGATGCTTCAAGTGCGAAAAATACGGGCATTTCAAAAACAAATGTCCGACGAAGGTACGTAAGATTTACATTCCAAAAGTAGTACAATTTCCTGCACTGTCCTTAGATAACTCAGTTAATTTTTCTAAAAAATTAAATTTACTGCATAGTAGATTAAATATTTTGCATGATAAATTACAAAATGTGAATACAATTAAAATATCAGAAATTAATTGTTTAATTCAGAATATCAATTCAGAAATTTCTAATATTAATTCTGAAAATATTAATTCTGATAATTTATCTGAATCTGATAATTCTTCTGATAAAATTATTTCTGATAATCTTAATTCAGACAAAATTAATCCTAAGGATAATTCGGAATTCAAATTTGAAAATCCTAAGGATAAATTCGAATTCAAATTTGAATATCTTAGGAATAATTCAGAAATTAATCCTGAAAATCTCAAGATTAATTCAGAAATTAATTCTGAAAATCTTAAAGATAATCTAGAGATTAATGTTGAAAATATTGAAAAGATATCTGAGGATAATTTTGAAGATAAAATTCTCCTAGATAATAACTTAATCATAGATAATATTGAATATTACTATAAAACTTTACTAGTGGCCCAATTTACTCCACCTACTGTGAGGATATTGAAAAATCTAATATTGAGGAGGATATAGAATTTTCTAAGATAAAGGCCCTAGTTAATGAAAATTACAAAAATTCAAATAAATCAAAATTATTAGAAAAACTTGAAAAGAAAGATAAAAATGAAGAAGAAAATTTTGAAATAATGAAAATGATGAATTTAAACCCACAATTATTAATTAATCATTATAATCTAAATTAAATCCTAAATTAAATCTAAAGTAATTCAAATTAAATCCTAAATTAAATTCAAATTAATTCAAATTAAATCCTAAATTAAATTCAAATTAATTCAAATTAAATCCTAAATTAAATCTAAATTAATTCAAATTAAATCCTAAATTAAATTCAAATTAATTCAAATTAAATCCTAAATTAAATTCAAATTAATTCAAATTAAATCCTAAATTAAATTCAAATTAATTCAAATTAAATCCTAAATTAAATCTAAATTAATTCAAATTAAATCCTAATTAAATTCAAATTAATTCAAATTAAATCCTAAATTAAATCTAAATTAATTAAAATTAAATCCTAAATTAAATCTAAATTAATTCAATTAAATTCAAATTAATTCAAATAATTCAATTAAATTCAAATTAATTCAAATAATTCAATTAAATTCAATTAAATTCATATTAATTCAAATAAATCAATTAAATTCAAATTAATTCAAATAATTCAATTAAATTTATTAAATTCGAATTAATTCAAATAATTCTGATTAAATTCAAAGTAAAATTAAGTTGAATTAAATTTAAAAACTTCAATATTAATCCTAATCAATTAATTAATTCAACCTCAATTAATTCGTAATTAACCTGAATCCAACTAAAATCTTAAATAACTTAAACTCAAACTAAAATAAAATTTTACCCAAAGTGTAACAATTAAAATTAATAACATTAAATATGTCAAAGTGGGTTGACATATTCGCGGGTTCACTCGACATGTATCAAATCGGGAATTTGATACATTTTAGAAACTTAAATAAAATTATTTGACTTGTTTGACTCATGACATGCATTTGCTATTCTTTTAAAATATATGACATGTCATGCATATTTAAATTTTATGCATATATTAGAACGGCTATAGGAAAAAGAATAATTGAAACTTGATCAACCTAGTATTGGGTGGCGGTGAAATGATAGTACGTTAGGGAAGCCAATTCTAATAAGATCAAGTTCACTTGGTCTCTTTAGACTGGTGAAACTAGCCGAAACTACCGATCCAAAACCCAAACTAGTTAGACCAGAACTTTTTCAAAGATTAATTTTGAAAATGAAACTTCATTAAACGGCTTTGTCAAGGAAAGGGTGGATGATCCCATAAGGCTACGGCCAAAGAAGGCCTAGTGCCTCGCCAAGATCTGGAAGCCAATTTTTGAATTTCAAATTCAAATTATTCTTTGTTAAATTCAAATCTAACACAAGCTTCAATTAATTCTTAGAGTTAATAAATTAAGAAAAATAAATCAAGCATCTCACAATACACCTATAAGGCAACTATGCTTGTTGTATTGATACATCTAAAATGGGTGAGATGTTAAGAACTAATGAATTGAAAAATATTTTTCAAAATTGTTTTTCAAAATTATTAGAATATTTTCATAAAAATATATTTTCAAAATAGTGCTTCAACATAATAATGTTTTTATGGAATTCATGTTTGTCTGTTTGATTATATATATTATACGTTTTTCAAAAATATATCTTTTCAAAAATTTGTTTGACTCACTCAATTAGACACAAGCCTCTTAGGACAACACTAAAGTTCCTTAAGGCACTTGGATAGAGTCAAACGGTATCAGGTACAGGGGGAGTACTTTTCATTTTTTTTAAAATTTTTTTTTTACACTTTAAAAATTACTATTATTTGAAAATACTTTTCAAAAATTGAGCTTTAAATCGTTATCACATGTGTTTTTCGAAAAAAAAGGGAGATTTATGTTGTAAAATTTACCTGTCTTGTTTGATTTTGATAAACCCTAAAGACACAGAGGAAAGTCCACCTCATAATCTACATTGACTCCTAGGACATGTCAGATTTAGGGGGAGTCTAAATCAAACTTCTGAAACAATTTTGTTTAATTAATTGTTTTGAAATTATTAAATAATTTGCTTAATTTGAGTCAACCCTTAAGACTTAGAGGAAGAGTACTTGTGGTCAACAAGCTTCCCAGGACTAGGTTAAGTTTAGGGGGAAATCAAATTAAAAGAATTATTAAATATATCAAATGTTTTCATACGCGGTATTTTCAAATCCTGTTGAAAACATAAGTATTCTTTCAAAATAGTATCAATTTTTAAAAAATAAAAAATAAAAAATAAAATACTATTATTTTCAAAAATTCATCTGGTTTTTTTAATTTGAAATAATATCTTGAGTTTGGAAAATCTTCCAGGACACTTAGGAAAATGTCCTTGTAGTCAACAAGGTTTCCTATGATTGTGTCAGACTGGAAGATAAACCAAATCAAGTATTATCACTTTAGAATCTTTACATTTTTCAAAATTAACTTACATCCTATCATTCTGTGACTTACGAAATTTTTTATATAATATTTACTTGGGTTGGAAAACTTCCAGGACACTTAGGAAAATGTCCTTGTAGTCAACAAGGGTTCCCAGGATAGTGTCAGATTGGAAAATTAACCAAATAATGTTAAATATTATGTTTTCAAAAGTACTTATGTCTTTCAAAGCCAAATATTATTTCAAAAGTACTATCATCTTTTTCAAAATTCTACTAATATTTACTTGACCTTGAAAAATATTATGTTTCATAAAACACTTATTTTCGAAAAACAGTTAGTACTTGCAAAATAGGAATAACATTTATATTTTACAAAATAACATTCTTTTACAAGTTATGCATTTTCCAAAAGTACTTAATTATTCAAAAATTCAATTTCAAAGGTACTTATATTTTTCAAAAAATTACATTTTTTCGCAATATATCATTCAAAATATAATGCTTTCAAAAATTCTGCACCAAGTATTTTTAAAACGAACCAAAATTTTTCATCGTTGGTGCAAACATTTTCTTGTGTTTTTTTATGTATGACAAAGGGGGAGAGGTATGCTTAAGTTAGAATTTTTTTCTTATTTTTATGTTCAAAACCATAGTCAATTTTTCCCCAAAGATGATAAGTCAGCCCCTTAAACCAATTTAACTTAAGTTATTGTCAAACATCAAAAAGGGGGAGATTGTTGGTGCAATATGCATCAATGATGTTCCTCTTTAAGTGTTTTAATGTTTGACAATTCACTTAAGTCAGTGATACAATGAATAGACAAAGGGGAGTAAAAGTGAAGTAACCTGAGTTGAAGAAAAGTCCTAGTTAATCTAGGCATCGGAACCCTAAAGACCTAGCGAAGGGCTGTTAGGCACCTAGCGAAGGGTTGCTAGGTATCAAATCCTCAACAAAGGGCTGTTAGGCACCTAGCGAAGGGCTGCTAGGTATCGTAACCCTAAGACCTAGCGAAGGGCTGCTAGGCACCTAGTGAAGGACTACTAGGCAGAGAAGACCTAGCGAAGGATTGCTAGGCACCAGGCGAAGGACCGCTTGGTAACAAAGACCTAGCGAAGGGCTGCTAGGCACCTGGCGAAGGACTGCTAGGAAATAAAGACTTGGTCCGAGGGACTAAGCAACTTAGCTGAGCGATGACTAAGGACAGGAGTAGAGACGGGTCAGGGTTTGGGCGTCTCGAGATCCGGAGTAATCGGAAGCTAAGTAAAAGTCCACCCGAAGGGCCGGGTGGCAACCATCTCCTGAAAGGAGTAGGTGAAGGGCGAGTTCTCGGGGATAGGAACTCGTGCCGGTTCGACCTAGGGTTTCGTGCAAATCCGAAGTCCGAACCAAGTCCTTAAGCCTAATATTATATGTATATATGCTTTGTGTTTGTATATCTTGCAGGTAACAAGAACCGGAGACAAAGCAAGTAAGGTAACCAGTTTGCAGGCTTAAGGAGGGCGCCCCCAGTGTTGAGGGCACCCTCACCAACCAGGGTGCCCTGAACAGCCAGGGCGCCCTGAGCCAAGTGTAAAAACATAGTAAATGTGAAGCAGGCAGAACAGGTGTCAAGCAGGGCGCCCTGAGCGTCCGGGGCGCCCTGGTTCAAAGCTGTATGTGCAGTTTCGAACTCAAAACACAGATAAGCCATCATGAAGGCGCCCTGGAGGTCCGGGGCACCCTTGTCAATGATCTTATCACCAGCGATGAGGTAGGCGCAAGGATAAGAGTTGACCGAGTCTTCCGGGGCGCCCCCAGGAGGCCTATATAAGGGGCTTCGACCCCTCTGCTTCAGATACAACATTCCAGAGCGATTCTGATCATTCCGACCGACGACAACACGTTAGAAACGAGGCTCTACGACCGGGAGGCTCCAGGAGGAGGTGCGCGGCACTTCGGAGGTCCAGATCGGTCGAGCTTCATACTTTTTATCATTGGTTTGCTTTTTAATTACTGTACTTTAACTTTCAATATTTTTGATTGTAATATTGCACTGTAAGTCGGGTTTCTCCGCCTCCGGAAAGTCCGGAAAGGAGACCAATAGTGGACGGGCGTTCCCGTGCATAGGCCTTGGATGTACTGACCCTGGGGGGTCGGGAACCAAGTAAAATCCGCGTGTCATTCTGTTGTGCATTTATTTTTCTGTTCTTATTTTCCGCTGCGCTAACACTCTAAGTCTAGAACGAAAGTTACGAAGATTTCCGCGAAGTTTTCACGGTCGATATTCACCCCCCTCTATCGACGGCACCGGTCCTACAATTTCTTGGAGGTCTAAATGAACCATGGAATGTGCTAAAGGGTTTGGAGACAGATTTGAGTCTCAAACATTAGGGATTTGGCACATATGGTTGAGTTTCATGCATGAAAATGTGACATTGAGGTCTTGCATGAAAAATTAGTTTTTAATATATAGATGTCATACAAACCAATGCTAGGGATGCATTGTGGTTTGGTATGAGCAGATACATCAAGAGGAAGCCAAACTAGGACTTTAGGTCAATGTTCAATTAACCATTTAGCTAATTTTGGATTTTGTGTCAATATTGGGATTCGAGATATATACATTTTTAAATGTATTTTTTTCAAGTAGACACGGGTACCACAAACCTCACCATAATATTTGAGAATTTTTGAAGATTTATGGAGTTTCTGGTGTATTTCTGAAATTGGATTTAGAATGTAGAAAAGGCTAATTTCTGAGTATCAGTCGACTTGTGAAGAGGACAGTCAACTGATCATTTTGAGGGGTTGTTTTCGATAGGCGTCAGTTGACTGGTAATTGTCTCAGTCGACTGATACATGCTGAAATTATTTTTAGCAAAATCGAAAAGTGTCCTATGATGTCAAACATGTGTATAATCTTATGGAGGGTTAATACACAATGTTTATAGTCATTAGAGGGTAAAGAATCTAATAATTGGGATATTGTTAGATTTTTTTTTGATGTGTGGCAAAGAGGGAGAATTAAGGTTTAATTGGAAAACCTTATGTACCTTTGCAAGAAATCCTAGTTCAAGGGGGAGCTTAAGTGAAGAGCTTTGTTGCTCATTTATTGGCAAAGGAGGAGCCTTGTGATAGGTTCTTAGAAAGCCCTTGGTAAGTCCAAGTGTAGGGGGAGCCTTGGAGAGGTTCTTAAAAGCCTTTTGGTAAAATCCTAACTCATTGGAGAGTTTAGGTGTAGGGATGCCTTGTGATAGGATCCATGTATTATTTGCATTGCATTGCATATACATTGACGGTGTAAGTCCAAGGTGTAGCCTAAGCAATATAAGACTAAATATTTATTAGCATGTTTATTTGTTATATGTTTAGGCAATCTATGGGGGAGATTACTGATGGTAGCCCAATACTAGTATCATGAATGAGCCTCAAATTTAGATATTTATAAACTGAAACCCCTTAGCTAACAAAATTGAAATGTAGAATAGGGGTCTCAGGTCGTATTTTTCCAAGGACTAGTTGTGAATGCTTAATTCAAGTTTGAAAGTTGTTGTCGTCTGATGTTTTGGATTTTCTAATAAAATGGGGGTTTTGTTTTGCAAATAAGAATGAGAGTAAAGTTTGAAATGAAATTGGCCAAAGCAAGAATTAAACTAGTAACTTGTAAAAACCTAACTTAACAAAGACAAGCAATTCGATATGAAATTATGTAATTGAAGAACTAAACTAGCTTCAAGGTCAAGCAACAATAAATCTGTAGCTAAGTGCAGAAATTAAATGGAATTCACGCAATACAAATTGAATGCTTAAAACAAGGTTGAATTGTAGTTGTGGTTACCTGATCGGTCGGCTGACCGATCATATACAAGCCTGATCGGACTGGTGACCGATCAGGTGCTGCCTGGATCGATCGAATGACCAATCAGTAGCTGAAATGCGATCTGATACGAAAATTAAGCTACGGAAAACAGAATTCAAAAATGGAAATTAATAGCAACTAAACATCATATCCTTCCCTTAGTTCGAATCCTTCTTGCTGTCACACAAGAATCAGCTATGAACCCCCTAGCTCGACAAATTGACATAACTTTAGCCTCTGCGATCAATCCAGCTTCAGATTTGCCTTCAAGAGAACCATTCTTCCAATCTTCTCGTACTTGATGTGTGGGATTGCGATAATGGCTCAAGAATCTTCAGAACAACTCAGAGAACCCCTCTGACTTGCTCTGATTGATGAAGAATGGAGTACAAGTGCGTATTGATCAGAAAATGGCAGAACTCTGGTGAAACCCTCACCTAGCACTTCTCAGTGACAAATTGATCTGAAAACCTCACGGAGACGCGATTCCGACGATCTGGAAACTGAAACCAAGCTCGGATCCGATGTGGCCGCACGATCAGAGAAGAAAATTGATGAACAGACGAAGAACCATGAAGAGAACTGGCGAAGACGCGATGACGAAGAGCTGTGGAGAAGTTTTCGCCTTTTCTTAATTCCCATTTGAAAATTGGACGGCTGTGATCGTTCTGGCCTCATTCGACGGTCGAAGTTTCTCAGGTTTGAACCAAAATTCCCAGATCTCGATCAATGGTCCTGATCTACTCCTCCTCAGCTGGGATCGTTCAGATTTGCAAAGGATGGCTCAGATCACACTGATCTTTGAATGGACGGTTTAGGCTCCTCTTAAGCTCGATCCGACGGCTGGATGATCTTTGATTTGGACCAAATCTTCAAAACTTGATATGTGATCTAGATTAACTTTAACTTGAGCTCGGATTGGTCAGCATATGATAGATGGCTCAGATCTAGCCGTTTCTTGATCGGACGACCCATATTAATCTATCTCTTGATCCCCTTGATGGAAGTCAAGACTTAGCTCAAGTTTGACCCAATATGATCTCGGTCCATGATCATTTGAAACCTACAAAATTAGATTCACATTTTAGTGTCAAAATATCTCAAATATACAAAGATTTGAGTCAAGAGCTAAAATAGAGGGAATACATGAAACCTAATGTAAATGCAAACTTAAGCATATAAAAGTGGATCAAAACATGGATTTGAGAGCCTAAATTAATCATCAAAATGGTAATTATCAATTACCAAACATCAAAATGTGAGAGATTGTTGAGGCAATTTATGGTCCGTGGGACCATGTGTTTTGATATTTGGGTAAAAGGTTTAAGTTAGGATTCACCCTTGTATTTGATATGTGTACTTGAGTGTGCAAGTTCTGTAGGATACACATAGACTCAGTTTGATAGCTCCGGGTCCGGTGAAGGCCGATGGAGCATCCGAGGGACTGTGGATAAGGCAGCAATGATGAGCCAAGGGAAGCGCACTTCGAGGCATATGCGAAGGATGACATGGAAACGAGTCGCAGGCTTGTATGCATCCAAGGGATGAGAGCCAAAGCGAAGAAGGCTTGAAGGAAAGTGTCAATGCTATGAAGAAGTGTCAAGCGAGTCGTGAGTGTCAGATAAGAGTGAACTATACTCGGGAAGGGAAATCCTGGGTTAGGGTTTTACCAGTCGACTAATATGGGTTCAGTCGACTGGTTGAGGTCATAGAAGGATCAATCGACTGATCTTCTATGCAGTCAACTAGTAACGGCTGGATCAGCAACGAGCTCTATTTAAGAGAGCACGATTTGCTTGAGCAAGGTTGACGAAATTGGTCTTGGTTAAAAGCCTATTAGTAATCTAAGTGCTCAGAGTTCTTATGCAAGTTTGTGGTGAGGTTTCTCTACCCACAAGGAGCTACGTGAGTTAGACAGAGGCTTTCTGGGGAATCATCCACCGACGGATCAGGATCGTCCATCTTATGGACAGTCATGGAGTAGGAGCTTTGTCTCTGAACCACGTTAAACAGTTTGTTCCTTTGTTAACTTAGTTTTGATTATTAGTATTTCCTCTATGCAAGCTAACCATGTAGGAAGAAACCAATGATTTAGGGGCAATGTCTATTCACCCCCTTCTAGTCGGCCTACGATCACGTACACAACATAGTCAGAATCTGAATATCCAACTAGTTCAAAACCAGTTGTTCTAGAATACTAAATTCTTATATTAATTATTCCCTTAAGGTATCTAAAATTTCTTTTTATATTTTTTAAGTGTGGTACATTATCATAAGTTTGGTATCTAGCACACATACTAACTGCAAATAATATATCAGATCTACTAGTAGTTAAGTGTAACAAACTTCTTATTGCACTTCTACAGTACTTTAGATCCACTAGTTTACCATTTAGGTCATTATCTATAATCGAATTGGTTGTCATATGCGTTTTAAATTTTTTAGGATTCTCCATTCCAAATTTTTTAATTAATTATTTGGTGTATTTATTTTAGCATACAATGTTTCCTTCTTTGATTTGCTTTATTTGTAATCCAAAAAAGAAGTTAAGTTCTCTTGCAAGACTCATTTTGAATTCTTTTTCCATTAGGGTTATAAATTCTTTTAAAAATTTAGAGTTGGTTGTTCAAAAACAATATCATCTACGTAGACTTGAGCTATAAAAATTTCTAAGTCAATGATTTTTATAAACAAGGTTAGGTCAATTTATCCTTCTTTAAAAACCTTAGAATTTAGATAACTAGACAACCTTTTATACCAGGCCCTAGGTGCTTGTTTTAGTCCATATAAAGTCTTTTTTAATTTAAACACGTGATTAAGGTTTTCTAAATCCTCTAATCCAGGGGATTGACTTACATGGACTTCTTCCTTAATTAGGTCATTTAGGAAGGTAGATTTGACATCCATTTGGTATAACTTAAATTCTTTATGTGCTGCATAGGCTAAGAACATTCTAATGGATTCAAGTCTAGCTATAGGGACAAAGTCTCATCGTAATCAAGTCCTTCAACATGACTAAATTCCTTAGCCACTAACCTAGCCTTGTTCCTAATGATTTTGTTGATGCAGTCTGACCCTGATAGTTGTTTTGGTGTTGACACCGATTTTAGTTTAGGTTGATAAGATGATTGAGATTAAATCCTGGTCGGGGACTGGGCACGGAGTTGGATGAAAAAGTCCTAACTTGGAGGGTTAGGTGTGAAAAGTCCTGGCTTGGAGGGTCAGGTCCTAGCCTGGAGGGCTAGGTGGATGAAATCCTGGCTTGGAGGGTCAGGTCATAGCCTGGAGGGCTAGGTGGATGAAATCCTGGCTTGGAGAGTCAGGTCCTAGCCTGGAGGGCTAGGTGGATGAAATTCTGGCTTGGAGGGCCAGTTCCTAGCTTGGAGGGCTAGGTTGAAGTCCCGGTGAGTGAGACTGGGCATTGAGTCTTGGTCTGAGGGACCAAGCACGAGTCAGAGAAGGGCTGGAGGCTTGTTCTATTGACTTAGAGTGGATTTGGCCTTGCCTGGATCGGTCTGGTGACCGATCAGGGAAGTTGGCATGGTGTTCCCTCGTGGATCGGTCTGGTGACCGATCCAGCGATGACTGATCGGTCACCAGTCTGGTGACCGATCAGGGAGCACACAGTGACCTTGTTGGGCTACTGATCGACTCCTGATCGGTCTGGTGATCGATCAAGGAGCATACAGTTCACTTACTACTTGGCTCCTGATCGGTCTGGTGACCGATCAGGGAGCATTCAGTGAGTTTGGGAACCTTACTGCTTGGCTCCTGATCGGTCTGGTGACCGATCAGAGATATTGTTCGGATCATTCTGGTGAATGATCAAACGTCGCAGACTTCTCATTATAACCGATCAGGTTGGAGCCTGATCGGTCGGAGGGTGGCCTGATCGGTCTGGGGACCGATCAGGAGGTTTGGACTGCGAAGCTGGGAAATCACCCTACAAAGGGGTGGATCGATTTGGTGACCGATCCACGACTTGGGAACGGTCTGGTGACCGATCACGAAGAAGTCGCGATTTCTGATTGCATGTTGGGGACCGATCAGTTTGGAGTCTGATCGGTCTGAGCCCATCCTAATCGGTCTGGTGACCGATCAGGAGTCACCCTGATCGGTTCGGTGACCGATCAGTAGCTGAAAGCTTTATTTCAAAAGCGGTGTTAGACGTCTGATTGCGTTTCGATTTCGTTCTGATTTTCTCTGCTATTACTGATGTAACTTTGATTTCATTTGCTAAACCTCTGATTAAGTGTGCAGATGATAGAGATGGATTCAAACACTCAAGGAGGGTCAATGGGAGTTTTTCCTTGGAGCAGGTTTGTTTGTTTCTCCTTCTCAGGTCACGATGGATGACGCGGGCTTGCAATGGCAGGAAGCTGACGAGCTGACCTAGGCTTGGCTGGAGAGTTCAGTGAGTCCAGAGGTGGTCAGGATAGCTGAGGCTGTTGCAGAGAAGCTGGTGAGCAGCTGGGAGCTGCAGAGACGCGCCTGGGACCTGGGATCAGTGAGCAGAGACTTAAGGGCTTGGTGGCTAAGAAGTCTCGACAACTTTGATCAGATCAGTTTGTTGGCTACAACACTTGTGTTCTTGCGACAACGTTGATCCATCTCTTGAGCAAGCAACTGTGATTCTTGAGCAACCATCTGTTACTTGAGCACTTGGGAAGAAACAAGGAGCTTGGCGAGTCTATCAGCGAGAAGACACGAAGAAGGGAGTTCTTGCGTGAGATCTGTGCTGAGTGGAGCTCGGTGAGGAGTTCGCTTGTGTTCTTGCGGTTCTTAGTGCTCAGTAAGATTCCTTCTTGTGTTTCCTGTACTTAATACTTCATTCATCTTGAAACGCTGTGGAGAGGTTACTCCACCGAGAAGGAGGTTGCATTCTATCTGGATTTTCCGGGACTTGATCTGCCGACGATTAAGGGATCGCCCACCTTAAGGGCATGCCAAGGAGTAGGGGCAAGTTATCCCCGAACATTGTAAACGATCCTTGTTAGCATTTTGATTTGATCTACATTTCTACACATTTCTGTTTGTTTTCTTTGTTTCCGCTGCCTAACCTCTGAAGTGCAGAGAAATCTCAAAAACTGCTAAGTTTTAAGTGTCTGGCTACATTCACCCCCCCCTCTCTAGCCATCCAAGCACCAGCAAGTGGTATCAGAGCTTGGGGCTCTGTTCAAGCGGCTTAACATCTGAGAGTCAACGACAATGGCTTTGAGAGAAGGATTTGTTGAGGCAATCAGCCCTTAAATGATTGGAAGATCATGGTTTTGATGTGTGTGTGTGAATATGTTTAAAGTTAGAGTGTTATGTTGTATTTAATGTGTGTGATTGAGTTTGCAGGACTTGGAGAATCACACATGGTGGACATATCCGAGGGACGAGAGCCGAGGGAGGAGAGCTCCAAGGGCAAGCGAGGAAGTGGACTTCAAGGGCACACGTGAAGGGTGGCATGGAGGCAAGCCAAGGGAAGGCTTGCGTGCGCATCCGAGGGACGATAGCCAGAGGAAGAGGACTTCAAGGGGCGAGCCAAGGGAGCAGACCTGAAGACACACACGAAGGAGAAGGTCCGGAGTGGCTGGAGCTGAGCTGTGAAGCAGGGCAGTCGACTGGCCTTGGGGCAGTCGACTGCCAAAACCCACAGAAAGTTTGCGGCCTCGGACCAGTCGACTGGCATTTGGGCAGTCGACTGGTATACCCCGAAACTAGCCGTTGGCTAGCAATTAATGCTAGGCCAGTCGACTGCCCTAGGGGCAGTCGACT
>JAGFNQ010004085.1:456033-594631 GCA_024364735.1 Boesenbergia rotunda | reverse complement strand
TCCATGTACGAAAACCAAGTATGGGACTTGGTTAACCCACCTGAAGGGATTAAGCCCATAGGGTGCAAGTGGGTTTTCAAGAAGAAAACCGACATGGAAGGTAATGTTGTTACCTTTAAGGCTAGATTAGTGGCAAAAAGGATATCGTCAGAAGCAAGGAATTGATTATGACGAAACCTATTCGCCAGTAGCTATGCTTAAATCCATTCGGATGCTCTAGCCATAACAGCTCATTATGATTATGAGATATGGCAAATGGAGTGAAAACAGCTTTCCTTAACGGAAACCTGCTTGAGGATGTATACATGATACAACCTGAAGGTTTCACATCGGTTGATAAAACCAAAGTATGCAAGCTTCGACGATCCATATATGGACTGAAGCAAGCATCTAGGAGCTGGAACATCCGTTTTGATGAGACAATCAAAAAGTTTGATTTCTCACAAAATCCAGACGAACCTTGTGTGTACAAGAAGGTTAGTGGGAGTGCAGTTGTATTCCTAGTATTATATGTCGATGACATCTTACTTATAGGAAACGATATATCAGTCTTACAAACAGTTAAAATTTGGTTGTCCAAAACTTTCTCCATGAAAGACCTGGGAGAAGCAACCTATATCCTTGGGATTAGAATCTATAGAGATAGATCAAAATGGTTGCTTGGTCTTTCGCAGTCTACATATATAGACCGAGTGCTAAAAAGGTTTAGCATGTCGGAATCCAAGAAAGGTTACCTTCCCATCAGGCATGGGATCAACCTTTCAAAGTCTATGTGTCCGCGCACAGAAGACGAGAGGTTTGCATGAATAAGATTCCTATGCATCCGCGATAGGATCTATCATGTATGCTATGTTATGTACTAGGCCCGATGTATCGTATGCTTTGAGCGTCACAAGCAGATACCAGTCGGATCCAGGAATGGATCATTGGGAGGCTGTTAAGACAATCCTTAAGTACTTAAGAAGAACTAAGGATGTGTTCCTAATATATGGAGAAGGAGATATGGTAATACGTGGGTATACAGATGCCAGTTTCCAGACAGATAAGGATGACTCCAAATCGTAGTCTGGATACGTATTTACTTTGAATGGAGGCGCAGTAAGTTGGAAAAGTTCCAAACAAGACACCGTAGCGGATTCCACCACGGAAGCGGAATATATCGCAGCTTCGGAAGCAGCAAAGGAAGCAGTCTGGATCAAGAAGTTCGTCTCCGAACTTGGCGTGGTTCCAACCATTGATGATGCAGTGCCGGTTTACTGCGACAACAATGGAGCTATTGCACAAGCAAAGGAACCAAGGTCTCATCAGCGATCCAAACACCTGCTTCGCCGCTATCATCTGATCAGAGAGATTATAAGTAGAAATGATATACAAATTGAGAAAATTCCCACTGAAAGGAATTTAGCGGATCCTTTAACTAAGGCCTTACCTCAAAACATGTTTGAGGGTCATGTTAGAGCTTGTGGTATTGGATACCATAGCGATTGGCATTAGGCCAAGTGGGAGTTTGTTAGTGATATGAGAGAAGTGTCCTAAGGCAATCGCCTTATGATTGTAAACATTTATTTTAATAAATGATAATTCACTATTTGAGTATACATGTTTGTATTTGATTGGGATCTTAAACTCATCTACTGAATGTCCGCAATACAACTCACAGCATAAGAGAATTTGTGATGGGATCACAACTAGTGATTATCTCTAAATGTGCAAATGTGAAGTATTGAAAATATCCCTAGTCGATGAATTGATAAATATGGACACTA
The DNA here is from genome assembly GCA_024364735.1 of Boesenbergia rotunda. Lineage (NCBI taxonomy): Eukaryota > Viridiplantae > Streptophyta > Magnoliopsida > Zingiberales > Zingiberaceae > Boesenbergia > Boesenbergia rotunda. Next base: position 592,865 of record JAGFNQ010004085.1, on the reverse strand, counting down.
TCAATTCTGTTGAGACTAGCATGGGTTATTCTCTAATCAGCTGATTCTCACTGGCTGGTGACATTGGGATGTCCGGAGATAAACATGGATGCTAGTTAAGGGAACTAGTTCATTGGAGTGACTAGCTGTAAGACTTCATATGGTTATCTATATAGATATGTCATGAAGTTCTTACTGCGGCTTAAGTGCGATGTTCCTTTGACTTGCGGTGTTCAAGTCATCTTGGTCATGGAACTTATACTTTAACATCTTAAGCAAGCATCTCCAAGGAGGTGTGGACCCAGGATGATTGGGTATAAGCCGAAGTGCCCGAAGATGTTTGAACAGCCTACAAAGGATTCACCACTCCTTGCGAGGAGATGTATACCCAGGCCTATCGTCGGATTGTTACTCAAAACCTCTGGCCAGAGTATATCATGTTTGGAGTGCGAGTCTCTAAAATACATGAGAGTAATTAGAAATCCAAAGGACGAGAAAGACATTACTTGGGCTAGGTGTGACGTAGTCAGCCTAGTGGGGACTGACACAAATAGACCGTGTCCTGAACCAAGTGGGTATAAGATGGTGAAGGGAATGGGGCACGATTCATTAGAGCTGCTGAAGGGTTTCAGAATTACTTCTGAGGTCAACCGTTGATCTTTCGATTAATTGGGGGTCATGATGTACTACTAGGTGCCACTCATGATCGTTCTATAATTTGTTGATTATAGACGGCCAACATAAATCGAAAGCCTATTTAGTCACACGCACTACGAGTAATTCGAGGGATTTAAAACGAGTTTAAATTGGATTTTCCGATCAAGAGAAATAAGTCGAATCTGAATATATCAGAGGCGCAATGGAAGCTAAAATGGCTAAGTCTTTTGAGGCTTATTGGGCGAATTAAATGAGTTTAATTCGCGATCGGTTCGGCTTGGTTTGGCCGGCCAAAGAGGGTGCCAAACCCCTTGGGTTGGCCGCCACATTAAAGGGAAGAAACCAATTTAATTGGTTTAATTAATAAAATAAATCTAGTGCGATTTATTTTATAAATTATGGATAAATAAATTTGTGTAAAGAAATTTATATAAATAAATTTATAGAAATTTATTCTTTTTATGGAAATTAAAATGATCCATGAAATGGTTTATTTTAATTTTATAAAATCAATTATGAATTGATTTTTCCATATAAGAAAGTTTATAAATTTCTTATAAAATTTATTCCATAATAAAAGGGGAGATTAATTAGTTTTATTATAAAGTTAGTTATAATAAAACTTGGTAATTCGTAAGAGAGTTTATAGGATAAATTTCTGATGATAACTAATTAGTTTTATTATAAAGTTAGTTATAATAAAACTTGGTTTAAACGGAATAATAAATAAAAGAATTTATAGGATAAATTTCTTATGATAACTAATTCATTAATTAGTTTTATTATAAAGTTAGTTATAATAAAACTTGGTTTAAACGGAATAATTCATAAGAGAATTTATAGGATAAATTTCTTATGATAACTAATTCCGTTAATTCCGTTAAGAGGGAGACTTGGCAAGGGAGATGCTACTATATAAAGGAACGAAAGGCAAGCCCTTAATTCTAATCAAGTAATCAAGAGAAGTAGCTTCCTCTCCCTCTCTCTCTCTTACTCTCTATTCTCCCTTTCTTCCCCTTAGGGCCGGCGCCTTCCTTGAGGATTAGGGCCGGCGCACCTTCATCCACCTAGGGCCGGCGCATCTCCTTCCCTAGGGTTGGTTGCCGTGAGCTTTCAAGAAGAAGGAGAAGCCAACCAAGAAGAAGAAGAAGTGGATCTCATCTCCTTCCTTCTCGGAATATTGATTACGGTACTTTGTTGGTTAGTTTCCTATCTTTTCTCTTGTTCTTCTAGTTGTGCCTTTAGAGAATCTAGTAGTTCTCATCGGCACAAAACTCGTGACTTTGCGAAGTCATCCCGAAGAGAACTCGGCGTGGACGCGAATAGAGGCGAAGCTTCCAAGGAACGCTATGGTTGGATCTCGTCCCTTACTTCGAGTTACGCGAGGTACTTAGTAAATTTGTTTACTTTTTCGCAAAGTTTTAATTTATGATTATGCCAACACATCATAAGGTTGCATGCTAGATACGTGGTTAAAATAATTTAGGAAATTATTTTATGCTAATTCTTCCGCTTCACGTAAAAATTTAAAATTTTACGAACCCGTATCCTTGTCGACATGCACGCGGTCCCAATAATATGGTACTACGTGGGTATACAGATGTCAGTTTCCAGACAGATAAGGATGACTCCAAATCTCAGTCCGGATATGTATTTATTTTGAATGGAGGCACAATAAGTTGGAAGAGTTCCAAGCAAGACACCGTAGCGGTTTCTACCACGGAAGCGGAATATATTGCAGCTTCGGAAGCAGCAAAGGAAGCAGTCTGGATCAAGAAGTTTGTCTCAGAACTTGGTGTGGTTGCAACCATTGATGAAGCAATACCGGTTTACTGCGACAATAATGGAGCTATTGCACAAGTGAAGGAACCAAGGTCTCATCAGCGATCCAAACATGTGATTCACCGCTATCATCTGATCAGAGAGATTATAAGTAGGAATGATATACAAATTGAGAAAATTCCCAATGAAAGGAATTTAGCGGATCCTTTAACTAAGGCCTTGCCTCAAAGCAAGTTTGAGCGTCATGTTAGAGCCTGTGGTATTGGGTACCGTAGCGATTGGCATTAGGCCAAGTGGGAGTTTGTTAGTGATATGAGAGAAGTGTCCTAAGGCAATTGCCTTATGATTGTAATCATTTATTTTAATAAATAAATATTCACTATTTGAGTATACATGTTTGTGTATTTGATTGAGATCTTAAACTCATTTACTGAATGTCCGCAATACAATTCACAGCATGAGAGAATTTGTAATGAATTCACAACTAGTGATTATCTCTACATGTGCAATTGTGAAGTATTGAAATTGTCCCTAGTCGATAAATTGATAAATACGGACACTATCAATTCTGTTGAGACTAACATGGGTTATTATCTAATCAGCTGATTCTCACTGGCTGGTGACATTGAGATGTTCGGAGATAAACATGAATGCTAGTTAAGGGAACTAGTTCATTGGAGTGACTGACTGTAAAACTTCATATGGTAGTCTACATATAGATATGTCAGTGAACTTCTTACTGCAGCTTAAGTGCGATGTTTCTTTGACTTGCGGTGTTCAAGTCATCTTGGTCATGGAGACTTATACTTTGACATCTTAAGCAAGCATCTCCAAGGAGGTGTGGACCCAGGATGATTGGGTATAAGCCGAAGTGCCACGAAGATGTTTGAACAGCCTACAAAGGATTCACCACTCCTTGCAAGGAGATGTATACTCGAGGCCTATCGTCGGATTGTTACTCAAAGCCTCTGGCCAGAGCATGACATGTTCAGAGTATGAATCTCTTAAATACATGAGAGTAATTAGAATCCGTAGGATGAGAAAACGTTACTTGGGCTAGGTGTGACGTAGTCAACCTAGTGGGGACTGATACACATAGACCATGTCCTGAACCAAGTGGGTATAAGATGGTGAAGGGAATGGGGCATGATTCATTATAGCTGCTGAAGGGTTTCAGAATTGTTTCTGAGGTCAACCGTTGATCTTTCAATTAATTGGGGATCATGATGTACTACTAGGTGCCACTCATGATCGTTCTATAATTGATTAATTATAGACGGCCAACATAAATCGAAAGCCTATTTAGTCACACGCACTACGAGTAATCCGAGGGATTTAAAACGAGTTGAAAATTAGATTTTCCAATAAAGAGAGATTAAGTTTGGTTGAGCCAAACAATAAGTCGAATCTGAATTTTTCAGAGACGCATCGGAACCGTAAAATGGCTAAGTCTTTTGAAGACTTAATAGATGAATTAAATAAGTTTAATTCATTGGGGCTTGGCTTGGATGTGCTGGCCAAAGAACGCCTCCATCCTCTTTGCTTGGCCGGCCACAACAAAGGGAGAGAACCAAGGTTTTGGTTCAATTTATAAAATAAATCAAGTGTGGTTTGTTTTATAAAATTATGGATGATATAAATTTTAAACCAAGGTTTGGTTTATTTTTCGTGGAAATTAAAATGAACCATGGATTGGTTTATTTTATAAAATCAATCATGGATTGATTTACCATGATAATGAAATTTATTCCATAAGAGAGAAGAGACTTGATTGATTTTTATCATGAATTAAAATATAATTTTAACCATGATATAAAATCAAACTTAGCATGATGGAATAAGTTATTCCATATTTGAGAGGCTTGATGGTTGAGAGGCCACTATATAAAGGACCCAAGGCAAGGCTTGGGTAAGAATAATAGAGATGAAGGCATAGGCTCTCTCCCTCTCTTTCTCTCCTTCTCTTCTCCCCTTCTTGCCGTGCGCCAACCAGCCCCAAGAAGGAGCACCAGCCGGCCATCCTTTTGTGGTTAGTCTCCTGACTTCTCTCTTGGTTTTTCTTGTCGCGTTCTCGGAGAATCTAGTAGTTCTCGAGAACACGAAACTCGTGGCTTTGCGAAGTCATCCCGAAGACACTCGGCGTGGACGCGAATAGAGGCGGAGCTTCCAAGGGATGCTTACGGTTAGATCTTGCCCCTTCCTTTGAGTTACGTGAGGTAATATGTAAATTAGTTTACGTTTCTACAAAAATTTTAAATATATGATCATGTTTTCACAAGATAAAATTGCATGCTTAGATGTGTGGTTAAATGATTTAGAGATTCATACTCTGAACATGCTATGCTCTGGCCAGAGGCTTCGAGTAACAATCCGACGATAGGCCTCGGGTATACATCTCCTCGCAAGGAGTGGTGAATCCTTTGTAGGCTGTTCAAACATCTTCGGGCACTTCGGCTTATACCCAATCATCCTGGGTCCACACCTTCTTGGAGATGCTTGCTTAAGATGTCAAAGTATAAGTCTCCATGACCAAGATGACTTGAACACCGCGAGTCAAAGGAACATCGCACTTAAGCTGCAGTAAGAACTTCACTGACATATCTATATGTAGACTACCATATGATGTTTTATAGCTAGTCACTCCAATGAACTAGTTCCCTTAACTAGCATTCATGTTTATCTCCGGACATCTCAATGTCACCAGCCAGTGAGAATCAACTGATTAGAGAATAACTCATGCTAGTCTCAACAGAATTGATAGTGCCCGTATTTATCAATTCATTGACTAGGGACAATTTCAATACTTCACAATTGCACATGTAGAGATAATCACTAGTTGTGAATTCATCACAAATTCTCTCATACTGTGAATTGTATTGCGGACATTCAGTAAATGAGTTTATGATCTCAATCAAATACACTAACATGTATACTCAAATAGTGAATATTCATTTATTAAAATAAATGATTACAATCATAAGGCGATTGCCTTAGGACACTTCTCTCATATCACTAACAATTAGAAGTTGAACAATTGAAATCCTCTAGGGATGAGGATGTAGATGATTTACATGTTGAAATGTTAGAGAATGAGATTAAATCTGTGAAAAGTGAGGTTGAACAATTGAAATCCTCTAGGGATGAGGATGTAGATGATTTGCATGTTGAGATGCTAGAAAATGAAAATAAATCATTGAACAGTGAAGTTGAGAGACTCAAGAGTATTCTTGAGAAGTTCTCAACAAGCTCAAAGACCTTAGACATGATCTTGAATGCCCAAAGGGCAGTCTACAATAGGGCCGGTATTGGTTACCGACCCAAAGGACCATCATTTGTGTCCTTAATGTCTAGGACTGATGTTAGACAATCTAAGACACCTAGAGTCCAAAGAAAAGTAGTCAAGGAATGGGTGCCTAAGTCTTGTTTAGTAGGTGCTTTAGGTCCCAAGGTTTGGGTACCTAAAACTTCTATTTTTTGAATTGTGTAGGTTGTGATTGAGGGGGAGCATCTATCAACTTGGTGTGTTGATAGTGGATGCTCCAAACACATGACCGAGGATGGATCATTGTTTACCATACTTCAAAGAAAAAGTAGAGGTAATGTTTCATTTGGTAACAATGGTAGTCTTAAGGTCATAGGAATATAAGACATTTAAATATCCGAATGTCTTAGAATTAAAAATATCCTTCTAGTCAAGGGGATGACATTTAATCTCCTAAGTGTCAGTCAATTGTGTGATGCGGGTTACATAATTGATTTTCAACTAAGTCAATGTCTAGTTAGACAACATGACACCTTTGACATGGTACTAGTAGGAACAAGAGTAGATAACATTTATCAAGTTTCATTTAAAAGTGCTACTAATGCTCTTGCTAAGTGTTTCATGTCAAAAGAAGAGAAGTCCACCCTTTGGTACCGGAGACTAGCACATGTGAACATGAAAAATATCCGGAAGTTGGCCAACAAGGGACTAGTTCATGGCTTACCAAGCATCAAGTATGAGAAGGACAAACTTTGTGATGCATGTCAAATGGGTAAGCAAACAAAATCTGCACATAAAGGTAAAAGCGCTGTAAGTACATCTATCACTTTAGATTTACTTCATATGGACTTGTTTGATTGTAGCACTATCACATCATTGAATGGTAGTAGATATTATTTTGTTATCATTGATGATTTTACTAGATATACATGGACTTATTTTCTTAAATATAAGGACCAAACCTTAGATGTTTTCATTTCTTTTTGTAGAAGAGTTGAAAATGAAAAATCATCAACAATTAAGACAATAAGAAGTGATCATGGAGGTGAATTTCAAAACCAATGATTTTTAGAATTTTGTCAAGATAGAGGGTATAGACATGAGTTCTCCACTCCTAGAACACCACAATAAAATGGTGTGTAGAGAGGAAGAACTGTGTTTTACAAGAGGCTGCACGAAGCATGCTTAATGAGTACTCCTTACCGAGTTACTTATGGGCTGAAGGTGTGAACACAGCTTGCTGTGTACAAAATCGAGTCCTCATCCATAGATTCATAGGAAAGACTCCCCATGAACTTTGGTTTGGAAGACCACCTACGGTTAAACACCTTAGGGTGTTTGGGTGTAAGGTGTTTATTCTAAACACCAAGGACCATCTTGGAAAGTTCACGGCAAAGGCTGATGAAGGGATACTAGTCGGGTACTCCTTAGTTAGCAAAGCATACCAAGTCTACAATAAGAAATCTAGATTAGTTGAAGAGTCTTCTGATGTTGACTTTGAAGAAATTCCAAAAGCAAATGGACAACTAGAAGATGAAGTCCAATTCGAACTTAGGAGACTAAGTTTGAATGAAAGTCCAAATGTTGTTGATGGTGATGAATCCGATGACGGTGAGCCTAGACAACCCATAGATCAGCCAGATCCTGAGGCTGAGCTGGTGTCTAGTGAAACCATTCAAGAAGCACCACCAACACCTAGGCAAACTAGATTAGCCTCTAGTCATCCACAAGACCAAATTGTTGGAGACATCCATCATGGGGTTAGGACTAGATCATTCTTTAGGAATGAGGCTAATGAAGTTGCCCTAATTTTTGAAATTGAACCTAAAAAAATTGATGAAACATTAAATGATCCCGATTAGATCATTGCCATGCAAGATGAACTAGGTCAATTCGAAAGAAGTCAAGTGTGGGACATAGTCCCTAGACCCAAAAAGACCACCATTATTGGAACCAAATGGGTCTTCAAAAATAAACTAAACCATAAGGGAGAAATCATAAGAAACAATACACGCTTAGTAGCCAAGGGCTACAGTCAAGTTAAAGGCCTTGATTATGATGAGACATATGCTCGCGTGGCACGATTAGAGTCCATCCGATTGATGCTTGCATTTGCAGCACATCGTGGTTTCAAGCTATATCAAATGGATGTCAAATCGGCTTTTCTAAATGGTTTAATAAGGGAAGAGGTCTATGTCGAACAACCTCCGGGGTTTGAGAGTACCGAATTCCCAAACCACGTATTTAAGCTCAAGAAGACACTTTATAGTCTTAAACAAGCACCCCGAGGTATGAGCGGTTGTCGACGTTCCTAATTGAAAAAGGCTTTGTTAGAGTCCAAATAGACCCTACACTGTTTCTACGTAGAGATGGTGACAATATATTTGTAGCTCAAGTATATGTCGATGGCATAATTTGTGGCTCAAACAACAGGGGCTATTTAAATGAGTTTATTGGACACATGGAGAGTGAATTTGAAATGAGTCTAGTGGGAGAGTTGACTTTCTTCCTTGGACTTGAGATCAAACAAACCTGAGATGGGATCCATGTGCACCAATCAAAATATACTCAAGAGATGCTTCGAAAATTCAATATGACTCAAAAGAGGTAACCACTCCCATGACTACAAACACAAGATTAGACATTGATGAGAGTGGTAAACCTGTTGATTTGACTCAATATCAGAGCATGATAGATAGTTTGCTATACCTCACAGCTAGTCGACCTGACATACTATTTGCTGTGGGTATGTGCGCTAGGTATCAAGTTTGTGCCAAGGAATCTCACTTAATTGCTGTTAAGAGAATTTTGAGATACCTTAAGCGCACAATTGGAGTTGGTCATTGGTACCCCCGTACCGAGTCTTTTGACCTAATTGGCTACACCGATTCCAACTATGCTGGGTGCAAGTTGGATTGGAAAAGCACAAGTAGGGGTTGCCAATTCCTAGGATCATCTCTAGTTAGTTGGTCATGTTGGAAGCAACATTGTGTTGCTCTCTCCACAACCGAGGCAGAGTATATCGCCATGGGAGAGAGTGTATCACAATTGTTGTGGATGATACATACTCTAGAGGACTATGGATTAAGCTATAAGGGTGTGCAAGTGTTGTGTGACAACATTAGCACAATTAACCTAACCAAGAATCCGGTCCATCACTCTAGAACCAAACATATTGAAGTGCGTCACCACTTCATTAGAGATCATGTTGCTAGAGGAGATGTTGTACTCTCATATGTAGAGTCCAAATCAAATTTAGCAGACATTTTCACTAAACCACTCCCCGAAAATGAGTTTAGTTTCTTAAGAAGGGAGTTGGGAATATGTCGCGTTTCATAGACATCAAAATGCATTCAATACCCTTCATGATCAATTCGAATTGTTGGGAAACAATTGTGTAACTTGGGGACATCTCACACAAACTATAAGATTTACCAAAACATTTTTGTTTGCTAGAAATGGGGTGAGCTGCTAGGATCAACTTAATTTCTCAAAATGTCAATGCATCCCTTGAGGAATTAGGTTGACGAGATAAAAATCACTTCGGTGACCAAGTATGGGGAAAATCAATGCTTAACATGTGTGTACTTGGCTCCATGATCATACTTGGACATTCCAATCAAGGAAAGTTGATTGGAGACTTGAATTTGATACAAACTTGTTTGAAATTGAGTGGATGTTTGTTGATTGAGTTTGACTCCACTTGAGTGGAGCAAAGTGTTTGTAAACCCATAAGGACCTTTGATCCTGGTTCAGGAATCAATTTAACTCAAGAGACCACTTCCAAGATAGATAACTCTCATCAGATCTTGTCCGAAATCACTTGGAAGTCTGAAACTGAAAGTTTCAGATCGTATCAGGAAAATTCAGGAAGCCTGATCGGTCACCGGACTGATCAGGAGTATGTCTGATCGGTCCAACGGACCGATCCAGCTCCTGTCTGAAAAATTGTCAAAACTCACTGTGTTGGCATGGATCGGTCCCCGTACCGATCTGGCACCCTGTGGTGATCGGTCCACAGATCGATCAGGGGGCTCACGGAAAAACCTCCAAACCTACTGATCGCTTCCTGATCGATCAGTCGATCGATCAGGGGCCTTCCTGATCGGTCACCCGACCGATCAGGACCAGACCAGTCCGATTAGGATGCAGCCTGATTGGTCTGGGAGGTATCAGATCGAACGATGATCCGTTCAATAGCATTAAATTACGGTTGGTGGACCGATCCACCAACCGATTAACTTCGGGTAAACCCTACCTTTCCGAGCCCTTGCGCCGAAAATCCCCTCTTGCGCATCCTTTTTGCCGTGCGTGAGTTCTCTTCCGCGTGTTCTTCGTGCGCGAGAGCTCTCCTTCTCCTTCCTTGGGCATGCGATCTTCTCTCTGTGAGAGTTCTTCTCTTCTACGCTAGGAGGTTCTTGTTTGCTGCTGTGTTCTCTCTCGCAAAGCACCATTTAGGTGTGCTGTTCTCTGCACAACTCAGCCGCGTGTTTTCTTCAACCAAGCACCTCATGACACCAACGTAAGTTTTGTGTATGATTTTCATTTGGTGCTTATCATTCTAACGGCTGACCATGTTCTTTCTAATGGTGTTTTCATTTTGTGTTGCTACCCTACTCTTGTCGTGACCTCCCTTGTCTTGACCTAAAATTTTACTGATTAAATCTCATCTCATCTGATCAATTCCTTGGTTTATGACTAATTTGTTCAATGTCTTACTTTATGTTCACTGATTGGGTCATTGATTACACCTTATTTTTTCCAATTTGATCAAACCTTAATCTTGTGATCTGTTAATTTGTGTCATGCTCAAATCTGTTGCCATGATCAATTCTTCAAACCTTTAGAAATGTTGGGACCGGGTGCATGTTGACATAGATACGGGTTCGTAATTTTAAAATTTAATTACGTGCAGCGGAAGGTTTAGCATAAATAATTTCTCAAATTATTTTAACCACGTATCTAGTATGCAACCTTATATTGTGTAGACATGATCATAAATTAAAATTTTCTAGAAAGTAAACTAATTTACTTGATACCTCACGTAACTCGAAGTAAGGGACGAGATCCAACCGTAGCGTCCCTTGGAAGCTCCGCCTCTATTCGCGTCCACGCTGAGTTTTCTTCGGGATGACACCAAACGAAAAACGGAATCAAGATTCCTGGAGGAAGGAAGGAGTCGCGCCCCGCTTCTTCTTCTTCTTTGGCACCTTCTTGGTGGAGGTGGTTCACGGCAAAGGAGGTGAGGGCAGCCGGCCCTAGAAGAGGGAGAGGGAGAGAAGGAGAGGAAGAGAGGCTAGGTAAGAATCCTTGATTACTTGAATTGATTTCTAAGCCTTGCCTATGCACCTTTATATAGTAGCCTCTTTATCGCCAAGTCTCCTTTTTAACGGAATAAATTTTTCATAAGAAATTTATCTTATAAATTTTTCTATGAATTATTCCGTTATGCCAAGTTTTTATTATAACTTAATTTATAATAAAAACAACCATGTCTCCCCTTTTATTATGGAATAAATTTTACAAGAAATTTATCTTATAAATTTCTTATGAATTATTCCGTTATGCCAAGTTTTTATTATAACTTAATTTATAATAAAAACAACCATGTCTCCCCTTTTATTATGGAATAAATTTTACAAGAAATTTATCTTATAAATTTTTCTTATCATGGAAAAATCAATTCATAATTGATTTTATAAAATAAAATAAACCAATCCATGGTTCATTTTAATTTCCATAAAAAGAATAAATTTCTATAAATTTCTTTATCATGGTAAATCAATCCATTATTGATTTATAAAATAAAATAAACCAATCCAAGGTTTATTTTAATTTCCATGAAAATAAATCTCTTTATATAAATTTCTTTATATAATTTTCTTTATATAAATTTCTTTATCCATAATTTTATGAAACAAACCACGCGCGGTTTATTTTATAATTTGAACCAAAAACTTGGTTCGCCCTTTTATTGTGGCCGGCCAAACCAAAGAGGGTGGGGACCTTCTTTGGCCGGCCAAATCCAAGCCGTCTCCTTGCGAATTAAACTCATTTAATTCGCCCAATAAGCCTTCAAAAGACTTAGCCATTTTAAGCTTCCGATGCGTCTCTGAAAAATTCAGATTCGACTTATCTCTCTTGATCGGAAAATCTAATTTTCAACTCGTTTTAAATCCCTCGGATTACTCGTAGTGCGTGTGACTAAATAGACTTTCGATTTATGTTGGCCGTCTATAATCAACCAATTATAGAACGATCATGAGTGTCACCTAGTAGTACATCATGACCCCAATTAATCGAAAGATCAACGGTTGACCTCAGAAATAATTCTGAAACCCTTCAGCAGCTTTAATGAATCATGCCTCATTCCCTTCACCATCTTATACCCACTTGGTTCAGGACACGGTCTATGTGTGTCAGTCCCCACTAGGCTGACTACGTCACACCTAGCCCAAGTAATATCTTTCTCGTCCAACGGATTCTAATTACTCTCATGTATCTGTGATATTCATACTCAGATCATGTGATGCTCTGGCCAGAGGCTTCGAGTAATAATCCGACGATAGGCCTTGGGTATACATCTCCTCGCAAGGAGTGGTGAATCCTTTGTAGGCTGTTCAAACATCTTCGGGCACTTCGGCTTATACCCAACCATCCTGGGTCTACACCTCCATGGAGATGCTTGCTTAAGATGTCAAAGTATAAGTCTCCATGACCAAGATGACTTGAACATCGCAAGTCAAAGGAACATCGCACTTAAGCTGCAGTAAGAACTTCACTGACATATCTATATATAGACTACCATATGAAGTTTTACAGCTAGTCACTCCAATGAACTAGTTCCCTTAACTAGCATTCATGTTTATCTCCGGACATCCCAATATCTCCGGCCAGTGAGAATCAGCTGATTAGAGAATAACCCATGCTAGTCTCAACAGAATTGATAGTGTCCGTATTTATCGATTCATCGACTAGGGACAATTTCAATACTTCACAATTGCACATGTAGAGATAATCACTAGTTGTGAATTCATCACAAATTCTCTCATGCTGTGAATTGTGTTGCGGACATTCAGTAAATGAGTTTAAGATCTCAATCAAATAAGAAAGTCATCTAAGGGCAAGGAAACAGTGGAGGGAAGCTCAAAGGGCAAAGGCCCTTCATCATCTACACCCCCTTCAAGACCTCCACCACCTCCACATACCAGATTTCAAAATATTCATTATTCTCTAGACTTTCAATGACACACTTTCAAACTCATGCAATGTCGAACTGTGGACCAAACCTACGTTTACGAACATTGTCCTACGATACGGCAAATCATTGAACACTATGAACTTTAATCCATTCTTTTCCTTGAGAGGCCAATCAACTTTGATTTGGTCTCTGAATTTTATAATAACATGGTCAGTGGAGAGGGCACGGGGTGGAGGACCCGTGTCGTCAGTGTCGACCTTGATTTTAATCTATCTGCTTTCACTGCCTTTCTTGGTTGTCGCCGGTCAGATAATGACTTTTCCCTCTACCCTTATCTTCCAGATCCTCTACCAATTCCCTTTGATGGATTCACCCCTGACTCTATCCATGAGTACTTTTTCGGTTATCCCAGGTCGAGGGATCTCGGTGAGGTTACCAGTCACTTTCCTACATTTGCTGCTCTCCGCCTTTCCCCCATAGATTATGTCTTGTTTAAGATTATCACTAACTGTCTCATCCCTACTACTACAAAGCACTTAGATGAAATTCACCCATTCCACTGCTTGATGCTCTATGGGATGCATCGACAGTTAGACTTTGACCTAGTGACTTCCGTCTATTTCTCCATCATTATCCATAGTCAGATGTACAGTCAGACATTTTACATGCCATTTGGCCATATCATCACTGCCTGGCTGGAGTTGGTTGGTATTGACGTTTCACAGGGCAGCATTGTACCCATGGTTCGACAGGACTGTCGACTCGATCGTCGCATGTTGGCCCAGTCTGGCATTGTTGTCGGACCACAGGGTCTGAGGTGGAAGGATCGACAACGTGTGGGGGAGTTACCGGGAGCAGCCCTTGATCAGGAGCCGTCCGCTGTTGCTGAGGATTACGATGAGTGGGATCCTGACCTCCGCTGGCAGGTTGCGGAGCTAGAGCGGACGATGCAGCGTGAGTTACATATTTCCAAGCTCTGGCAACAGGAGGTCAGCTCAGAGTTTCAGTCCTTCGATCGTCGACTAGACGCTCTAGCATCCGACGTTTCTGGGATCTGCTCACTGCAGGAGACGTGGTATGAGGAGTGGTACCATCATACGTTTCCTAGAGTTGCGACCTCCAGCAGCACTCCACCAGGGGATGTTATATGTATTTATGATTCATCGGACGATGACCCCGCTGAGGGTTGATGCTATTTGACTGTTTGGATTGTATGACTCTATGGCTGTATACCTCTGATTTATATGCTTATTGTTAGTTGTTATGCGATGCTATTGTATTGCTATCATCATGTATACCTTAATATGCATTGCTATGCTCATATGATCATATGATTGTTTTGCCATGCTTTACATTTATCATATGTTCTCATATGCTTTCAAAATTATATCAAATCTTTTGTTGTTTTGGGATACCCCTTGGGTTGAGGGGGAGTATGTTTAAACTTAACAACCCGTCTACACCCTTTTCGGTGTTTGACAAAGAGGGAGAGTGTGGTTGGTTAAGTTTAGGATAATCATATTGTAGGGGGAGGATCCTGATTCCCTTATGATTCTGAAATTTGAGAAAATTGACTTCGAATCTCTAAACTTAAAATCGGGTTGTCAAACAACAAAAAGGGAGAGATTGTTGATGCAGTCTGACCCTGATTGTTGTTTTGGTGTTGACACCGATTGTAGTTTAGGTTGATGATTGTGCTTATGATTAAGTCCTGATCAGGGATTAGGCACGAAGTGATTAAAATCCTAGCTTGGAGGGCTAGGTGTGAAAAGTCCTAACCTGGAGGGTTAGGTGTGGAAAATCCTAGCTTGGAGGGCTAGGTGTGGAAAAGTCCTAACCTGGAGGGTTAGGTGTGGAAAATCATAGCATGGAGGGCTAGGTGTGAAAAGTCCTAACCTAGAGGGTTAGGTGTGGAAAATCCTAGCTTGGAGGGCTAGGTGTGGAAAAGTCCTAACCTGGAGGGTTAGGTGTGGAAAATCCTAGCTTGGAGGGCTAGGTGTGGAAAAGTCCTAACCTGGAGGGTTAGGTGTGGAAAATCCTAGCATGGAGGGCTAGGTGTGAAAAGGTCCTGGGTTGGAGGGCCAGGTCGTAGCTTGGTGGGCTAGGTTGATGAAATCCCGGCTTGGAGGGCCAGGTCGAGCTTGGAGGGCTAGGTTAAAGTCCCAGTGAGTGAAGCTGGGCATGGAGTCTTGGTCCGATGGATCAAGCACGAGTCGGAGACGGGCCGGAGGCTGGTTCTCTCGACTAAGGGTGGGTTTGGCCTTGCCCGGATCGGTCTGGTGACCAATCAGGGAAGTTGGCACAAATTTCCCTCTTGGATCGGTCTGGTGACCGATCCAGCGATGTCTGATCGGTCTGGTGACCGATCAGGGAGCTTCCAGTAACTTTGGCAAACCTACTGATCGGTCTGGTGACCGATCAGGGAGAAACCGTGACCGATCAATCTGAACGATCAACTGTCGCGAGGTTTCTCACCCTGACCGATCAGGCTGGAGCCTGATCGGTCTGGGATCAGCTTGATCAGTCTGGTGACCGATCAGCCAGTGGATTCCGGGCGGGATTGTGTGACGCCCGTCTTTTTCCAGACCTTACGGTGTGGTGAGAGACGGCATTACGCTAACATACATATAGGCATATGAACATCGTAATGCAGCGGAATAATTTAAAACTTTATACCTACATGCAACTAACACTTGAATCATGTATACATGCCTTAACTATCATTCCTAAACATGGTGACATGGTAACTTAGCATATTAACATCATACGTAGCATCATGATATAAAAATCACATGAGTCATCCATAAGCAACATAAGTAGCAAGTGTATCAAACCATCATAAGTATAGCATGAGACTTAAGAGGACAATGCAAAATATAGAACATATGACAAAGTATAAATATTAAAAGCTTTTCTTTTTCTTCTGCCATCTCACTGCCACACACACACTCTTGCCCCTCCTGCTGCTTCCCTTAATATCCTCTTGCTTGATCTGCGGTATAAGGAAGTAAAACTATAAGCACATAGGCTTAGTAAGACTCTTTCCTACTCACTAAAACCATACATCGCATACATAAAACATATATCATGCTTAACATATAGAAGTTCTTGATACAAACATAGGCATATAAACATAAACATAACATGGCATGGTTCTTGACATAAACATAAACATAACATTGCATGATTCTTGACATAAACATAAACATAGCATGGCATGGTTCTTGACATAAACATAAACATAGCATGACATGGTACATAAACATAGGAAATACTTAACATAGAGTAGATGCATAACATGAATGGATGCATGAGTCAAGTGCATATAACATAAGGATGCTTATTTGAAAATCATAATTATAAATACTTAAACATAATCATAACATCATTGGGGTCCTCGGTTTGTACCACATACATACATCATATGCGCGCATCCCTAAGTAAATACGAGGTAGCTAATCTTGACCTACTAGGGTAGGAATAGCTACGGTAGTTCCAAAAACCGAGGCGTTCTTAAGGTACCCATCCCTGTTGGACAGCTACAGTAGTCCCAGAACCGTGGACAGCTTCGGTAGTCCAGAACCGGGACGTTTTTAAGGTGCCCATCCCTTGAACCCTTACTTCGGTCCGATACAAGCCCATTCATAAAGTAAAATAACTTTGCATGCTTCATCATTCATAGACATACATAACATATTCTAAGACATAAACATAATCTTGTTACATGAAGCATGACATAAAGCATACTTGACATTTCCTCATTCATACTTGTTACATAACATCATTACGCCTTGAAGGCATAAACATTATCTTCATTGATAAAATATGACATACATACATAATTATGCCTCCAGGCATAAACATCATCTTGGTTCATAAAGCTTGCATGGTCATGGTACATAAGGTAAACATGCATTTCATACATGATACATATCATCTAGCATACATAATCATAGTATCCATCATAGAGAATGCATGGGTAAGATTCATATGAACATAATACATACTACTTAGGTTCATGACATTCATCATAGAACATGCATAGACCTTCATAACCACATATCTATTATAGGCATTTAACATCCTACATGCATTATTCTATATAACGTGAAGCCTACATCAATTACATATGTTCATGGTATATGGTCTAAAACATTCATGAATAAACATAGCACATAACCTACACATACAAAGTCATGATACATAACACATAAAGCTAGGGTTTAAGGTAACATAAAAATTCTTACAACATGCTTAAACATATACATACATCATAGTAAACTATAAACAAGTATCCTTGAGACTTTAACCAAACCCAAACCCTAGACCATGGACTTGGCCGAAAGTTCAATAGGAGGCTCCATTATTCAATCAACATGAAAGGTTCCATAAGTAAAAGAAAGTTCATACATTACATACAATGCCATAGGGAGCCATTAGACCCCATTATTAGGGCTAACCCTAGGTTTTTAGCCCCACTAATTGACCTTGGCCGAATCCCTATAGGGTCCCAAGTACATAGAAAATTTCATACAATTCCCAATTTACATCTAACACCTTACATACAACCCCATAGTATCCATTAGAACCTTTGCTTGAAGTTAGCCCTAACCCCTTGCCTCATAACCTAACTTGGCCGAAACTTACAAGGGTCATAAGGCACGTAAAAGTTCACATAAACCATCATTAACATTCCTTGCATCATGAGAAACATAAGAAATATTATTAGAGGGTTAGATCTAATCCCAACCCTAGGAATAGGGAGGTGGCCAAAAACCCTAGAGGATCTTAGGGTGTTACAAAATTTCCCAAAATCATAATTTCTACTTTACTTATCATAAGAAAATATTGGGAAACATAAGTGGGGTTTTTAACATCATCATAGACCCAAAACATGCTTTGGCCGAAAGTTTGAGAGACCTAAATTCATAGTTTTCTCAATACAAATCCCAAACACTCATCTTAAATCATGATAAACCCATAAACTATTATACCATAGGTGAGGGAGTCTTACCTTGGTTTATCTTGGTTATAACCTTGAATAGAGAAGTAAAAGAAAACCTCCTTGACCTTAGACCACCCCGAGCCCTTGTAGCCTTGTAGGAAGCCCTTAGATCTTGAAGAAGAAGCCTTCTTGTGAAGCTTTTCCAAAGGAGAACCCCCCTTGTGGGTTTCGGCTAGAAGGAGGAAGGAGAGGAAAAGAGAGAGCTTTGATGGAAGAAGAACAAAGATTTAAGTGCTATGTTGTCTCTTCCCTTCCCCTCTCATTTATACTACATGAAGGGGGCAAGTGAAGGGGCATGGTGCCTCTTCACATGGTGACTCTTCACTTCCTCTTAGCCTTAACCAAAAATCCTCTTCATTCTCTAATAGCACTCCCTTGCTAGGTGAATTGGTTAGTATATGCATGGTGATATACTAGGTCCAAGGTTCAATCCTTGGTGCATGCACTTTTTTTTATTGCTTTTATAATTATTTTTGCCAAGGCCCATATAAGAGTCCACTAAGATTTATGTTAATATTCCTAATTGAAATCCATTTCCCTTTATGATAATATTTACCTAAGGTCCCTTAATGACCATGGTATTAGAAGGGCCCATGTAAGACCCATTATTACTTAGCTTCTTAATCTATATGGAAAATCATGGATAATCATGCTAAGGTTCATATTAGTGTCTCTATGTTCCTCGAGAATATATCTAGGCATGATCAATATTTTAAAGAAAATATTGAGAAAATTTTACGGGTCGTTACAAATTGTGGCAAGCTGATTTCCGGATTAATTTGGTGACCGATTTGGTGACCGGTCAGGGTGACCGATCATACGAGCTTGCGATCCCAAGTTTCTCACTGGGGACCGATCAGGTCGGAGCCTGATCGGTCTGGGATAGTCCTAATCGGTCCGGTGACCGATCACTTTAAATCAAACGCACTGTCAGACACTCTGATCGCGCCTGCTTTCACTGATACGCTACTGATGTCACTTTAATCTTCTCTGCTATTACTGATATAAGTTTGATTTCATTTGTTAAACCTCTGATTGAGTGTGCAGGTGATAGGGATGGATTCAAACACTCAAAGAGAGTCAATGGAGGCCTTTCCTTGGAGCAGGTTTGTCCATTTGCCATCTCAGGTTGCAACGGCTGGAGCTGCTGACTGGAGCTGCTGACTGGAGCTTGGATGAGGGAAGCTCAGGGAGTCCAGGGAGAGCTCAGTTGTAGCTGGATGTGGCAGGTGAGCAGCTGGAGGCTGCAGTAAGGTGGTGACCTAGAGATTGGTGAGCTGAGACTTAAGAGCTTGGTGGCGAACAAGTCTCAGTAACGTTACAGCTTGTGTTCTTGCGACATCTTGTGTTCTGCTCTTGTGACAACTCTGTTCCATCATCTTAAGCAAGCGACTGTGATCCTTGAAGCAACCATCTTTTACTTGGGCACTTGGAAGAAGAAACAAGGAGCTTGAGTCCATCAGCGAGAAGACACGAAGAAGGGAGTTCTTGCGTGAGATCTGCGCTGGGTGGAGCTCGGGAGAAGCTTGCTTGTGTTCTTGTGGTTCTAAGTGCTGAGTAAGATCCTTCTTGTGTTTCCTGTACTTTATACTTTACATCTTGAAATGCTGTGGAGAGGTTACTCCACCGAGAAGGAAGTTGCATTTTATCGGGTGTTCACCGGGGCTTGATCTGCCGACGATCAAGGGATCGCCCACCTTAAGGGCACGCCAAGGAGTAGGGGCAAGTTATCCTCGAACCTTGTAAATCCTTTTATTTGCGTTCTTGCATTTGTTTGTGCTTAGCTTAGGGTGTAATTTCTGCAATACTCTATTTTGTGTTATTTGCTTCCGCTGTGCTACTAACCAGTTAAGTGCAGAAAAATTGTTTTTTATATCCTTGTTTTATCTTTTTTATATTATGCATTTATCTGTTCTTATACCTGCAGAGTCTGTCCAGACTCACCACCCCTCGTTCTTCTTTTTGTTTTAGGTAGTTGAAAGTTATGTCTCGTGCCGCCAGAAGATGATCTAGCTCCCAGTCCCCGTTTGAGTATTATTTTTATTTGTTTTTGTACTCTCGTAGCATTCTTATCATATTGATGTCGCCCTATTTATGTTTTTCATTTTGGATGGTATTTGTTTTCACTATGGACGTATATTTATTTACTTCTATTGGATTTTGATTTGCCGCATTTGGTTTACGGAGATTTACTTATTATGTTTATCATTTATTATGCAAAATATTTAACTGCGTGATTGTGAATGTGTGAAATGTCAGCCGAGTGTGGCTGTGCTATTTTATAGGTGTGGAAATATGTATGTATAAGTTTAGATTGTCCATCATACATAAGAGATGGTGCCTGATTTTCGAGCGAGCACGGGTCTCTGGGGCGTGACAGAAATAGTAAAAATAGTTAGGAAGGGAGCTAAAATTATAGCTCTAAAGAAAGTGATAGCAAAAGAAACTATGTAATTGACATGTATACACCTCAAATAAAATTAAATGAAACACCAAACATTCTTTGATTTTGGAAAGACCTAGATGAGGTAATATAAATTATTCCAACAATCAAGATGATTTTCATTGGAAGAGATCGAAATGTGCATGTGTGGGAAGGAAATGAGGAATATAATAGGGTGCATAGGGTTATGATTTTTGAATAAGAAATGAAGTAAAAGCTATATTGAATTCCACAATAGCATATGAACTTATAATAGCTAATATTTTTCAAGAAGATAGAAGAAGATTTAGTTACGTTCTAACGTGAGAACAATAATTCACAAATTGATTTTCTTATGATCAAGAAGAGAATAGAAAAATTTATAAAGATTGCAAGGTTATCCCCAAAGAAAATTTATTTACCCAACATAAGTTAGTGATGTTATATGCATGCCTCAAGCATAGTAGAAGGAAAATATGTATAACTCCTACAATCAAGTGGTGGAAATCAAAGGATATCTTTAAGGAGAGGGTAGAAGCACAAGTATTAAGAAAATATATGGCGACTCGAGTACAACATTGGATAAGATGGCATCGAATTTGAAAATTACGGCCAAGAGCATACTCGGTGAGTCAAGAGGACGGGCGCCACCAAACAATGAATCTTAGTAGTAGAATAAGTACATTATAAAGATTGCAGGCCATGAGGGCACCCCAGGGGACCTAGGTGGCCGAGTATACAAGCGCCCGAGAGGTCTCATCGCCCGAGTATACAGGCGTCTGAGAGGTCTCGGGCGCCCCAGAGTAAAAAACCTAGCTTGGGTGAGGCTGAGTTGGCAGCTTCTTATTGGACGTGCCATATAAGTACACAGGCGCCCCAGAGCACTCAGGCGGACGAGAGAGGATAAAATTTAGTCGAGTCAACGGATCACGACGCCGTTGAAGAGCTGATGTGGGGGAGCCCCTATGATCACTCGGGTGCCCGAGTGCCTGTATAAAAGGGGTTTCACCCCTCAGTCTTCAAAATCAACTTTCAATCAATTCCAATCCTCTTTGTGCTCAAGTTTGCTGCGCCAAAACAGTCTGAGATTGACAACACGCTGCTCCGATGACGAAACACCTTCTTTTCTTTTTCAAGCAAGTGTTGTCAGTATAATTTAGTTTTTTCTGTACTTAAACTTGCATATTCTGTAACATATTTTGCAACTTATAGAATTACCCAACCAAAATGGTCAAGGACCATGGGCCTTGTAGTAGAAGCCGTCACAGACTCTGAACCAAATAAAACAAAGCTGTTAGCATTGTTTTAACTTAAGCTTTATATTTTTGCTGCGTTTACTCATGATTTGAATCCAAAAACTTTGAATCGATATTCACCCCCACCCCTCTATCGATCTTATCAGTCCTCAAAAGAGGCGATTGTTGGGATTGTAATTAAGGTTACAAACTTTGTCCTATATTGAAAATACATGGGAAAGATCATTGGCTTATAAGGGAATGATATCTCTATTGTATAAGACCTTTTGGGTAGAGCCCAAGAGCAAAATTATGAGGGCTTAGGCCCAAAGTGGATAATATCATATCATTATGGAGATATCTAAATTCCTTTTGATCCTAACAATTGGTATCAGAGCCACATCGCTCTTCACCGGACTAACTGCAGGAAGAAGCATGAGCTAGAGCCATGATTCCGATCTAGCCATGTGGGTTAGGCTTTAAACAAAGGAAGTGTGGCTCTCATGTCTTGATCAAGAGGACTAGACACCAGGCAGAGAAGTTATAGTAGCGTCTAGCGGTGAAGTCCTAGTAGGTCGGGTGGACCGAGGGGCAGAAAGTCCTAGTGGGTTGAGGATCGGACATCAAACGGAAGGGCTTTTCTCTTATGTGCACGTAAGGATAATCCATACTATGCACACAACTCCACTATGAATACACTCCTTCTCAGAAATAATCCGGAGGTGGACACATCTCGTAGAAGCTCGAATACATGAAATACAAGAAGAATATAAAGAAAAACACAAATGAAATAAAAAATGATTTACAACAATGAACACTTGCTTATCTTGCTTGGATTAGCCTCTTGAAGCTTAGAAAGTGCAGCAACACTTCTCTTTTAACCTCTCAAGATTTGGCATGATGTTGTCGTTCGATCATCGCCTTCAACCTATGTGAACCCTTTTATAGGGCTTACCTGACGCCCCTAATCGATTCAACCTTCTCCCAATCGATTACCACGTCATATCTAGCCGTTCAACAACTATTTTTCAAAGCTTAATAGATCACCTAATCGATTAAGGCTGCTTAATCGATTGACTAATCAATTAAGCAGGCTTCTGTTCTCATGACAAAAGCCTCTAATCGATCACCTAATCAATCACCTGATCGATTGGTGTAGGTTGTACCTCCGAATTAATCACCTGATCAATTGCTTCACTTAGACAATCAATCACCTGATCAATTGCTGCACCTCCCAATCAATCACCTGATCAATTGGTTTTGGGCCAATTGATTACCCAATCAATTTCCCAAAGTCTAATTTGCCTAACACAAATCTAGGGTTACATTGCCAAACTCTCGGTCAATTGTGACCCGTTGGGACTTCCTCACCAAGTGTCCGATCAACCCTTGATCGACTTATACTTTTCCTTGCCTAGTTCCTAATTAGGACTTTGTTCATGCCAATGTGTGATTTTTCCGATCCATTTGGACTTCATCTAGTCCCACTATGACTTCACTCGTGCCAATGTGTGATCTCCTCGACCCACTCGGACATTACCTGGTTCCCACATAGGACTTCTCTTGTGCCAACGTACGATCTCTCCGACTCACTTGGACTTCACTTAGTCCCGCTAGGTCTACCTAATCCACTAAGACATCACTCATGCTAATGTGCGATCTCTCTAATCCACTTGGACTTCACCTAGTTCCCAACTAGATCTTGTTGGTGCCGGAGGCACCATATCGAATCTGATTTTGATAATGACAAAGGGTTTAAAGTTAAATATGTTTTTGGATATAATATGTTTCACTAAGTGTACAAGAAAGTCCTAGTTTACCTAGGCATGAAGTCTTGACCTGTAGGGTTGAGCACAAAGTCCTGGTCGAGGACTGGGCACGAAGTCCTGGCCGAGGGCTGGGCACCGAAGACCTGACCGAGGATTGGGCACGAAGACCTAGTTTGGAAGTCTAGGCAAGAAGACCTAATCAGGGGTCGGGCATTGAAGTCCTAATCCGAAAGATCGGGCAAGAGTCTTAGCCGAGACAGGACAACAGACAGATGTAGGGATGGGTCGAGGTATGGATGTCTTGAGATCCGGAAGCTTCGGAGGCCGAGCAAAAGTCAAACCGAAGGTGTCGGTTCACAACAAGTAACTTTTCCAAAGTGAAGTAGGTAAGGATGCATTCCCTAGAAGGGAGAACAGTAGGCGTTGGTCTGACCTAGGATTTCATTTAAAATCCAAAGTCAGGATCATACAGCTTCAACTGTCATACATGCATATTTCATATATATATTATTGTTTTCCACTAACCCTGTGTTGCAGCTGAAGAAATTGGAACCAGCAGCATCTGGGGCGCCCGAGAAGATAGGTGCTCGAGTACACAGGCGCCCGAGCAGTCTCGGGCTCCCATGTGAAGATGACTTAACCTGAGCCAGATTGAGTTGGTGTGTGCTAGTTGGACCCGCCACGTCGGCAACACAGGTGCCCCAGAGCCTCTCAGGCGCTCGAGAAGGATGGAATTTGCCTAATCTGTAGATGAGGATGTGGCTGGATCGCGCTAAGTTGGGGGTGCCCCTATGCTTATATAAAAGGGGTTTTGAACCACAGTTTCTAAAATAAGTTTTTCACATCATTTGTGCTCAAGTGAGCTGCTCTGAAGCGATCCAGAAATGCCGAAATGCTACTCCGACAATGACGCACTCTCCTTCCAATTCAATTACATGTTACTGGTATATTTAACTATTTCTTTTGTGCTTAATTGCATATTTGTAATATTATTTTACAAACTTAAAGAATTGCCCAACATAAACGGTCAAGGACCATGAGCTTTGGAGTAGGAGCTGTTACAGACTCCGAACCAAGTAAAAATAAACCTATTAGCGTTGGTTCTGACTTGTGTTTAATATTTCCGCCGTGTTTACACTCTACATAAATCTGAGAAATTTTCAAATCGATATTCACCCCCACAAGTGGTATAAGAGCGGTTTTGCTCAAATTCAGTGAAACCACCAGTTGAGCCATTTTTTTCAGATTTTGTGATTTTCGAATTAATCAGAAAAGATATTCTTCCTATTTCTGATAGTTTTTGTGTTTCCTTTTTCTGTTTGCAAGTTTTTTGTTTCTCAATGTCGGTACAACATCACTCGAGATTTTTTTTACTTATATTTCTTCCTGCACTGCGAATCCAAGACCAAGTCTTGACACAAGTTTTCTTATTTTCTTCTCTTGTAGAATTTCTCTATCTTAAATGACCCAACAAGAAGGATATAGCATTGCCCGTCCTCCTCTCTTCTCGGGAGAAGTCTTCAGCTACTAGAAGAGTCACATGGAAGTCCACCTGAAAACTCAGGTGGAAATGTGGATCATTATCCAAGCTGGCATCAAAATTCCAAGGAACAGTCAAGGCGAGCTTTAGGGATATATTGAATGGTGTTGATGCCGGAAGCACCAAGATCGAACCTGGGTTTTGATAATGGCAAAGGGATCATAAGTTAAGGTTATATTGTGATCTAATGAATTTGTTAAAGCGTGCAGGAAAAGTCCTAGGTAAGCTAGGCGCGAAGTCCTGGTTCGTGGAATTGGGAAATAAGTCCTGGTTGAGGGCTGGGCACCGAAGACCTGACCGAGGGTTGGGCAATATGTCCTGGTCGTGGACTGGGCACGAAGTCCTGATTCGAGGAATTGGGCAATAAGTCCTGGCTGAGGGCTGGGCACCGAAGACCTGACCGAGGGTTGGGCAATAAGTCCTGGTCGTGGACTGGGCACGAAGTCTTGATCCGGAAGATCGGGCAAAAGTCAAACCAGAGGAGTCGGTTGGCAAAAGGTAAATTCTCCTGAGAGGAGTAGGCGAGGGAGCGTTCCCCAGAAGAGGGAAGATTAGGCGTCAGTTTGACCAAGGGTTTCATTTGGGAAGCCCAAAGTCAGAACCAAGACAGCGCAGGTTGTAAGTTATACTTAATTTATCTATTACTGTTGCTTTGGAACTAACCCTGGTTACAGGAATGAAGGTTAGAGTTCTCTGCATCCCAGGTGCCTGAAAGGACTCAGGCGCTTGAGCATACAGGCACCTGTATGGATATAGGCACCCCAAAAGGGTGTTTTCCAGTAGTCTGTGAAGCTGAGCCTCCACGTCAGCAAGGGAGGCGCTGATAAGTACCATTTTGTTGATTATTTTAATTGCTAAAATCCATGTTTGACCCATGTTTTGCTTGCTTAATTGTGAATTTACCCTAGGTTTTAGGATTTCCTCTTATTTTGGACTTAATTGCAAATTTGCATATATTTGGATTATTTGGCCACTAATTTTTTGATCTATTTTTGTAGGCATGAAAGGATCCTAGACCTAGGGCATACTGGGTCAAACTTGAGTCGGAAGTGGACCCGGATCGAGTTATCAAGCTTCGGATTAATTCAGGTCGTCCGATTCAAAAGCGGCTAGATCTGAGTCATCCGGGACCATCTGAAGCAATCCGAGCTAGGGTTAGGGTTGATCAAGCACTCTGATCATGATCTGAAGGTTTCATCCCAATCAGAGCTCATTCAACCGTTGGATCAAGCTCGGAGGGCTCTAGATTGCCCCTTCAAAGATTAGGTTGATCTGGACCATCCATTGCAAATCTGGAGGATCCGAGCTACCACGAGGCAGATCCTGACCCTTGATCAATATCTGGAATGTTTGGATCAGATCAGATCAAGATCAGCAGTTGGATTCATCCAAATCAATCTGGACCGTCCATTCCTATGTATTTAATCAAAAACTCCACAGTCTTCAGCTTTGTCGCGTCTCCACCGTAGTGTTCTTCCTTCTTCAGCTACTTTTTCATTCTTCAGCTAATTTCTTCAATCCGTTGGCGCGACCCATCAATTCCGATCTTAGAGCAAGTTTCAGATCTTTGGGAAGCTGATGCCGTGAAGTTTCTAGCCCTAAATTGCCCAAGAACAGAGTATGATTGAGGTCTCATCAACTCTGCCATCGATTGCCTTGAATCTGGTTTTGTTCCATTCTTAATCTATCTAATCTATCTGGAGGGGTTCTCGGGTAAGCTCGGATCATTCCCAAGCCATCAGAACAATCGGGCAAAGCTAGATTGAGGAGATCGACGGGGTTTTCAGATTTGAGCAGAGCTGAGTTGGTTGACTCGCAGATTCAGTTTTCCCATCGGTTTGTTGAGCTTAGGGGTTCGAGGCTCTTCCTTGCGTGACGAACAAGGTGTTCTTGAGCTAGGAGAAGGGGTTGATGATAGTTTCTTTAGTTAATTTCTATTGAATTGCTGTAATTTCGATTTCTGTCATTTCTGTTCTGTTTTCATATCAACTGCTCTAGCTTCCTGTTCTGAATTGTTTCAGTTGTAATTAGGTTTCAGTTCTGAAGTTTGCAAGTATTAGATGGGTAGTTTGTTAGTGAGCGATTGAATTGATTTTAGTTTGCTTCGCATAGTGTAATTTCTGCAATCTCTTTTATCTGTTGCGTGCCAGTTTGTTTCTGCGTGCCAAGTTTTATTTCTGATTTTTGCAGTTTCTTTTGAATCCGATTTGTGTTTAGTTTACTCCCTGCAATTGAAGACAACATTTAGGGTGTTAATGCATTAGATTTGAGGTTATTTTTTAGTCTGTTTTATTTCTGAATTTAGTTCAGTTGAGGCGTATCAAACCCCAATTCTGCAGTTTTGTTTTCAGGCACCTTGTTTCTGTTTCTCTGCGTATCAGAAATTTTAGGGATGACCTGAATTTTGTATCAAACTAGCTAGTGTTGTCTCCTGAAATTACATAGTAACTTGTTCCATTTAATTAGCACTTGACTTCAATTCTCCAGTTGGTTTCAACTGATTCATATCAGTTTTATGTCTGCGAAATTCATGCTCGTTTCTGCACTTAGGTTCCATTGCTGTCAATCGGTTTCCATCTCTGAAATTCTTGGTGTGTAGTTGCTGAAATTTATATTAGTTTCATTAGCTCCTTTGAACCTTAACTGAAGTTAGATTTATGCATTAATTCCAGCCTTTTGCCTGTTCGACATTTGATTGTTCATGCATTCCTGCATACAGATCTTGCAACTCTGCTCTCATCAATTGCATTAGATTAGTTTCTGAATGGGGTAGTTTCCTTGCTGCATATTAATGTCATAGCTTCTGAATGGTGTATCAACGAGACCCTAACAAATTGATTGATGTCAGCTTGTGTTTCAGCCGGTTGGTTCTGAATTTTTCAGCGTGCCAATTTCAGATCGAGTATCAACTGCATTTCTGCATTCTCCACTGTTTTTGCTGCATTCTCCAATTTTATTTCTTCATTTTCGATTTCAGCACATCAAGAGGTTCTGGTTTGGTGAATCATTGCAACAGATTACAACTTGATCAAGTTGTTGCTGCACTCACATGTTGCTGAAATTCTGCATTCCAAATCTGCATTGAGTTTGATTCCTGCATTTCCCTGCTGAATTGGGTTTGTTCCTGCCTTGGTCAGTCTCGGGTTTGAGATTGCATCATTCATCCTTGCAGTAAACTTCATTGATAGCCTAGCTCCTTCAAGCTGATTTGATCAGCAATCATTCCTTCATTTGGTTTCAATTTTTGGCACATTGAATTCTGCACATGAAAAGTAATGACTTCACATGTTGCTGACTTTCTGAATGTTCTGTTAAGATTTAATCTCTGCACTGATTGGTATCAGATGTAGGTTGTGCTTGAAATCAGTTTCATTTGCATGTGATTTGTTTCGGAATAGTGGTCTCATTTCGGCACATAAGCTTTGGTCCTTGTGTATCAAGTTTTGGGTGGAATGCATCTTGTATCTCATTGCATTTTCATTTCCGATTGAAACCAAACCCATATTTTATTTGAAACCCAAAATTCGCAAACGACACATAAACACGAGCTCGAATCGAACAACTCTCAACTAGTCCCTAGGAAAAATACGACCTGTGGCCCCTTTACTACATTTTCATATTTTGATTGCAAAAAGAATTTCCAGCTTTTTATTCATATTCTAAATTCTGGTGAACCCACATTCGTGACAACTTAATCTAGTATTTCGGGATCATCAAGATTGGTCTTCCGAAATTGTTTAAGTGCCTTGATGGAGTTGTTCATTGGTTAAGTTCATCTATTGCCATATTTTGTTTAGCTCATTTAGTTGAGTTCTTGCTTTTCATTGCTTTTCCCATTTTTATTTGAAATCAAACCCAGAATTTGATTGAAACCCAAAAATATCAACGACACATAAATACAAGCATCGAATCAAACAACCTCAACTAGTCCCGAGGAAAAATACGACCTGTGGCCCCTTTACTACGTTTTCATATTTTGATTGCAAAAAGGGTTTCCAGCATTTCATACACACTTAAATTTGAGACCCACATCCGTGACAGCTCATTTTGGGTTCATCAGGCGCCTGTGAGCATACAGGCGCCCCAAACATCCCAGTCACCCTAGATGAAGGGATAAACATTGGCCAAGTCTGCGGATGAGGACGCGCGCAGATAGGCACACGAGTTAGGCGCCCTACTTCAACAGGGCGCCCAGGACTGCTGTATATAAAGGGGGTCACCCCTTGCTTCCAGAAAACAATTCTTTCAACGCAAGTACTCAAGCGCTTTGTTCTAATTTCTCCGTGCTCAAGTTTCAAGCGCCAACGACGACTCGCTGCTCCGATCTTCGATTTCGTTTCTAGTCGTCGGTATTTGTTTTAATTGGTTAAATTCAATTCTGAATTCGTGCTTCAATTATTGTAACCTCTTTTTTTGAAATATAGAATTGCCCAACGTAAACTGTCAAGGACTGTGGGCCTTGGAGTAGGAGCCGATCTAGACTCCGAACCAAGTAAAAGAAATTATGTTAGCATTGATTTAAATTTCCGCTGCGTATTATTCTTTTCAAATATGAAGTTGTATAGATATTCACCCCCCTCTATCGATTCTAAACGATCCCACAAATGGGACGCAACCCTGATGAAGAAGATAGAAGTTGACGCCAAGGCAACTCAGACTCTCTAGTGTGACCTCATCAAAGAGGAACTCAACCGCGTCGACCCCTTCAACAGCGTGAAAGAACTCTGGAACAAGTTGATCGAACTTCATGAAGGGACCTCTGACACAAAGATAAGCAAGCAGGACCTGCTTTTGAACAAATTATACAATATAAAGATGCAAGAAGGTGAAACTGTTGCTCAACTACATGCTCACATCCAGGAGTTGATGAATGGTCTTCATGCAATCGGCCATAAGGTAGAAAATTGGGATTTAATACGGTATGCACTAAACTCTTTCCCAAGAAACACGTTGTGAGCATCCATGGTGGATGCATATAAGGTTTCTATGGACCTTGCCAAAATTAATTTAGATAAATTATTTTCTGAGCTTGAATTGCATGAACAAACTGATACTACATAGGTCGAAAGAGGTATTGTTTTTGTTGCAGGTACAATCAAGAAGAAAAAACCGCAACCAAAACCCGAGTCTGACTCCGTCTCAAAATTTGACGAAGATGACATTGACTACACCGAACTAGTCAAGATGTTTCAGAGTATGTACAAGAAAAACAAAGGTCAGAAGAAGAAGAAATTGGTTTAGTCACAGGATAATCCAGCTAAACCAAGCATGAGCTAGAAGAACAAAATGGAGATCACCTATTATGGATGCAATAAGAAGGGCCACTTCAAATCGGTGTGTCTCAACATAAAGGAGGCAAAGAAGCAACAAAGAAAGAAGACACATTAAGCTACGTGGGATGAATCATCCTTGGAGAATGAAGAAGAACTACTCCATTCGAACCTTCTCGCGCTGACAGCATCAGATGAACTCAACATCGAGTCTAAATCAGAAGCAGAGCCGAAGCAAAGCCACAGAACCGGAACAATCTCCTTGTCAAAAACATCCAACTCACTGTAAGAGGTTTATTTGAACTTGAATTATGTGCCCTCATCTTTTTATCTATAACATAAGTTGGCTAAATCCAACATCTAGGTTAAGTCTCTCCAAAAGGAGGTAAAAGCCCTTAAAGAGGAGACAAACTCAAGTCCCTTGACTGAGACCGTTCAAGAAGGAACCTCCACTCAAGTCTAACAACTTAAGGAAGAGAATTCCTCCCTAAAAATTAAAGTCAAGGAACTTGGAATTACCTTAGAGCAGTTCACTTTGGGTTTCAAGAATCTGGACCTTATTCTTGAAAAATAAAATGTCGTACTTAACCGATCCGGACTTAGGTGTTGGTGCAAGTTGCATCAGTGATGTCCTCCTCTAAATGCTTCAATGTTTGACAATATGCTTAAGTCAGTGATACATTGAACAAGGGAAGGGTGAGTGAAGAAAACTGGACCAAGGTGAACCAAAGTCCTAGTTAACCTAGGCACGAAGTCCTGGTTCGAAGAATTGGGCACGAAGTCCTGATCATGGATTGGGCACTAAGTCCTGGCCGAGGGCTGGGCACCTAAGACCTGACCGAGGGTTGGGCATGAAGACCTAGTTCAAGGAATTGGGCACTAAGTCCTAGCTGAGGGTTGGGCACCGAAGACCTGGTTCGAGGAATTGGGCACGAAAACCTGGCCGATGGTTGGGCACCGAAGTCCTGGACATAGGGTTTGGGCACGAAGTCTTGGTCTGAGAGATTGAGCAACTTAGCTGAGCGATGACTAAGGATAGAAGTAGAGACGGGTTGAGGTTCGGACGTCTCGAGATCCGAGAGTATCGAAGGCTAAGCTAAAATCCACCCGAATGGACTGGGTGGCAACCGTTTCCTGAGAGGAGTAGGTGAAAGGCGCATTCCCGGGGGTGGGAACTTGCGTCGGTTTGACCTAGGGTTTCATGAAATCCGAAGTCAGAACCAACTCATTAAGGCTAAGATTGTATGTGTATTTGCCTTGTATCTTGCAGGTACCCAAAAGTGGAGACAAAGCAGTCAAAAGGCTGGAAAAAGGGTCCCTAGGCGCCCCCATCAATGGGGGCGCCCCAATGGAATCAGGCGCCCCCATCAATAGGGGTGCCTGGGTTCATGGAGGCGCCCTGGTCAAAGGGATTATCTGCTGCGATGAGTTCAGCTTGGAGATAATGTTTAACCAAGCCAATTGGGGCGCCCCGATGATCACAGGCGCCCCCATGAAGCCTATAAAAGGGGCTTCGACCCCAAGGCTCAATACACAACTTCCAAGATCCATTCTGAGCTTTCTGACTGACGACAAAGCGCTAAAGATGAGGATCTATGACCGAGAGGCTCCAGGAGGAAGTGCACGGCACTTCGGAGGTTCAGATCAAATCTTATTTGTTCGGTTTACTTTTATTATTCCGCACTCAATTTACTATATTTTTTATTGTAATTATTGCACTGTAAGACGGGTTTCTCCGCCTTCTGAAAGTCCGGAATGGAGACCATTAGTGGACGGGCGTTCCCATGCATAGGCCTTGGATGTACTGACCCTGGGGGGTCGGGAGCCAAGTAAAAAATCCCGCGTGCAATCTATGCTGTTGTTTGTTTTCTTCATTCTGTATATTTTCCGCTGCACTAACGCTCTATTTAGAACGAATTTCAAAAGTAAGACGAGCTTCCGAGAAAAGATTTTATGGTCGATATTCACCCCCCCTCTATCGACGACACCAGTCCTACAATTGGTATCAAAGCCACCGTTAGAGAAAAGACGTCATGAGTTGAGGGGGAGCCCAGGGGTGAATCAGGTACAATTTTTTTAATGTCGATTTTTAAATTCCATATTATATGCTTCAAGTGCGGGGAGAGACGACACTATAAAAATCAGTGCCCTACACGTAAGACTCGGTCTACACCACCGGAAGCAAAGGAGGCATCAGCACCAGGAGTCCGAAGGGATAAAAGTCATGTACAATGCTTTAAATGCGAAAGGTACGGACAATACAAAAATAAGTGTCCGGCAAAGGTACGTAAAATTTATGTCCCGAAAAATTTTAAAATTCCTGCACTTTCTTATATAGATAATTTAGATAATCTTTCTCATAAATTAGAATTATTGCATAGTCAAATAAATATTTTGAATGACAAGTTACAAAATGTGAATATGGCTAAATTATTAGAAATTAAGTGTTTAATCCTTAATACCAATTCAATAATCTCAAAAATTAATTCTGATAATCTTAAGGATAAATATGAATTCAAATTTGAAAATCTTAAGGATAAATATGAATTCAAATTTGAAAATCTTAAGGATAAATCTAAATTCAAATTTAAAAATCTTAAGGATAAATCTGAATTCAAATTTGAAAATCTTAAGAATAACGATGAGATTATTTCTGAAAATCTTAAGGAAAATATTGAAAATATTTCTGAGGATATAGAAAATGAAATCTTTCTAGATAATAACTTAATTATTTTCTTGGATAATCCTAAAGACTATTATAAAATATTAACTAGCGGCCCAAATTACTCAACCTACTATGAAGATATTGAATGATGTGATTTTGAGGATTAGGAGGAGATGGAATTTTCTGAGATCAAGGCTATAGTCAATAAAAATAACAAATATTCAAATAAACCAGAATTATTGGAAAAACATAAAAAGATAAATAAAGAAGAAATAGTGAATGAGTCAGAAATTTTTGAAATAATGAAAATTATGAACTTAAACCCACAACTATTAATTAATCATTTCAACCTTAATAATTCAAAGTCAAATTAAATATTAATTAATTCAATTAATCCTGAATTAATTTAAATTCAAATTAATTCTTAATTAATTAAATTAATCCTTAATTAATTTAAACACAAATTAATTCTTAATTAATTCAATTAATCCTTAATTAATTCAAACTCAAATTAATTAATTCAATTAGTCCTTAATTAATTCAAACTCAAATTAATTCATAATTAATTCTATTAATCCGTAATTAATTCAAACACAAATTAATTCTTAATTTATTCAATTAATCCTTAATTAATTCAAACTCAAATTAATTCATTTATTCCTATTTAATTGAAACTCAAATTAATTCTTAATTAGTTCAATTAATCTTTAATTAATTAAAAATTCAATTAATCATTAATTAATTCAAAATTCAATTAATTATTAATTAATGCAAAATTCAATTAATCTTTAAATAATTCAAAATTCAATTAATCTTTAATTAATTCAAAATTCAATTAGTCATTAATGTTCAATTAATTTTCAAATTCAATTAATCGTTAATTAATTTTAATTTAATTAATCCTTAATTAATCCAACTTTAATTAATTCATAATTAACTTAGATTCAATTAATTCTTAAGTAACTTAAACTTGAATTAAATAAAATATTACCCAACCTCAACAAATAATTCAATAAAATTAAATATGTCAAAGTGGGTTGGCATATTCGTGGGCTCACACGACATGTATCAAATCGGAAATTTGATACATTATTAAAAACATAAATAAAATGATTTGAATTGTTTGACTCATGCATAACTGTCATGTCTTGCATCTGCTATTTTTTCAATATATGTCATGTCATTCATGTTTAATTTTATGCATGACTTAGAACAATTATAGGAAAAAGAGTAGTTGAAACTTAAACAACCTAGTATTAGGTGGAGGTGAGATGATAGTACGTTAGGGTAGTCCTTCTAATAAGGCCAAGTATATTCTACTTGGTCTGTTTAGTTTGGTGGAACTAACCGAAGCTACCGATCAAAAACCTAAGCTAGTTAGACCAAAATTTTTCAAGAAGTAATTTGAAAATGAATTTTTGATAAAATGCTTTGTCAAGAAAAGAATTGATGATCCAATAAGGCTACGACCAAAGAATGTCTTGTGCCTCGCCAAGACCTGGAAGCTGATTACCGAAAATCAAATTCACTTTACTATTTGATAAATTTGAATCTAACACAAGTTTCAAATAAATCTTAAATTTAACAATGAATTAAGAAAAATGATTCAAGCATCTCACAATACACCTATAAGGCAAGCATGCTTGCTGTATTGAGACATCTAAAATGGGTTAGATGTTAAGGACTAATAAATTGAAGAATATTTTTCAAAACTATTTTCAAAATTCTTAGAATATTTTTCTAAAAATATATTTTTAAAATAGTACTTTAACATAATAATATTTTTATAAATTTCATGCTTGTCTGATTGCCAACATATTATATGTTTTCAAAATTTATATTAAAATTGTTTGACTCACACAATTAGACACAAGCCTCCTAGGACAACACTAAAGTTCCTCAAGGCAATTAGATAGAGTCAAATGGTGTCAAATTTAGGGGGAGTCTGAGTCAAAAGAAGAACTTCTAAAAAGTTTTTTTGGTAATTAGTTGTTTTGAAATTATTAGATAATTCCATTGATTTGAACTAAACCCTAAAGACTTAGAGAAAGAGTACTTGTGGTCAACAAACTTCCTAGGACCAAGTCAAGTTTAGGGGGAGGCCAAATTATAATGAATTATTTAATATATTTTCATGCACTGCTTTAGTAAGTCATTTTTTGAAAACATAATTTTTTTTTCAAAGTACTGGTTTTTAATCATATTATCTCTCTATCACTTTCAATCTCTATCATTTTCAAAACATTTTTTTTGGAAATAATGTTTACTTGAGTTGGAGGATTTCCAGGACACTTAGGAAAATGTCGTTGTAGTCAACAAGGTTTCCTAGTATCGTGTCAGACTGGAAAAGAAATCAAGTCAAGTAAAATATTATGTTTTAAAAACAAGACTTTTCTAAGTACTTATACTTTTTCAAAAAAATTCTAATATTTTTCTAAGTACTTATTCTTTTCAAAAATTCTAATATTTTTCTAAATACTTATACTTTTCAAAAATTCTAATATTTATTTAAGTACTTATACTTTTCAAAAATTCTAATATTTTTCTAAGTACTTATACTTTTCAAAAATTTTAATATTTTTCAAAAGTGCTTATACTCTTCAAAATTTACTAATATTTTTCAAAAAGCACTTGCATTTTTCAAAAATCATAATATTTTTCAAACAATACCTGCATTTTTCAATGATACTTGCATTTTTCAAGGTACTTGCATTGATCAAAAACAAGGTACTTGCATTTTTCAAAGCTCATAACATTTTTCAAAGTACTTGCACTTTTCAAAGCTCATAGTATTTTCTCAAAAAGTACAAAATACCATTCAAAATACAAAGCTTTTACAATATTTCTCAAAATGCACTAGTGAAAATCTTTCTATGAGTAAATTTTTTGAAATTTTTTTTTCTAAATGAAAGTTGTTCTAAAGCAATATTTTTTAAGTGAGAAGTTTTTTTGAGTTACAAAATACTTTTCAAAGTGAAATTATTTTTGGGTGCAATTTAAGTACTTAGTTTTATGCTATGCTTTCAAAAAGTTATACTAAGTATTTTGAAAAAGAATCAAATGTTTTCATTGTTGGTGCAAATATTTTTGGTGATTTTTGTTGTATGACAAAGGGGGAGAGATGCGCTTAAGTTAGAAACTTTTTTTCTCTCTTACCCAAGGATAAAAAAAAATCAAAATGTTTTTTTTTTCAAAAAGGGGGGAGAGTCAGCAGAAGTTAGAAGTTTTCCCCAAAAGATCAAAAATGGGTTTTCAAAATCCTTTTTATTTTATCCTAAGGTTTAGCCCTTTCATCCAATCTAACTTAAGATATTGTCAAACATAAAAAAGGGGGAGATTGTTGGTGTAAGTTGCATCAGTGATGTCCTCCTCTAAATGTTTCAATGTTTGACAATATGCTTAAGTCAGTGATACATTGAACAAGAGAAGGGTGAGTGAAGAAAGTTGGACCAAGGTGAACCAAAGTCCTAGTTAACCTAGGCACGAAGTCCTGGTTCGAAGAATTGGGCACAATGTCTTGATCATGGATTGGGCACTAAGTCCTGGCTGAGGACTGGGCACCTAAGACCTGACCGAGGATTGGGTATGAAGACCTGGTTCGAGGAATTGGGCACTAAGTCCTGGCCGAGGGTTGGGCACCGAAGACCTGGTTCGAGGAATTGGGCACGAAGACCTGGCTGAGGGTTGTGCACCGAAGTCCTGGACTTAGGGTTTGGGCACGAAGTCTTGGTCTGAGGGATTGAGCAACCTAGCTGAGCGATGACTAAGGACAGAAGTAGAGACGGGTCGAGGTTCGGACGTCTCAAAATCTGAGAGTATTGAAGGCTAAGCTAAAATCCACCCGAATGGACTGGGTGGCAACCGTCTCCTGAGAGGAGTAGGTGAAAGGCGCGTTCTCGGGGGTGGGTACTTGCGTCGGTTCGACCTAGGGTTTCATGGAAATCCAAAGTCAGAACCAACTCATTAAGGCTATGATTGTATGTGTATTTGCCTTGTATCTTGCAGGTACCCAAAAGTGGAGACAAAGCATGCAAAAGGCTGGAAAAAGGGTCCCTAGGCGCCCCATCAATGGGGGCGCCCCAATGGAATCAGGCGCCCCCATCAATAGGGGCGCCTGGGTTCATGGAGGCGCCCTAGATAACTAGGGTGCCTTGGTCAAAGGGATTATCTGTTGCGACGAGTTCGGCGCGGAGATAAAGTTTGACCAAGCCCATTGGGGTGCCCCGGTGATCATAGGCGCCCCCATGAAGCCAATAAAAGGGGCTTCGACCCCAAGGCTCAATACACAACTTCCAAGATCCATTCTGAGTTTTCTGACTGACGACAAAGCGCTAAAGATGAGGCTCTACGACCGGGAGGCTCCAGGAGGAAGTGCGCGGCACTTCGGAGTTCCAGATCGGCGGAGTTTCAAATCTTATTTGTTCGGTTTGCTTTTATTATTCCACACTCAATTTACTATATTTTTTATTGTAATTATTGCACTGTAAGACAGGTTTCTTCGCCTCCGGAAAGTTCGAAAAGGAGACCATTAGTGGACGGGCGTTCTTATGCATAGGCCTTGGATGCATTGACCCTGGGGGGTCGAGAACCAAGTAAAAAATTTCGCGTGCAATCTGTGTTGTTGTCTGTTTTCTTCGTTCTGTATATTTTCCACTGCACTAACGCTCTGTTTAGAATGAATTTCGAAAGTAAGACGAGCTTTCGAGAAAAGATTTTACCGTCGATATTCACCCCCCCTCTATTGATGACACCGGTCCTACATTAGGTATAGAGCCAACTCACAGTATAGATTTTACTATTCAATTCTAAACCGTACTAGATTTTGAGTCCAAGCATGTGTCCCTAAACTTAGCTTGACAAATCAAGCAGGACCAAATCACTATTGGATTCCGAAGGATAAAATACATTTCCTAGATAGTCCATATCAAGACTTTAGTCTTGGGGGAGCCAATAGAAAAGTTATTTTTATTATTAGATGATTTTTTGCATATTTGTAAAAATTGCTTGAATGTTTGTTTATTTAATTTTTCTACAAATTGTCATGTTTAGGAATAGAAATGGTTAGATAAGGACTAGACTTGTTTGAAACTTGCACAACCAATATTAAGGTAGGGTGAGCTGATAGTACGTTAGAAAAGCTTGTCTAAAGAATCAGGTAGGATAAGGAGTAGCTTATTTGGTCCTTTAAACACGGTGGAACTAGCCGAAGCTACCTCGCCACATCCTCGACTAGTTATATTAAGGTTTCTCAAAGAGTAACATGAAAATACAATTTCTTTAAAAGGCTTTGTTTAGGAAAGGGTTGTTGCTCTGATACTCAAGAAGGTCTTTGTGCCTCGCCAATACCTAGAAGCCAATTATTAAAATGTGTTTACAATTTAATACTTGTTAAACATGAATCTAACCCAGGGTTTAATCAAATCTTAGTTTTTAATTTAAATTTAAAGATAAAAAATTTGACATATCTCATAAAACAGATAAGGTTTCACTATTTTATCACTTAGAAATGAGTGAGATATTTAGGAGCTAAAAGGATTAGTCCAACCAAACCAACTTCACAAATCTAATTAATTTCACATTTGATTTAATAAATCAAATTCAAAAATTTACCTTATTAAAATTCTAACTTAAAATTCTTAACTTAGTTTAATTTTTAAAACATAAGTTTATAACTTAATTCAAACTTAATTTTACTTTTCAAAATTTAAACTCAATTTCATGTTTTAAAATTCAATTTAACTTAATAAAATTTTAAAATTAATTGAAAATTAACTTATTTTTTTACTTAATAAAGACTTAAGTTAATCAATTCGAACTGAACTTAATCAATTTATTAAAATTAACTTAATAATTTATTTTAACTTAATACAAAACTTAACTTAATTAATAAATTTTTAATTTTTTAAAAAATTAAGTTAACTCTTTTTTTAACATAATAATACACTTAACTTAATAAATTTTCAAACTTAATTCAAAATTAACTTAATATTTTTTTAACTTAATTTTCAAACTTAATTTATATTTTTTTAAAAAAAATTAACTTAAATTAATAAATTTTCAAACTTAATTCAAAATTAACTTAATATTTTTTTAACTTAATAAAAACTTAACTTAACTTAATAAATTTTCAAACTTAATTCAAAATTTACTTGATATTTTTTTAACTTAATAAAAACTAAACTAAACTTAATAAATTTTCAAATTTAATTCAAAATTATCTTAATGCTTTTTTAATAAAAACATAACTTAATAAAATTTCAAACTAAATTCAAAATTAATTTAACAATTTTTCTTACTTAATAAAAACTTAACTTATAAATTTTTAAACTTAATTCAATTTTACTTAACGATTTTTTAACTTAATTAATAAATTTTTAAATTTAATGAAGTTTTATTATGTGTCTATTTCCATGATTGTGAATGATTTTTTTGTTACTGGTTAACTTAGTCAACTGGGTGCCTGAATCATTGTGCGCGCTTGATTGCATCTGTACCAGGTGCCAGGAAAGTTCCCAAGCACTGCAGCTCGCCTTTTGAAGGCACCCCTAGTTTTCCAAAACTAGGGGAGGCCACTAACCTCGGGCACCCGAGAAAAGCACTTGGGCGACCCTCATAGGTTTTCACTCGGGCACCACCTTGGGCTCCCGGGCGCCCAACCAATGGTATAAAAGCCATCGGTCAGTAGCCCCTCAAATCCAACCTAGGTGCCTTCCAAGCTCCAAAATCTCCTCTTTCTCTTCTCTTCTTCACTATAAGTTTTGTCCGAATGATTACGATCAACCGAGGGTCATCATTTCTGTTTATTATTCGACTATGCCTCCTTGGTAAGATCCTAATCTAAACATTTTCCTTACTTTACAATTCAGTTCTTTTTAATTGTCATGTTATTCTTCTATTTAGTAAATATCGAGTCACTGAGGTTGACTCCACTGTCGAGCCTAGTCTTCACTCTAGGTTTCCCTCACTCGCTCTATTCAATTAGTTTATATCCACCACCTACGAACCCCTTAAGACTCACTATTATAATAAAGACTTCTTCACTTGATCTTGTCCTTAGCTATAGAGGTCATTAACCATTAAACTTGACCGTCTAGTATACTGCACTAGTTCAATAAATACCACTTTATGTGTAGAATTTTATAACAACTTGGTCTAGATTGATGATCTTACCTACTCCACTAGGGTTCAGTCCCATAACTTTACCATTCACCTACTTTGTTCACTCACATTCTAGGAGTACGACCCTCTGAGTCCACATTCCTCTGCTACCTCCTAGGGATCTTCGTTTTTCTGATCCTTACTCTCACATTATCCTTGATACACTCTACACATACTTTTTCGAGGGTGAGGGAGATCTTACTGTGTCTAACTTCCGATCCATCGAGTTGCGTATCCAGGATTACACACTTTATTGAGTTTTAGTCCACTGCATTCTTCCACTTACTTCTCGAGATGTAGCGATTATGAGGCCGTATTATTCCTTCATACTATACGCCCTTAATCACCGTCTCGACATATACATCGAATTCCACATTTTCCATACCATTATCTACGCGTCTAGTATCTCCACCCGCTTGCCACATCATGGCCACACTTTTCTTATCTAACGAACATGACATCTATGCTGGTGAGGTTATTCGTATGACCGAGTTCGATGAGGTAGGTATTAGGAACTTTTCGTTAGCCATGATAAACGTCTCGACCACTGAGGTCATCTCTTGGAGATGATAGGGAGCTCTGCCCAGGACGATCTAGCGGACGATGATGATGACTTCGTTGCCGAGCTCGAGGCGCAGCTGGAGGAGACATCGCGACCTCTCGCTCCTCTGACTACAAACGAGCGACTAACCCGGATTAAGCGGGAGATTCACAGGTTACGAGAGGAGGTGGAGGCTCACCATGCGGAGAGGCTAGACGCATACCAGGCCTCGCACGCAAAGCTTATGGCTTTACTTCGCTTGTGGCACCCAGACTCATCTTCGATACAGATTTGATTTGTATCTATTTCTGGTTGGATTTGGGACTGACTGACTATTGACTTTTGACATGGTTGACTCTAGTTGACTTTGATATTTGACTTGTCTTATTGTCTTTATTACTTAATTGTGCTAAATAGAATAGTTTTTATTTATTTAGTTTTTGCATAATTAAAAATCATTTTCTTTAGATATTTCTCAAAAATTATTGTCCTTAACTATCTTTCAAATTCATGTTTTTTAAAAAAAATGCATGAATTTTTTCTATGTTTCAAGAAGTTTTACTCTATTTTTTCTCGACTTAGTTTTCGAAAACTTACCCTGCCTCAAAACTAGGGATTTCTTCGTTATAGATTTAGCTTAGGCTTAACCCCTAGGTTGCATGCTCCTATATACTTAGAAGCCAGCATCTCACAAGCACATTAGAGTACCTTGCTTGACAAATTAGACTAGGTTGAGATGCTTAGGCCTATGTCTTGACTCAAAGATGCTTTAAGTCATGCATCAAAAGTAGTTGGGGCAATAAATACAACTAAACATCAATCAAATTAAGTAATAAAGCTTAGAAAATCTAACTTGATCAGATTACTTAATTTGACTAACCCAAATGATAGCTGCTATTTTATAATTATTGATAAGTAACAAATTGGGTTAGACAGGGGCCTAAGGTTTTATATTTTTTTATTAGTTTTCAAATTATTTTCAAAATTATTGCTTGTTTTCATTTGTATGCCTAGATTCAAATCATGCTTTGACTCAAATGGGTGAATTAAATTAGTTCTAAATTTTTTATTAGTTTATTCCAGTTATTTATAATTAATTAATTATCTACCTGACTCAAAATATTTTTTTAAAATTTTCTTAAAATTATTTACTTGTCTCTTTGAAAATATTTTTTTGACATAATTTACTTATCATTTTTTTTGTGTTAACTTAAAATATTTTTTAAAATTTACTTGCATTTTCAAAAAACTTCACGGGTTTTCATACTTAAATGTTTCTTTTTTCAATTTTTTTTCTTTCTCCTGAACCAAAATATTTTTTTTGATATATAGAAAAGGGGGAGAGAAAGGAAATATGAAAAAAGTTAAAAAGAAAATTTTTTCAGAAAGAAAGTTTTTACCTAAGTAGCAAAATATTCCTTTTTACATTCATTTAGTACTTTATTTTTCAAGTTTTTCAAAATTTACACAGTACGTGGCTTTTTTAAAACTCTAATTTTCAAAGGGGAGAGAAAGGAAAAGTTGAAATTATTTCTCTTTCAATTTTACTTAGAGTTTTTCAAAATTTATACTTAGTATTTTTCAAAGTTATCAAAAAGACATTCAAATTAAAAAATGCATAATTTTTAAAAACTTCAAGGGAAGAGTTTCATATCAAGGAGGAGTTTCATGCATTTTCAATTTTGCAAGTTTTTTTTGACTTTGAAATTTAACATTAACTCAAAACCTAAGTTATCAAGGGGAAGCTTTACAAGTTTTCTTTTACAAATATCTCTAATCTTGAAATGATACTTTGAAAAATTAATTTTACCTGGAAGAATGTTATACTATTGTTCCAGAAGGAATCAACGTCGAGAGTGTTGGATCGAAGAAAATGATAGAGGGGGGGGGTGAATATCGTTAAAAACTTTTCGGACAAAGAAAGAGCAAATACACAGCAGAAAGAAATAAATTGCACAAGAACACAAGTCAATTTTTTACTTGGTTCGGAGTCGCAGTCGACTCCTACTCCAAGGCCCACAATCCTTGACCGTTTACTTTGAGCAATCCAATAATCGTAATAAAGATTTTCAAGTGAAGTACAAGAGTATATCAGGAAATTGAAATTGCTACACTTTTCGTTACCGACGCCCGAGGTGCATCGAATTTCGGAGCAGAGGGTCGTTGTTGGCGCTGGGATCTCGAAGTCGGAGTTTGCCGGGGCGTAGCGCTTGAACAAAAAGCTTTGGAGCATCGAGAAACAGTGATGTTGAAGCCTTGGGGTCGAGCCCTCTTTTATAGTGCTCATGGGGGCGCCTGATCCGTCGGGGGCGCCTGACACGTGCCTTTACCTGCGAGAACCTCTATCTGCAGCTCGGTCAGTGCTTATCCCCTTCGACTCGGCACCTGGTCTGACTGGGGCGCCTCGGGCGCCTAGGTTGACCTGGTTCATTAGCTTCATGGCAGATTTGCTTCGATGATCGCTTTGGCTTTCACCTTAGGCGCTTGGGACCTCCTGGGCGCCAAGCCCAGTGTGGTTTCGAAGCAGTCTTGCTTCTTGGCAGTTTTTGGCCTTGACCTTGGGCGCCCGTGACCTCCTGGGCGCCTAGCCCAGTGAACCACCCCACTCCTTTGGGGCGTCCGAGCTGCAGAAACACAATCCTTCGGTTCCTGTAATCAAGCTTAGTTCCAAAACAAACCAAGCAAGAGTGTTAGTCATTATTTACAACCGTAGCTATCTTGGTTCTGACTTCGGGTCTCCCAAATGGAACCCTAGGTCGAACTGATGCCTAATGTTCCCTCGACGGGGAACACGCCCTCACCTACTCCTCTCAGGAGAATTTACCTTTTTGCCAATCGGCTCCTCCGGTTGGACTTTTGCCAAATCCACCTGACCAAGTCTTCGTGCCCAATCCGTGACCAGGACTTAGTGCCCAATTCCTCGAACCAGGTCTTCGGTGCCCAGCCCTAGGCTAGGTCCTAGTGCCCAATTCCTCGAACCAGGTCTTCGGTGCCCAGCCCTCGACCAGGTCTTAGTGCCCAGTCCACGACCAGGACTTATTGCCCAACCTTATGTCAGGACTTAGTTGCCCAGCTCGCGTCCAGGACTTCTTGCCTAGATTAACTAGGACTTTCCTGCACACTTGAGTAACTTTATTAGATCACAAATAATACTTAACTTTGAATCCTTTGCCAATATCAAAACAAGGTTCGATATGGTGCTTCCTGCACCAACAGACAGCCAGTCACTGGGGTTTAGTCCACGTAGATGTTGACAATAGGGGAGGAATTCTGTGCCCTACGAGATCAACACGAATGTCAGGGGAGCACGCTGGAGGTTGTCCGACGGAGCCCACTCCGACGCTCAAGTCAGTGCCTCGATGGAGAAGAGTAAAGGCAAAAAAATGCACGAGTAGTAGAGAATGCTTAACCCCTTTTACCGGAGGGATTGGAATACCTTTTATACCTGTGGCAGCTGCTTTGGTGCATCCCATGATCTGTGCCATGCCCCCCCTTCATCGGTTACAGAATAGTCTTTGAAACGGTCCATGTCGTCATTAAGTGTGGCCCGTTGTGATATTTATGGGTCATGATGACTCCGCGATAGTGGGGGTGCTTATCGACAAATTCGAGAAAAAGGAGGGGTTGTTACTTGAGGTCGAATGTTGCTTGGGCTCCGCTTCCCCGAGGTGCTCTCGGGGTCTTCTGGTCCGGGAGGTCGTGGGTGCTCCGCTTCCCTGAGGTAGTCTTGGGACCCGACATCCCGAGGTGATCCCGGGAGGGGTTTTCTGATCTGATTTTTAGGGCGTGTTTTTCACAGGGGGCCCTGGAGGCTCCTCTTCTCGAGAGGGTCCCTGGAGCTCTGAAAGGGAGTCACTCGGACTCGCCACATCTTATCGCCTAGCTTCTTCAGCCCACGTGTCCTTCCAAGGGCTATTCAACCCCATCACAAGTCTCTCCCTTCAAGTCTGATCGAAGGAAGCATTACTGACTGATCAGACAAGTGTGGTGGTGAAGAAGTTGTGTCCCAGTGGATCCTTGCACCTGTTATTGCTC
The DNA here is from genome assembly GCA_024364735.1 of Boesenbergia rotunda. Taxonomy (NCBI): domain Eukaryota; kingdom Viridiplantae; phylum Streptophyta; class Magnoliopsida; order Zingiberales; family Zingiberaceae; genus Boesenbergia; species Boesenbergia rotunda. Next base: position 548,344 of record JAGFNQ010004085.1, on the reverse strand, counting down.
CTTTGGTAGTTATACAGGGTCCAAGGATTGTGGAAGTTGCCCCGGGTCCCGAGGAAATCCCTTTTTGATTTTGTCCTATCCAAAAGGTTTCTATGGCTTTCGAGGTACCGCAATGATACCTGTCCATCTGTTATAAAGGCGAATGACGCTCTTTGATGGCGATAAGGTCCTTTCATGAATGCCCCATCGCCACGTGCTTCAATGGCTCTCGTCAGATGACTGTTCTCTGGTGCTGCTCCGATGTGGCAGTTTCTTGCTTTCCACGTGCCTTGCCCCTATTGCATTCATGTAGGTGGCTACCTCCGTATAAAAAGTGGGGACGAAGATGTTCAACCGACTTCTAGCTCCGTGTCTGGGTGCACCTCGTCTTTCTCTTCTTCTCTAAGGACTCTTTTTAACGTAAGTAATTTATCTCCTTCTTGTCTTTTCCCTTAGGAACCATGGAAGGTTACCAGGCGGAGTGGTACGAGTCCACCTCTTCGAGAGTGAGGCTGGAGGCTCTACAGGCGGCCATTGAGGCCTTTGGCATCCTAACCGAGATAGCGGTGGTTATCCCTAAGGTTGACCAGACGCCAGTGGAGCCTCCCGTAGGTTTTTCTACCTTCTTCTTAGGGCAAGTAGAGTCAGGGCTCCGCTTCCCCATTCCCCCTTTCTTCATGAATGTAGCCTCATATTTCGATATCCCCCTTCACCAGATGGCTCCCAACCTCCTCCTAACTCCTCATCTCTTTCATTCTTTCTTCGTTCCGATCGGCTCACGAGGGGTCTTTAGCTTTTCGATGCATCCATGCCATAGGTTCTTAGGAGGGTTCCCTTCCTCACACAAAGGGTGGAAGGAGAAGTTCATCTTCATCCAAGTGCTTGTGCTACCCTTCAATCCTCTTCGTTGGACAGAGGCTCTACCGATGCCTCCCTCTCTAGAGGAGTTTCTCCAGAGTCCTTCCTACCAGCGCGCTAGGAACGTACTCTCCTGGATGGAGTTCAGTGGTCCTAGTCTGGTGTAGAGTGAGGAGCACATGTATCGGGCAGGCCTTAGCCCCAAAGTGATCCGGATCAGTCCCAACCTCGGTATGTTCATCTTTTCCATCAATGCATGATAGTTCTAACTGATGTTTCCTTGTCTGTCTATTGTAGAGGAAGTCATGTTCCCCAGGGTGATGCATCGACTTATCAAGTGGGAGGAGTCTATAAGATGTGTATACTAAAAGACATGAATTTCTTTATATAAACATCTTAGTTATGAAAATAGAATCACAACTACACTAGGTGCTTGTTTACATTAGTACATGCATGAAGTCCAATTACTTTGCGTTGTAGATAACATGGTGTGTGGTGCTGATAATTAGCAATTTGATCGATAAATTTTATGCCATTAGTGGGGAAATTTGGGGCTCTGGGGTGTATTTATTTATGAAATGATGCATAATTATTAATAGGATGTATTTTCATTGGTTAATTAATTTTCTTGCATTTTCACACTCATATTTCATTCTATTGAATTATTGGACAGCTTGTGCATCATCGGATCAAAAGGGGCACATCCGGGGCGAAGATGATCATTCTGTTGGAGTCTGATTGGTCACCAGACCAATCAGGGAGACTCCTGATTAGTCACCAGACCAATCAGGGAAGGCCTGATCGGTCCAGCGACCGATCAGGGAAGGCCTGATCGGTCCAGCGACCGATCAGGAGCAGATGGCACAGCAGAATTCAGAATTTTAGCTACTGATCACATCCTGATCGGTCCCCAGACCGATCCGGGAGGTTTCTAATCGGTCCCCAGACCGATCAGGGAGCTTCCAGACCAATCAGGGGTCACTCAGTCTGATCTGTAGCTGTCCAGAGCGGTCGGAAGAACTGTTACATCACAACCCTCCACTCAGATCTGGCATGGAAATTGATGGAGATATCTTGCAAGCAATCTCGGCCACTCATCAAGGGAAATCAAGGGTGGAATGGAGAGGTAGAAAAGGAAGCTAGGGCAGCCAAATCACGGGATCGCAACTTTCTTCCACCCGACGCCCCTCTTCTCCATTGATCGCCACCAAGGGCCGGCGGTTCCTCCATCCACCTCACAGCCGCCGGCCGGCCATTTCCACTCCATCATCATCTCCTCCTTCTCCTCTCCTGGTTGGGAGCCCAAGTTCCACCAACGCACCATCTTCTTCCTCAAGCCTTGGACGCAAGCCACCGCATCTTAGCCATTCTTCCTTTCGGCAGCCCTCCATCAGATTTGGTTGTTGAATTTATATAGTGGGATGTTTTTATTGATTGTTGAATGCTTGTAATCCATTTCTGTCATCTATGTTTAAGTTGCTTGCATGTTATTCATTTTGATTCATGCTTGTTATTTGTTCGATGAAATGCCCCAACCAATTGTTTTAGTTTATCTCAGCTTAGATTTTTGCTACGTTGTATTAATTGAATGTTTCAAGTTCTCTTATGTTTAAGTATGCAATTAGGTTAGCTTAGGTGAAGTTTCATTAATGTTCTATTTCCTTAATTGCTTCCCTTATGTTGCCTTTCATTTCCTTGTCAAGTGTAGTTAGGTTAGATTAGATTTCTTTACTCGCATTGTCTTTCATTAATTAGGATTAGATTTCATACTTGCGTTACTGTTTCATTTCGTAGTCTTAGTTTTCAAATCCAAACCCCCAGTTTAATATCCAAAAACCCAAAAACAACAACTTGAAATCCTACGATTATTAACCTATCATTACATTCCTTGAGAGACGACTCGAGTTACTCTATACTATATTAGTTTAGAGGAGTTCGACATTTTAATTGTATTTGAAACCGTAACGAGACTAAAACGCGATTATCAGGTGTCACACGGAAGATCATGTTATTAGTTCCTTGCTTAGTATAAATAAGAGGCTCACAACCGAGATGGAATTGGACAACCCATCAGAATGGTTGTAGTGTAATTAGGTGTGGTTGGTCTTGACCATAGAATTATACTAGTGTGCTTTGAGTACATTCAGTGGGACCAAAACTCAAGGTTATCCAATTTATACTGACTCAATAATTGGATAGGACCTCATGTTTATATTATAGAGTGCGATCCTTTAATCCCGATATAATAACGGGCATATATTATTAATTATTATTTCTTTGATTCACCAATGGGCGAGATCTATTCTCTTAGATCGATAGGCCCGGTGAGTTGGGAAATAATATTAATAATATGATGTGCTGTTGATTATTAACGGAATCTGTGTCCTGGTGAGTCGGGTTGATGATGCCCCTTTGATGAGCTCGAAAGGTTCATCATGCTAAACCCTGCAGGTAGATTTGGTCTGACATGATGATAAGGTCGAGTGGTACTAGTCAAGGACTCAGAGGTTAATTAATTTGAATTGTCAGTAATTTAAATTAATTAATAGGCATTTGAGATCTTAAACACGGGGGGATGGATGACTCGTAATATGTGGAGCCCATATGAAAATATGGGGGTTGGTGAGAAAGTTCAATTAAGATCCTATAGTGAAATGGATCTTAATTAATGGATCGGGTTTAGATCCATTGGTGGGCCAAGAGCCAATTCCTCCTCTTGGTCCCTACCTTAGCCCTATAAATACCCTAGGAGATCATGAAACCATAGCGGAATCCAAGAGTTGATACCCGAGGTCTCTCTTCTCTCTCCCTCTCTCTCCTACCCTCTTGGTTTTCGGCCGACGACAAGGAGAAGGAAGTTCTCCTCTTCGGTTCTCCCTTCCTCCTCCACCAAGCTCTGGCTATGGATCACAGAGGCAAGGCAGAGGAGTCCTCTACCTTGCGTGGTGCTCAACGTGGGTGAAGGAGGCGTCGGCGACCGGAGGGAGGCGGCGCAACCAAGGGTTGCGGCGGCACCGCAAGGCTAAGGGAGAGGAGATTATCGAGCTGTTTGGGTGAGGATTCTTCATCTTCTTCTCCTTCCTCTCTAAGAGCGCAGCTGGTCCGAATGCCTCACGGCAGCTCCGGCGGTCGGCGGCGCAAAGGAGAGAGGAAGAAGGCGTCGGCGCTAGGTAAACCCTAGGCTATGGTTTCCAATTTCGGCCAAGGTGAGAAGAAGAGCTCTTTTGGAGGTGTTGGTGATCTCAGTTCATGGTAGATTGTCGTCCACATGACGTCCGCGAAGGGTGGGACATAAGGTAGAAGACCGCGAGGTGATCGGAAACTTATAACCCTTTCCAAGCTCCATTCATTATCCTTATGTCAATTTTTGTGCTATGTTTACTAACCTCGTCATTTCATGTGTGAAAGTTAATTATTTTGATTAATTATCATAGTTAATAATTAACTAACTGGACCCTGACCATAAACACAAAAGTCAACGATCAACTCGTCGCCTTTTCTATCGTCGAACGGTCGAGCAAATCACAAGGCTGATTTTTGTAATTGGCCAAGTTGTGATTTGGATCGTTCGATACGACACGAGATGGTCGATGGGAGATGGGTCTCCATTCGGATTAAAATTTTAATCCGTAGACATGGAGAGGTCTCTCGGATCGACCGAGTGTTCGCTAAGGAAACCCGCCGAGCCATACCCAACAATTGGTATTAGAGATGAGGTTTCCGGCTTTGTGTGCTTAGGATTGGTTAATTTTTGCATTTTTATAGATTTTATTTTGTTGGATGATGCGTGGATGTGCGTAGGCTAACTTTGTGTTGCAGGCATGAGATTCCAACTTCATGGCCAAAATATTTGATGTGTGTGATGGTTATGCGAAATTTTTGTAATTAATTAATCCTCGGGGTTGACGAGGCTAAGTATTTAATTTTTGTAATTAAATACGGCACATGTTTAGCCGAGCTTTTTATTTTACTTTTGATCTAGTTTTCATGTACACTCCTTCGTGGAGTACATGATCAATGATGTAAATAATTAGCTAGTCATTTCGGCTCGGAGATCCCTCAAGGTAGCTTGTGCAGAAGGAAGGGAGGAGCAGACGAAGTGACAACACAACTGGAGGCACATCAGAGACCAAGGGCCATGAAAGTTGGAAAATCTAAGATTTTCTATAATTTTTCATATGTTTGGTTATGTGCTTGGTTGTGTGGTTGTGCTAGTAAAATTTCTCGAGATAAATTACTATGTGGGAGAGGGACCCTAAGGGTCCCACGACTTCCATTACAATTCGACAAGTGATGCGAACAAGTCTGTGCGTCGGCTCTGAGTGCCTTCCTCCCTATCGGATGGACTTGTTCTGCAGATCACTGGGTTGAAAAAGACGATAGAAAATTATTAAAGAGCGTGTGTACTTCCCCATCGGAAGGCACATAATTGGAATAATTTTCTTAGTGTCATGTAATGGTGCACACTTAGATGCAAATAATAGTATCCTCTCCATCGGAGTCACTGCTATTATTTTGTAGAGCCGAAGTAAACCAACTGTTGATCTTACTTGTCAAAAAGTTAGGTTGACAAGATAGTAAGGTCAATGGGTAAAACCTCCTCTTACAAATGAGGGGATTCGTATACGTCCACACCATCATGGCATGCGAATTTCTCAGTGTATAGGGGTGTTGGTTGATTTCGAAAATTAATTATTTTGAGGAATCAATTTGTTTTCGATTTCTAAAGTATTGTATGTTGTGATTCTCAGGATTTTCATAATGTCCTTTACCTCACTAGCAACAATTCTTAAGGATAATAAACATACTGGCCCAAACTACATAGACTGGAAGAGGAACCTTGACATTGTCCTCACAGCTGAAGAGTACAAATTTGTACTTTTTGAGGATTGTCTGAAAATGCCTAGAGAGGACTCTGGTGAAGAATTGAGGGAGCGTTACAAGAAGTGGAAAAAGGCAGATGAGATGGCGCGGTGCTACATTCTGGCATCTATGTCGAATGTGCTGCAACATCAGCATCAGGCCATGCCCACTGCTAGTGACATGATGTTGAACCTCAAAGATCTCTTCGGGCACCAAGGTCGAGCTGCTAGGCAAACCGCAATGTAGAGTCTGATGACGACCACTATGGTCGAAGAGACACCCGTAAGGGATCATGTCCTAAAGATGATGGCTCACCTCAATGAGATTGAGATACTGAGAGCATAGATCGACGGGGAATCCTAGGTCGATATTATACTCCAGTCTCTGCCAAGGAGTTTTGAGCAGTTCAGGCTCAATTATAATATGAACAAAAGGGATTATACATTGGGTGAACTGCTAGGAGAACTACAGGCAGCAGAGGGCCTCTTTCGTCAGAAATCACAGGCCTTAGTAACTCAAAGGGTTTCTTCTTCTATGCCGAAAGGCAGGAAGAAGAAGAAATAAGGAGGGTTCAAGAAGGCAACAACATCATAAGGACCCCATACTAGCGTGAAGAAGCTGAAAGGCAAGTGCTTCACGTGCAAGCAAACTGGGCACTGGAAGGCGGACTGTCCTCGTCGACAAGACAAAGATATTTCTTCAGCCTTAGTCATTGAAACATGTTTAGCGGTGCTATCTACCAGTACATGGTGCGTAGATACGGGAGCCACTGACCATGTATGCAATACTCTGCAGGGGTTCCAGGAAATCCGACGGCTAGCTGATGAAGAAATCGTGGTCTACATGGGCGATGCTACAAAGGTGGCAGCAGTTACAGTGAGAGTTTTCTATTTATCTTTTGAGAGGAATAAAGTATTAGTTCTGAGAGATTGTCTTTTTGTACCCTCGTTTAGAAAGAATCTAATTTCGATTTCTAAGTTAATAAAGGATGAATATTCTGTTGCTTTTAAAAATAAAGTTGTTATTAAAAGAAATAGAGAGATTATCTGTTCGAGTACAATGGTCGGCAATCTGTATACTCTAGAACCAATGACTCCCACGATGCAATCTAAAATAAATAGCTCATCATCTAACTTGCATAAGAGAAAGGAACCTTCTAAGATGAATCAGACATACCTTTGGCACCTTAGGTTTGGTCATATTAACCTTAGTAGGATTCAGAGGTTGATAGTCGATGGGCCCCTGGGTTCATTGGTGGTGGAGGATCTCCCGACCTGTGAGTCTTGCTTGGAAGGTAAGATGACCAAGAGGCCTTTCAAGGCTAAGGGGTATATGACTAAAGATGTGTTAGAACTGATTCATTCTGATTTGTGTGCTCCTATGTCAATCCAGGCTAGAGGTGACTTTGAATATTTCGTCACTTTCATTGATGATTATTCAAGGTATGGGTACATTTACCTGATGCGCCGCAAGTCTGAATGCTTTGAAATTCAAAGAATTCAAGGCTGATGTGGAGAAACATCGAGGTAAAAGTATCAAGACACTGCGATCTGATCATGGTGACAAATACCTCTTTGGAGAGTTTAGGAACTACCTATCAGAAGCTGGGATTCAGTCTCAGCTAACTACACCTGGTACACCGCAACAGAACGGAGTTGCAGAAAGAAGGAATAGGACTCTTATGGGAATGGTTTGGTCAATTATGAGCTATTCAGACTTACCTGATTCGTTCTGGAGATATGCTCTGGAAACGACAGCGTACATACTGAACTTGGTTCCATCTAAGTCAGTCCCTCATACTCCCACAGAACTGTGGACTGGGCACAAGCCTAGTCTAGGACATGTTCGAATTTGGCATAGTCCAGCATATGTGCTGAAGGGAGATACTGATAAGTTGGAATCTCGTACGGAGGTACGTCTATTCGTAGGCTATCCTAGAGGAACGAAGGATGGTCTGTTCTATAGTCCTAAGGATCAGAAGGTAGTCGTTAGTACGAATGCCAGATTCTTAGAGGAAGACTATGTGATGAACTATAAGCCCATGAGTAGACTAGTGCTTGAAGAGTTAAGAGGGGGCGTTCCGACCTTAGGATCAAATGCACAAGAGGATACACCACAAGTCACTGCACCGCGTGTCACTGAGGATACACAGGTGGTGCCTCGTCGCAGTGGGAGGGTTGTGAGACAACCTGAAAGGTTCATGTTTTTGGGAGAGTCTTCGGACTTGGTCTCTGGTAAACATGAACCGGATCCCTGGACCTATGACGAGGTCCTCCAAGATCAGGATGCAGATTCTTAGCAAAGAGCAATGAACTCAGAGATAGAATCTATGGACTCTAATCAGGTCTGGGAGTTAGTAGAACCACCCAATGGTGTAAAAGCCATTGGATGCAAGTAGATCTACAAGAGAAAGAGAGGATCAGACGGGAAGGTTGAGACCTTCAAAGCAAGGCTTGTTGCGAAAGGGTACACTCAGAAAGAGGGTATCGATTATGAGGAGACTTTTTCATCCGTAGTCATGCTTAAGTCGATCCGGAATCTCCTATCTATTGCAGCTCATATGGATTATGAGGTATGGAAGATGGACGTCAAGACGACTTTCCTTAACGAAAGTCTTGAGGAGACCATCTACATGCAGCAACTAGAAGGGTTCATTGCGAAGGGCAAAGAACATCTAGTGTGTAAGCTTAATCGATCCGTTTATGGATTGAAGCAAGTTCAAGATCTTGGAACATCCGCTTTGATGAAGTAATCTAATCATATGTATTTACTCAAAGCCCGAATGAGTCATGTGTACACAAAAGATGTGACGGAAACGTCATGGTATTTATTGTACTTTACGTAGATGACATTTTGTTAATTGACAACAATATCAAAGTGTTACGTATGGGTCTGACTATCAAAGCAGTTTGATATGAAGGAATTAGGAGAAGCGGGACACATCCTTGGGATCAAAGTCATAAGGGATCGCCAGAAAACGATGTTGTGCTTATCCCAAGCTTCATATGCTGACACTGTCTTGTCTCGTTTTAGCATGGAAAACTGAAAGAAAGGTTTTCTACCCTTCAGGCATGGAGTTCCTCTATCGAAGGAGATGTGCCCGAAAATATCAAAGGAGATATAGGAAATGAAGGCGGTTCCTTATGCTTCGGGAGTAGGAAGCCTCATGTATGCTATGTTGTGCACGAGACCTGATATCTGTTTTGCCGTGGGTATGGTTAGCAGATATCAGAGTAACCCTGGAGAGGGATATTGGACTGCGGTAAAGCATATATTGAAATACCTGAGACGAACTAGGGATTATATGCTGGTTTACCGGGCAAACCAATTAGTCCCTGTGGGTTATACAGACTCAGATTTCCAATCAGATAGGGACAAGAGTAAGTCTACCTCAGGGTTTGTATTTACTTTAGGGGGTGGAGCCATTGTTTGGAGGAGTGTCAAGCAGAAATGCGTGGCGGACTCCACCATGGAAGCAGAATATGTGGCAGCCTCAGAGGCAGCCAAGGAAGCTGTATGGCTCAGAAACTTCATCATGGACTTGGATGTGATCCCTGGTTTGCCTAGATCTATCACAATCTTTTGTGATAACAGTGGTGCAGTTGTAAACTCGAAGGAACCACTAGCCCATAAGGCGAGTAAACACATAGAGCGCAAGTACCACCTGATATGAGAAATTGTAAAGTGAGGAGAAGTGGATGTCGCCAAGATTGCATCAGAGGACAACTTGGAAGATCCTTTCACTAAAGTTCTTTCAGCTAGAGCTTTTGATAGGCATGTGGAGGATATGGGAGTCAGATGTATGACAGTGAGAGAGTAGCAATGTCTTTAAGTATAAGTGGGAGATTGTAAAATGTGTATACTGAAAGACATGAATTTCTTTATATGAACATCTTAGTTATGCAAAAAGAATCACAACTACACTAGGTGCTTGTTTACATTAGTACATGCATGAAGTCCAATTACTTGCGTTGTAGATAACATGGTGTGTGGTGTCACACGGAAGATCATGTTATCAGTTCCTTGCTTAGTATAAATAAGGGACTCACAACCGAGATGGAATTGGACAACCCATCCGAATGGTTGTAGTGTAATTAGGTGTGGTTGGTCATGACCATAGAATTACACTAGTGTGCTTTGAGTACATTGAGTAGGACCAAAACCCGAGGTTATCCATTTTGTACTGACTCGATAATTGGATAGGACCTCAAGTTTATATTTGTTGGGATCGGGTGCATGTTGACATGGATGCGGGTTCGTAATTTTAAAATTAATTACGTGCAGCGAAAGGTTTAGCATAAATAATTTCTCTAAATCATTTAACCACACATCTAAGCATGCAATTTTATCTTGTGTAGACATGATCATATATTTAAATTTTTGCAGAAACATAAACTAATTTACGTATTACCTCGCGTAACTTGATGGAAGGGACGAGATCCAACCGTAAGTGTCCCTTGGAAGCTCCGCCTCTATTCGTGTCCACGCCGAGTATCTTCGAGATGACTTCGCAAATCCATGAGTTTCGTGTTCTCCAGAACTACTAGATTCTCCGAGAACGCGACGAGAAAAACCAAGAGAGAAGTCGGAAGACTAACCACAAAAGGATGGCCGGCTGGTGCTCCTTCTTGGGGCTGGTTGGCGCATGACAAGAAGGGGAGAAGAGAAGGAGAGAAAGAGAAGGAGAGAGTCTATGCCTTCGTCTCTATTATTATTACCCAAGCCTTGCCTTGGGTCCTTTATATAGTGACCTCTCAACCATCAAGCCTCTCAAACATGGAATAACTTATTCCATCATGCCAAGTTTGATTTTATATCATGGTTAAAATTATATTTTAATTCATGATAAAAAATCAATCAAGTCTCTTTTCTCCTATGGAATAAATTTCCTTATCATGGTAAATCAATCCATGATTGGTTTTATAAAATAAACCAATCCATGGTTCATTTTAATTTCCATGAAAAATAAACCAAACCTTGGTTTATTATATAAAAATTTATATCATCCATAATTTTATAAAACAAACCATACTTGGTTTATTTTATAAATTGAACCAAAACTTGGATCTCTCCCTTTGTTGTGGCCGGCCAAGCAAAGACGATGGAGGCCCTCTTTGGCCGACCCATCTAAGTCATGCCCCAATGAATTAAACTTATTTAATTCATCTATTAAGTCTTCAAAAGACTTAGCCATTTTACGCTTCTAATGCGTCTCTGAAAAATTCAGATTCAACTTATCGTTTGGCTCAACCAAACCTAATCTCTCTTGATTGGAAAATCCAATTTTCAACTCATTTTAAATCCCTCGGATTACTCATAGTGCGTGTGACTAAATAGGCTTTCGATTTATGTTGGCCGTCTATAATTAATCAATTATAGAACGATCATGAGTGACACCTAGTAGTACATCATGATTCCCAATTAATCGAAAGATCAACGGTTGACCTCAGAAACAATTCTGAAACCCTTCAGCAGCTATAATGAATCGTGCCCCATTCCCTTCACCATCTTATACCCACTTGGTTCAGGACATGGTCTATGTGTGTCAGTCCCCACTAGGCTGACTACGTCACACCTAGCCCAAGTAACGTTTTCTCATCCTACGGATTCTAATTACTCTCATGTATTTAAGAGATTCATACTCTGAACATGTCATGCTTTGGCCAGAGGCTTCGAGTAACAATCCGACGATAGGCCTCAGGTATACATCTCCTCGCAAGGAGTGGTGAATCCTTTGTAGGCTGTTCAAACATATTCGGGCACTTCGGCTTATACCCAATCATCCTGGGTCCACACCTCCTTGGAGATGCTTGCTTAAGATGTCAAAGTATAAGTCTCCATGACCAAGATGACTTGAACACCGCAAGTCAAAGGAACATCGCACTTAAGCTGCAGTAAGAACTTCACTGACATATCTATATGTAGACTACCATATGAAGTTTTACAGCCAGTCACTCCAATGAACTAGTTCCCTTAACTAGCATTCATGTTTATCTCCGGACATCTCAATGTCACCAGCCAGTGAGAATCAGCTGATTAGAGAATAGCCCATGATAGTCTCAACAGAATTGATAGAGTCCGTATTTATCAATTCATCAACTAGGGACAATTTCAATACTTCACAATTGCACATGTAGAGATAATCACTAGTTGTGAATTCATCACAACTTCTCTCATGCTGTGAATTGTATTGCTGACATTCAGTAAATGAGTTTAAGATCTCAATCAAATACACAAACATGTATACTCAAATAGTGAATATTCATTTATTAAAATAAATGATTACAATCATAAGGCGATTACCTTAGGACACTTCTCTCATATCACTAACAATATTATGGAGTACGATCTCTTAATCCCGATATAATAACATGCATATATTATTAATTATTATTTCTTTGATTCACCTATGAACGAGATCTATTCTGTTAGATCGATAGACCCGATGAGTTGGGAAATACTATTAATAATATGATTTGCTGTTGATTATTGACGGAATCCATTTCCTGTGTAACACCCCAAAATTTTCCCATATGAAATATTATGAATTCATGAAACATTATTATGAAATGTCATGATGGGCTTGGCTTAAGGGGCCTTGATATAGATTAGTGAAAAATGTGATAAAAAGAAAGTGTAGAAAGGAGGAAGCAAGGATCGAACCTTGAACCTCCTAGTTACACTAACCATGTCTTAGCCAATGCACCAAGAGTGTTTCATGTTGAGAGAATAAGAAATGTGCTAGTTAAAGATAGGGAAGTGAAGAGACATGTCCCTTCATGAGAATAGTATAAATAAGAGAGAGGGAAAGAAGTTTTATTCTTCTTCTTCTTCCCTACTCTCCCCATCCGAAACCTAGAGCCCCTCCTCCTTCTTCATTTTTTGAAAAGTACACCCTAGGGTTCTAACCCTCGGGAATTGGAAGGAAGAAGACCCCATCCAAGGATCTTGCCGTCTACTAGGGCCAAGAGTTCTAGAGAAGTTTTAGCAAAGGGAACTCTCACCCCTCCTTCAACCAAGGGTACCCTAAGGATTTAGAGAAGGTGAAATTCAAGCGAAAGGATGTAAGTATCCCCTCGCCTGCAGGGTAATTGTTGTTGTATGATTCCTTCTTCTTGTTGTTTTCGAAAATGGGGGATTCCCCTTGTGTATGTTTCGGCCACCCCCAAGGGGGAGACCTTGGCTACTCCTTGATGCATGAGGAGACCCCTTGGGACTTAGGGTATATATGTATGATGTTTCTCTTCATGTTGTGATGACAAAAACTAGGGTTGAGTACCCTACACCATTTGGCCATGAACAAAGCCCTAAGGGTTAGTGAGGGTTGAATTATCCTATGATGTATCCATGCTTAGTAGTGTAGACAAGGTGTTTGTATAAATGTTTGTATGAAGGTTTGATGTCTAAAACTCTAATTCCCCCTACCCTACACTTTCGGCCAACCCTAGAAGAATTAGGGTTTAGGGTGCATGATTATCCTATGATGTATCCATGCTTAGGGTATTGCAAGATAGTGTATACATGGTGTTTGGATAAATATTTGTATAAATGTTGTATTGCATGATAGTGTATACAAGGTGTTTGTCTAAATGTTTGTATAAATGTTTAGTTGCAAAAACCCTAATTTCCCCTACCCTATGACTTTCGGCCAACACCCTAAGGTTAGGGTTTGTGAAGGTTAAACTACCCTATGAGATATGTCTATGTTTAGTAAGATGATATGTATATGTATGTGATGATTAAATGGAATGCTTGACTTGAAAACTTAATTCTCCCTAGCATGTAACTTTCGGCCAAGGCATGAACATTAGGGTTTGTGAAGGTTGATTACCCCATGATGGATGCTATGCTTAGTATGATACATGATGTATATATATGTGATGCTTGTATGGGGTGTTTGATGTCAAAAACCTAACCTACCCCTACCCTACACCATTCGGCCAAACCTGGTTTAGGGTTAGGAAGAACTAAATTAACCCATGAAGCATGCTACCACTTCCTATGATATGAATGTGATTTATGTGACCAATCTTGTCATATATAAAGTACGTTTAAGTGGTTGAAATATGATGTATGTATGAGCATGTCTTATAGCCCATGGGGCACTCTTATGAATTGCATGTGATGTGTATGATAAAATGCTTGAAAGGATACTCCACTAAGTATGGGATCAAGAGCACCCCTTATGTTGTGTGGTGTGTCCCTATGGGATCATGAGCACCCTTGAAGAGTGGTGTGTCCCTTGAGAGTGGATTTGGAGTACTCCTTAGCATATATGTAAAAGCATGATAAGTATTTTACTTTAGAAGTTGTGTACACGACTCGGAAGGGGGTCGTTAAACAAATCCGGGGTGCATGTTAACTGAAGGTCATGGCTCCGGTAGGACGGAAGGGTCCTGCTCTAATAGGTTGGTGGCTCGCTACCCCAATTCATTAGGGAACGCGCTTGATGTGGTACACAACTGGGCCCTATATGATGTTGAAGTATTTTTAAGTAATACCTTTATGGAATTGTTTTGAAAACATTTATTATATGTGAAGGGTATGCTTAAGATACTTTATACTGCATGCTTAGAACCTTTGATGTTAGTATGCTATGATAAACTCATGCTTATGATTTATTATGTGTACATGTTGTATTCTTCCGTATGGATTTTGCGAGTAGGACAGGATCCTTACTAAGCATTTGTGCTTACTAGTTTATGTGTTATCTTACACTACAGATAAGAGTAAGGGACACTTAAACTAAAGGAAGAGGCAGGAGGGCTGAAGATGTGTGGGGTGGTGGCTCGGGAAAGAAAGATTCTTATATCTACTTTACTATGTTTTGTTAATGTTTCCTTGATAATGAATGTTAGTGATTACTCTTATACTTGACTAGGTTGATTATGTTGTGAGTTGAATTACTTGTGAACCTATCATGTCGTAGGATAACTCTTGATTAAGATATTTCACATGATGTTCTAGACTCCTTTAGACTCAATTTTATGAGCTATTATTATGCATGAAAACCTATGTCTATGCTTCTAAATGATGTTCTAGGATGTGAATTCATGATGCCTTGCAATGGAATGTATAACCTCACTATCATGATTTATGTGTTACTGAACTTACTATGCACCTACCATGTTCTAATGATTAAAGCATGATATTTGATTGGCATGCACTGACTAGTATGCTTAGCACTTGTAAATATTACTTGATAGTTTTAAACAAGCATGCTCAGTACTTAGTCCTTGCACTTTTGTTTTTTTTTAATTTTATGTTAAAATTATATGAATGATTGATTGTTACGTAACCCTCCCCGAGAGTAGATATAAGGGCGGGCGTTATATCCTGGTGAGTCGGGTTGATGATGCCCCTTTGATGAGCTCGAAAGGTTCATCATGCTAAACCCTGCAGGTGGATTTGATCCGACATGATGATAAGGTTGAGTGGTACTAGTCAAGGACTTACAAGTTAATTAATTTGAATTGTCAGTAATTTAAATTAATTAATGGGCATTCAAGATCATAAATATAGGGGGATGGACGACTCGTAATATGTGGAACCTATATGAAAATATTGGGGTTGGTGAGGAAGTTCAATTAAGATCCTTTAGTGGAATGAATCTTAATTAATGGATCGGGTTTAGATCCATTGGTGTGTCAAGATCCAACTCCTCCTCTTGGTCCCTACCTTAGTCCTATGAATACCCTAGGAGATCATGAAACCATAGCGGAATCCAAGAGTTGATACCCGAGGTCTCTCTTCTCTCTCCCCCTCTCTCCTACCCTCTTAGGGTTTTCAGCCGGCGACAAGGAGAAGGAAGTTCTCCTCTTCGGTTCTCCCTTCCTCCTCCACCAAGCTCTAGATGTGGCTCATAGAGACAAGGCAGAGGAGTCCTCTACCTTGTGTGGTGCTCAGCATGGGTGAAGGAGGCGTCGGTGGCCAGAGGGTGGCGGCGGAACAAAGGGTTGCGGCGCCGCCGCAAGGCTGAGGGAGAGGAGATTAGCGGGCTGTTTCGATGAGGAAGAAGGAGAATTCCCTCCTTCTTCATCTTCTTCTCCTTCCTGTCAAAGAGCGCAGCTGATTTGGAGGCCTCACGGCAGCTCCGTCGGTCGGCGGCGCAAAGGAGAGAGGAAGAAGGTGTCAGTGCTAGGTAAACCCTTGGCTAGGGTTTCCTATTTCTGCCAAGGTGAGAAGAAGAGCTCTTTTAGAGGTGTTGGTGATCTCGGTTCGTGGTAGATCGTCGCCTACACGACGTCTGCGAAGGGTGGGACATAAGGTAGAAGACCGCGAGGTGATCGGAAAGGTATACCCTTTCTAAGCTCCATTCATTTTCCTTATATTAATTTTGTGCTATATTTGCTAACCTCGTCATTTCATGTGTGAAAGTTAATTATTTTGATTAGTTATCATAGTTAATAATTAACTAACTGGACCCCGACTATAAACACAAAAGTTGGCGATCAACTCGTCACCTTTTTTGCGGTCGAACGGTCGAGCAAATCACAAGGCTGATTTTTGTAATTGGCCAAATTGTGATTTGGATCGTTCGATACGGCACGAGATGGTCGATGGAAGATGGGTCTCCATTCGGATTAAATTTTTAATCCGTAGATATGGAGAGGTCTCTCAGATTGACTGAGTATTCGCTAAGGAAACCCGCCATGCCATACCCAACAGAGTCCAACCAGGAGGCACGACTCCTCGCCCTGCCACTCCTGATGCACCTCCTGTGTTTGCCAAGTCCTCGGAGGGGACCGTCGAATCATCCCATGGACTTGCTTCGCCTGGGAGGGCAGAGGCTACTGTCGCGCCTCCGCCCGTTGCGAACCAAGGGCCTTCCAGTCCGTCGGTTAACCCTCAGGCGGATCTTCCTTCAGAGGGAGACTCTCCCACAGTTGCTGTTCATCTGGAGGGGGTCAGCGAGGGGTCCTCACCCCCTACTACTCCCTCAACCGCACAATTCGCTGGTTGGAAGAAGAGATGAATTACGGAAGGCTCGAGCCCAAATGGAAAAGGCTGCGCTCCGGTGGCCCTAGCCCCCTTCCCTCTGTCCCTGAAGAAGTCGTTTTTCCTTCCGAGGGTCGGGAATCCATTCCCCTATCTTCCCCCGTTCCACCAGACGCTGTTCTGGAGGCAGGCGTCCCAGCCCTCGGCTCTCCTTCAATTCACCCTGACGAGGCTCCGAAGGTGTAACGACACGGCCGATCAACCCATTGGCGGCCAAATCAACATTTGGCGGCCCAACAACCTGGCCCCTCGGCCCAACAACCTGGCGATCAAATCAACATTTGGCAGCCCAACTATGTCGTCGACCAACAACCGATGTCGACGACCAACAACCGTGTCGTTACTCACTAGGTCTTTCCAACCCTCGCCAGTGGATTTTTGCCTTCCTCAGGATTCGGACTCTAGACCTCCAGGATAAGTACTAGAGTTTATGAATCCTGATACCAAGTGAGCTGTATCAGGATTCATAAACTCTAGTACTTATCCTGGAGGTCTAGAGTTAGAATCCTGAGGAAGGCAAAAATCTACTGGCCAGGGGTGGAAAGACCTAGTGAGTAATGACACGGTTGTTGGTCGTCGACATCGGTTGTTGGTCGACGACATAGTTGGGCCGCCAAATGTTGATTTGGCCGCCAGGTTGTTGGGCCGAGGGGCCAGGTTGTTGGGCCGCCAAATGTTGATTTGGCCGCCAATGGGTTGATGGGTCGTGTCGTTACAATAAATGAAGAAAATTATGTATAGACCACGACAATATCATGGGAACATATAATACCACTTCATAACCACTAAGTAAATTTATATAAGCAACTTACCAACCTTAAACGTGTTGTTTTTGCTAGTAAAAGTTAGATTCTTCATATGAGAATCATCACAACCTTGCATGCCCCCACCACTGTAACAATATTCTGATTCGGTCATATTCCAAAATCAGTTAAGGAGATTATGTATTAAAGGGCACCTGGTCAATCTAAAAATGCAACAGGAGTAAAATACCATCTCAAGGCACAACCCAACAAATAAGGTGTTTAATCTCAAATGTCTAATTCTGAACTGGTATATACAGAAGTCCCTTAATTTTAGCATACTAACTAACCTTTATCATTGTCCAAATACTACTGTCGTTTAAATGGTAGAGTGCTCGCTTTGCCAAGTTTTGCGATGTTTTGGTGTCTGTGGGTTTACAGAGTTGTTTTACGAGGTCAATCTGTATGTTACATATTTTGGTTATTTTTGCGGAGTCTTTTTCTTGAGAGTTGATGAAGTTATTTTGTTTTATGAGGTCTATCTGTATTTTACGGATTTAATTTCTGGAGTCATTTTCTGGTTATGGTTGTTTTGGGACTTGGCAGTGTCAAGATCTCTCCCGGCAAACAAGAAGTAAGTTGGTTTTAGATTTGGTTAAATTTATATCTAAATAATATGTGTTGATTTTGTTAACAGATATGCCTCGTCGTATTGAGTTGTCTCCACCCCATGCTCGTGGTCATGGACGACGATCACGGGGGAGGCCAGAGGAGGCCGAGGGAACTACGAATCAGGAGGGTGAGAGGCCCACCAGAGTGGAGCCGACTAGTCAGGGATCAGCTCACCAGGACCCTTCGGGTGAGCTGAGATCTCCACCACGGAGAGTATCTTCTCCTGTATATCCGACAGCAGTTCCAGTTGTACCATCAGAGGTAGGCCCATCAGTACCACCAATGGCAGTTCCTGGAGTTCCATTAGGGGTAACTCCTGCCCAAGCGAATTGGCTTCTGGACAGAGCTCGGATTCCGTTGCTGGCAGCGTCTGTGAAGGGTCGCTTCACACTATTCCATGGGGAACCAGATCCCTATGCAGCTCGTGCATGGTTGGAGACATTGGAGGATACCTTCGGCTATATGACCCTCATAGACGTAGAGAAGGTGGAGTTGGCTACGTATCATCTTCGAAATCAGGCCATCACTTGGTGGAATATGCAGAAAACTCTTATTGGTGGACGACCGATTTCTTGGGTTTCTTTCCGCGAGGCTTTCGAGGGCAAGTATTATCCTGCCGCGTTTCGTACAGCACGATGGTAGGAGTTCCTTGCTCTTCATCAGGGGGACCGTTCAGTTATGGAGTATGAGGTGGAATTTAATCGCCTGGCAGAGTTTTGTCCTCAGTTGGTTGCTACGGAGTCAGAGCGGACGACACAGTTTATGCTGGGCTTAGCTGGATATATCCAAATGTGATTGTCTGGATGGATTCCTACTTCATATCGAGAGGCTTTAGATCGAGCTTTACATGCTGAGATGATTCAGCATCAGTTGTATGGTGATAAGAACAAAGGGAAGCAAACAGCTCAGGGTTCAGCTGCGACGCAGAAACAGCAGACAGTTGGACAGAAACGCGGTATCAGAAGTCAGAGTACTCAAGAGACTTTGGTGCCTCGATCTCGACCCCAGAAGTTTTGATGATTTTCAGCAGGATCGTCGCAAGGTTCTCACCAGACTCGGAGGTTTACTAATGATGCAACTCATTGTTTTCAGTGTGGTTCTAAGGACCACGACAAATCAAATTGTCCCCACGAGCACCCTATCTGTTATTATTGTAAACTTCTGGGTCATGAGAGTCGAGGTTGTCCATTGAAAGCGCAACATAAGTCTCCAACATTTACTCCTCGGGGTGGTCGATCAGGACCGCAGAGGCCATATCGAGGCGGCCGTTATACTCCGACGTCATTCCGACCGCAGCAGACAGGACGTCAGCAGGCAGTTCCACCACCAGCCCAGATGTATGGTATGCCTAGGCATGAGTACTCCTCACCAGTGGGGTCTCAATATTCTGGGTCAGGGTCATACTATCAGTAGCCACATCCATTATACCAGCCTACAGTTTATCAGCATCAGCCTGTTGGGACCGGGTGCATGTCGACGAGGATACGAGTTCGTAAAATTTTAAATTTTTACGTGCAGCGGAAGAATTTGCATAAAATAATTTCCTAAATTATTTTAACTTCGTATCTAGCATGCAACCTTATAGTGTATCGACATAATCATAAAATAAAAGTTTGCGGAAAAGTAAACTAATTTACTTTTATACCTTGCGTAACTCGAAGAAAGGGACGAGATCCAACCGTAGCGTCCCTTGGAAGCTTCGCCTCTATTCGCGTCCACGCCGAGTTCTCTTCGGGATGACTTCGCAAAGTCACGAGTTTTGTGCCGACGAGAACCACTAGATTCTCGGAAGGCACAACTAGAAGATTAAGAGAAAATTTAGGAAAACTAACCAACGAAGTAACGGAATCGAATTTCGGGAAGAGAGGAGTCGCTATCCGCTTTTTCTTCTTCGTGTTCGGGTTCTCCTTCTTCTTCGATGCTCACAGCTAGCAACCACCACCTTGGATAGAGTTTGTGCCGGCCCTAAGCCACCAAGTGGGCGCCGGCCCTAGGACTCCAAGAAAGGGTGGGCGCCGGCCCTAAGGGAAGAGAGGAAGAAGGAGGAGAGGAGAGATTAAGAGAGAGAGGGAGAGAATAATTAATCTCTTGATTAGGATTAAGGGCTAGCCTTTGGTTCCTTTAAATAGTAGCAACTCCTTTGCTAAGTCTCCCTCTAAACCGAATTAACGGAATTAACGGAATTAGTTATAAGAAATTTATCTTATAAATTTTCTTATTGCTTATTCCGTTTAAGCCTAGTCTTATTATAACCAATTTATAATAAAACAAATTAGTTATCATAAGAAATTTATCCTATAAATTCTCTTATGAATTTTATTATAACTAACTTTATAATAAAACTAATTAATTATCATAAGAAATTTATCCTATAAATTCTTATGAATTATTCTGTTTAAACCAAGTTTTATTATAAATAATTTATAATAAAACAAATTCTTCTTCTCTTTAAATTATAGAATAAATTTTATAAGAAATTTATAAACTTTCTTATTATGGAAAAATCAATTCATAATTGATTTTATAAAATTAAAATAAACCCAATTCATGGATTATTTTAATCTTCCATAAAAGAATAAATTTCTATAAATTTATTTATATAAATTTCTTTATACAAATTTATTTATCCATAATTTATAAAATAAATCGCGCTGGATTTATCTTATTAATTAAACCAAAATTAATTGGTTTTCTCCTCTTATTGTGGCCGGCCACCAAAGGGGTTTTTGGCACCCTCTTTGGCCGGCCAAACCAACCCGAACCGCCACGAATTAAACTCATTTAATTCGCCCAAAAAGCCTTCAAAAGACTTAGCCATTTTTAGCTTCCATTGTGCCTCTGACTAACTCAGATTCGACTTATTTCTCTTGATCGGAAAATCCAATTTTCAACTCGTTTTAAATCCCTCGGATTACTCGTAGTGCGTGTGACTAAATAGGCTTTCGATTTATGTTGGCCGTCTATAATTAACTAATTATAGAACGATCATGAGTGGCACCTAGTAGTACATCATGATCCCCAATTAATCGAAAGATCAATGGTTTGACCTCTGAAGAAATTATTCTGAAACCCTTCAGCAACTCTAATGAATCGTGCCCCATTCCCTTCACCACCTTATACCCACTTGGTTCAGGACACGGTCAATGGTGTCAGTCCCCACTAGGCTGACTACGTCACACCTAGCCCAAGTAATGTCTTACTCGTCCTTTGGATTTCTAATTACTCTCATGTATTTTAGAGACTCTCACTCTAAACATGATATGCTCTGGCCAAAAGCTTTGAGTAACAATCCGACGATAGGCCTGGGTATACATCTCCTCGCAAGGAGTGGTGAATCCTTTGTAGGCTGTTCAAACATCTTCGGGCACTTCGGCTTATACCGGATCATCCTGGGTCCACACCTCCTTGGAGATGCTTGCTTAAGATGTCAAAGTATAAGTCTCTATGACCAAGATGACTTGAACACCGCAAGTCAAAGAAACATCGCACTCAAGCCGCAGTAAGATCTTCATTGACATATCTACATGTAGATTCCCATATGAAGTCTTACAGCTAGTCACTCCAATGAACTAGTTCCCTTAACTAGCATCCATGTTTATCTCCGGACATCCCAATGTCACTAGCCAGTGAGAATCAGCTGAATAGAGAATAACCCATGCTAGTCTCAACAGAACTGATAATGTCCGTATTTATCAATTCATCGACTAGGGATATTTCCAACACTTCACATTTGCACATTTAGAGATAATCACTAGTTGTGATCCCATCACAAATTCTCTTATGCTGTGAACTGTATGGCGGACATTCAGTAGATGAGTTTAAGATCCCAATCAAATACACAAACATGTATACTTAAATAGTGAATTATCATTTATTGAAATAAATGTTTACAATCATAAGGCGATTGTCTTAGGACACTTCTCTCATATCACTAACACAGCCGTCGGCCGGAGCTTCGAGTTATCAGTCTCAGCAGGCGGTTGGGCCTTCTGGATTTCAGCCCCATCAGATTGTTGGACCTTCATCTTCTCAGCCGCAACCGATCCTAGCGTTGCCACCTTCAGCTACAGAGACAGACCGAGTTTATGTAGTCACCAGCGAGGAGGCACAACGGGCTGATGGATCGGTCTTTCGTGGTATGATTTTGGTTTATGCATTTCCTGCTGAATTACTTGTTGATACTGTTGGATCGAGAACACCGATAGAGGGGGGGTGAATATCGGAAATCGTTCTTTTTCAGAAAGTTAAGAGCAAGTGCAGAGCAGAAAAAATAAAAACAATCACAGCACAAAGACACAGTCGATTTACTTGGTTCGGAGCCTGTGTCGACTCCTACTCCAAGGCACACGGTCGTTGACCGTTTACTTTGGGCAATTCTATATACGTGCAAAACAGTTTACAATAATTTATTACAAATATGTGCAGTAAACTTTTAATTAGCTCTTTTACCGACGTCCGGAGTAGATTGACTATTTCGGAGCAGCAGGACGTCGTCGGCTCGAGTTGGAAGGATTCCGAGGCGCAGCGCGAGTGTAGAAGAGCTTTGAGGCGTTGAGAGAATTGATTGTTGAAGCTTGGGGTCGAGGGGTGCTATTTATAGCACCTAGGGCGCCCTGGACGTCGGGGGCGCCCTCCCACGTGTCAGCCGATCCGCACTTCGCTCGGTCAAGCTTTATCCCACCTGAATAGGGATGAGGTTTGACCTTTGGGGCGCCCTGGTCGCTGAGGGCGCCTTGGTTGATGCGATATTCTCGGCTGGATAGAGTTGATCGGCCTCGCTGGCATAGGCGCGGAGCACCTTGGCTCCTGAGGGCGCCCTGGGCGCTGAGGGTGCCCTGGGCGATGAGGGCGCCCTGGATGCAGAGGGCGCCTTCGGCTAGTGATTAGCCGAACTCCTTTTTGCTTTACTTATTTCTTGTTCACCTTGGAGGCGCCCTAGACACTCAGGGCGCCCTACTCAGCAGCTGCCTCACTCCTTTGAGGCTCTCTGAGCTGCAGACACACGTTCCTTTGGTCCTGCATCCAGGGTTAGTCCGAAAACACAATAAAGCATAAATTTGTTAGTTTATACTGCCTTAGCTGTCTTGGTTCTGACTTTGGTCTCCAAAATTTAGCCCTAGGTCGAACCGACGCCTACTGTTCCCTCGACGGGGAACGCGTCCTCACCTACTCCTCTCGGGAGAATTTACTTGATGCCAACCGTTCCTCTGGTTGGACTTTTGCCTGACTGTCCTTTGTCAGGTCTTGGATGTCGAGCAGCCCTTCGCTCGGTGCCTAGCATTCCTTCGCTAGGGCTTTACTCCCAGGCTGTCCTTCGCCTGGCGCCTAGCAGTCCTTCGCTAGGTCTTTTGACCCTGGCATTCCTTCGCCAGTGCCTAGCAGTCCTTCGCTAGGGCTTTTCCTGCACACTAGAGTAACTTGTTAGAAAACAAGTAAGACTTAACTTTTGAGCTATGTTGCCATTATCAAAACATAGGTTTGACTTAGGTGCATTCTGCACCAACAATCTCCCCCTTTTTTATTTATGGCAATCCTAGTTCAAAAAGTTAAGTTTAAGCAAACATGATAAATGTTAATTTTGTTCCCTCCCCCTGGAAGGAATCTCCTCCTAGTTTTTTCAAAAATTCGTGGAAAAAAAAACTTAAGTTTTAGGTACTTAAATAACTTTACTTAAGTTAAAAGCATGATTAGAGTACTTAACAAGTTTGAAAGTGTTAGCTCAAGTACTTAGTAGGCTTTGAGATACTTTAGTAGATTTGGAAAACTTAAGTGCTTAATAGCTTTGAAAAACCTAAGTACCTAAGTACTTTGTTACATTGTATAGTTTTGACAAACTTAAGCTTTAAAGTACTTATAAAAATTTTGACAAGTTTAAACAAAATTTGAAAGGTTAGAGTACTTAGCAAAATTTTGAAAGCTTAAGTAAAAATTTTGAAAGCTTTAAGTAAAAATTTTAAAAGCTTTAAGAAAAAATTTTAAAAGCTTTAAGTAAAAATTTTAAAAGCTTTAAGTAAAAATTTTAAAAGCTTTAAGAAAAATTTTGAAAGCTTTAAGTAAAAATTTTAAAAGCTTTAAGTAAAAATTTTAAAAGCTTTAAGAACAGCTTAAGTAAAAAATTGTTTTTCAAACTGAGTAGAATTAAATTTTTGAAAACTTTTTGAATAATGAAAAAAAACTTTTACTCTTTACTCTCTCTTTTTCTATCTCTCCCCCTTTGCCATATATCAAAAACAGATAAGTATAGCAAAAAAAATAAGACTGCATAAAAGAAATAAGTAAGATTTTGCTGTACTGAATCAATTTCTAATTTAGACATAAATTAACTCAGTCAATTTTCTCTGTAGGGACCTGTCTAACCCAATTAGCTACTTACTAACTGTTAGAAACAGTAGTTTTTGCTAGGGTTAGTCAAGTTAAGTGCTTCTGTTCAAGTTAGATTTTCTAAACTTGACACTTAACTTGATTGCTGTGTAAATTGTATTTAGTGCCCCAATTACTGCAGATGCACTGACTTAAAGCATCTTGAATTAAGGCAAAGACCTAAGCATCTCAACCCTTTCTAGGTTATCATTCAAAAGTACCCTAAGGTGCTTGTGAGATGCTGGCTTCTAAGTCTATAGGTGCATGCAGTTCTAGGGTTAGGGCCTAGGCTAAGTCCATTTTCGAAAAAAACCTTAGTTTTGAAAAGAGGGTAGTTTTGAGAAAAAATAAAACTAAGTCGAAAATGAAAACTGATTTTGAAATTAAGTAAAGCAGTTTTTCAAATTCTATTTTTAGAAAAATTTTAAATAAAAAAAATTAATCTATTCTACCGAGCACAATCCTAACTGCCTTCTTAGTGAGCTGAACTCAGATTCAGGTAAGGGTTTTTTGAATATATCAGCTAGGTTAGATTTAGAGTCAATATACTTAAGTACTATTTCACCCCTGGCTACATGGTCTCTTACAAAATGATGTTTGACTTCTATATGTTTGGTTCTGGAGTGTTGGATTGAGTTCTTAGTTAAATTAATTGAACTTATATTGTCAATAAATACTTCAGTTTGGGTGTAGTTGAGCTGGAAGTCCTTAAGTGTGTGCATCATCCATAAAAGTTGAGCAACACACTCTCCTAAGGCTACATACTCGGCTTCAGTTGTGGATAGAGCTACACAGTGTTGTTTTCTGCTGCACCAACTAACTAGACTCTGACCTAACAGTTGGCAGCTTCCACTTGTGCTCTTTCTATCTACCTTACAGCCAGCATAGTCAGAATCTGAGTATCCTGTCAAATCAAAAGTTGAGGTTCTAGGATACCAAATCTCTACATTTAGGGTGCCCTTTACATATCTTAGTATTCTTTTTAGGGCTGCTAAGTGCGTTTCCTTAGCACAGGTTTGGTATCTAGCACACATCCCTACAGCAAAAAGAATATCAGGTCTATTGGCTGTAAGGTACAGTAGGCTACCTATCATACTCCTATAGAGTTTAAGGTCTACTGGTTTACCATCAGGGTCACTATCTATTTTTACATTAGTGGCCATAGGGGTACTTATGTTTTTTGAGTTGTCCATCTTAAATTTCTTTATTAACTCATTAGCATATTTGAATTGATGAACGTAGTTACCATCCCTAGTTTGTTTAATTTGTAAGCCTAGGAAAATGTTAAGCTCACCAACTAAGCTCATTTCAAATTCATTTTCCATTATCTTGACAAATTCTTTTAGAAAGTTGGTGTTGGTGGATCCAAATATTATGTCATCTACGTAAATTTGGGTAATAAATATATCTTTTCCTAGGGTTTTAATGAATAAAGTTGAGTCAATTTGGCCTTGTTTGAATTCTTTAGTAGTTAAGTAAGTTGATAGTCGTTTATACCAAGCCCTAGGTGCTTGTTTTAACCCATATAGAGCTTTAGTTAGTTTGTAAACGTGGTTAGGTTTGTCTAAGTCCTCAAACCCTGGGGGTTGTCCCACATAAACTTCTTCTTTGATAAATCCATTTAAAAAGGCTGACTTTACATCCATTTGATATAATTTAAATCCTTTGTGGGATGCAAAGGCTAACAACATTCTAATGGACTTAATGGACTCAAGTCTAGCTACTGGGGCATATGTTTTATCGTAGTCTAATCCTTCTACTTGGCTGAATCCTTTGGCTACTAAACGGGCTTTATTTCTGACTATTTCTCCTTGGTCATTTAACTTATTCCTAAAGACCCACTTAGTATCTATGATGGATTTGCCTTCAGGTTTAGGCACTAGTTCCCAGACTTGATTCCTCTCAAATTGATCTAATTCTTCTTGTATAGCTATGATCCAATCAGGGTCAGGTAGGGCTTCATCTATGGTTTTGGGTTCTATTTTCGATATCATAGCTATTTGACTAAGGTTTCTATAGGAGGATCTAGTCCTGACTCCTAGAGTTGGATCACCCACAATTTGGTCGGTTGGGTGACTGAGTCTGGGTTTCTTGGTTCTCCTAGAGCTTGGTTCAGCCTCAAGTCCGGCTGGTCGGTTTGGTTCGACACTTGGTTCAGTTGACTCATTAATTGGTTCAATGTTTAGTTCATTTAAGGATTCAATTAAGGGTTCAATTAAGGGTTCAATAGTTTGTTCATTATTTTCTTGGTCAGAGTTTGATGAAGTTAGATCTGGATTATTAGATGTTGATTTGATTTCTTCATCAAAAATTAAGTTTGTTGTTTCTTCAATTTTCTTAGTTTGTTTGTTATAAACTCTATAGGCTCTACTTGTGGTTGAGTATCCTAGGAAGATACCTGGGTTTGACTTGGACTGAAATTTTCCTAAATAGTCTTTGGTGTTTAGGATATGGACTTTGCATCCAAAGACCCTTAGGTAGTGTAGGTTTGGAAGTCTATAGTAGTACAGTTCATAGGGGGTTTTGTTGTGTCGCTTGTTAATCAAAACCCTATTTTGGACATAACAAGCTGTACTAATTGCTTCTGCCCAAAATTGGTTTGCTAGATTAAATTCGTTGAGCATAGCCCTAGTGGCTTCTTATAATGTTCTATTCCTTCGCTCGACTATCCCATTTTGTTGGGGGGTTCTAGGACATGAAAATTCATGTAGGTACCCATTTACCTTACAAAATTCCTCGAATCGTTGATTTTCAAACTCTCCCCCGTGATCGCTCCTAAGTCTTTTAATTTTAGTGTCGTTTTGATTTTCAATTAGTTTACAGAATTCATTAAATAGATTTAGGGTTTCATCTTTGGTTTTTAGAAACCTAACCCAGGTAAATCTAGAGTAGTCATCAACTATTACTAAGCAGTATCGGTTCCCGCTTAGTGACTTGGCTCCATGTGAATCAAACAGGTCAAGGTGTAGGAGCTCAAGTGTAGTTTGAGTTAAATCAGATTGGGTTAGTTTGTGATTGGATTTGGTTTGTTTACCTTGATTACAAGATTCACATATTAGGTTTTCATTATTTTTAATTTTGGGAATACCTTTGATTAAGCCAAGTTGGGTAATTTTTGAGATAGTTCTCAGATTGGTATGACCTAATCTCCTATGCCAGAGGCTTGATTGTTCTAATTGTGTTAACATACATTTGGGTACAAGGGGAAGATTTATGGTGTATACATTGTTTTTCCTAGTGCCCTTAAGCATGATTTCTGAGTCTTGTACATTCCTAATTAGGCAGTTAGAATTGTTAAAAGTAACTATATAACCAGAATCACATAACTGACTTATGCTAAGCAAGTTAAAATTAAAGTTTTCAACCAATAGAACTTTCTTAATAATGAAATCGGATTTAAGTTCAATATTACCTGACCCAATTACCTTGAGTGTAGCATTATTGCCAAATGCTACTGAGCCTAGGTTTTTGAACTTGAGCTTGGTGAACTTCAATTTATCTCCAGTCATGTGTCTGGAGCAACCGTTATCCAACATCCATTGGTCCAAATCTTTATGTTCCTACACATAAAGAGTTTTCTTGATTTGGATCCAATTAGAGTTAGGAATAGCTTAAATTGAGTTTCACTGCCTAGTCTGTCTCACCCAAATATAGGGTTTTCATTCACGTTAGCCTTATGGGTTTTGTGAGACAGGTTTTAAGATTATTTTGAAAATTTTGATTAATTTTGAAAACAATTAAATTTTGAAAACTTAATTAATTTTGAAATTTTGAAAAGATGTTCAACTCTATAAATAACTGAAATTTTGTGTTAGATTCGAATTTGACAAAAAATAATTTCAATTTCAATTTCAAATATCGGCTTCCAGGTCTTGGCGAGGCACAAGGCCTTCTTTGGCCGTAGCCTTATGGGATCATCCACCCTTTCCTTGACAAAGCCTTTTAATGAAATTTCATTTTCAAAAATTCTTTGAAAAATTTCTGGTCTAACTAGTTTGGGTCTTGGATCGGTAGCTTCGACTAGTTCCGCCAAATTGGCTTCCCTAACGTACTATCATCTCACCTCCACCCAAAACTATGTTGTCATGTTTCAGTTAAGTTTGTTCAGTCCTTAAACTAGCCTAAGTCTAAGCATGGTAATATTGCAGTAATTAATAAGCAAGCAAACAATCATATTGCAACAAAAAAAAATTAAATTTTTATCTAATAATGAAGATTGTTTTCAGTTTGGCTCCCCCTGGACTAAAGCCACGGTGATGGTTAGGCAAGATGTGAATCTTGTCCTTGGGGATCCAATACTGATTTGATTCAGTCGGTTTGTTCAGGTATAGTTTGGGTACCTATGCCTGAATTTTACCTCTGAACTGATTCAGTACAGCAATGTAAGATCTTTCCCGGGATTTGGTTCTATAGCCCAGTCCGGATCGATTTAGAACTGATTTCTGTTTTCCAAGGATCATGTCAAGACCCTTGGAACCAGATGTAAATCGTTCTAATGCTGATCTAAGATCCTTAACCTGAGTTTTCAGGGAGGAGTTCTCCTTTTCATGTTTTTCAACTTGAGTGGGAGTTCCTTCCTGAACCTTCTCGGTTAAGGATTTAGAGTCAGCTCCCTCTTTCAGGAGTTTTACTTCCTGTCGGAGGGATTCGACTCGGAGTTTGGCTTTTGCCAAATCTCGAGAAAGAAACGAAATTAATTCAATTAATTGACATCTATTAAAACTGATTACCTTAATTTCGCCGTCTTCTGTAAAAGTCAGCTCGTCGTCGTCCTGTTCTGATTCTGACTCAGTCTCGACTTTTTCTGAGGCGGTCAGAGCTAGTAGGTTGGACTAGGGTGCCTCTTCTTCTTCTTCTGAGGAAGATTCGTCCCAGGTTGCTTGCAGTGCCTTCTTTCTTCTCGTCTTTTTAGTCTCCTTTAGGTTAGGGCACTCTGACTTGTAGTGGCCCTTTTTCTTGCACTCGTAGCAGGTTACATTGGGCTTATTTGCGGGTTCAGCTGGTTCGTCCTTTCTTCGGCCGGTTTTTCATTTTTTGGTTCGGTTCTTCAGCTCCTTGAAGTAGCTTTGAGCGAGCCGGGCCAGCTTAGTTTGATCTCCTTCTTCTTCCTCTGAATCTGAGTCTGAGTTAGACTCAGGTTCAGGTTCAGACTTCTTCTTTGTTGTCCTTCTAGTCTTGCCTGCAAGAAAAGCAATACCTTTCTCGACCACATTGGTGTTAGTTTGTTCGTGCAGTTCAAGTTCGGAAAACAACTCGTCTAATTTTATTTTTGAAAGATCCCTAGAGACCTTGTATGCATCTACCATAGATGCCCACAAGGTGTTTCTAGGGAAAGCGTTTAAGGCATACCTTATTAAGTCACGGTTTTCAACCTTGTGACCTATTGTGTGGAGACCGTTCATCAACTCTTGGATTCGTGCGTGGAGCTGGGCTGCTGATTCGTTGTCGGCCATCTTGATGGTGTACAACTTGTTCAGGAGTAGATCCCTTTTACTGATCCTGGTATCTGACGTTCCTTCGTGTAGCTCAATCAATTTTGCCCAGAGCTCCTTCGCACTGTTGAAGGGGCCCACGCGATTCAGCTCTTCTTTCGTCAATCCGCATTGAAGAGTTTGAGTAGCTTTTGCGTCGGCTTTTATCTTGCGTTTTAGGGAGTTGTCCCATTCGGAGTAGCTTTGAGGAAGTCCATCAGCATTCTTGGGTATCTCCAGTCCGGACTGGATGATAATCCACATGTCCACCTGAGTTTTCAGGTGGACCTCCATACGGCTTTTCCAATAGGAAAAGTCTTCTCCACTAAAGAGTGGAGGTCTGGCGGTGCTAAATCCCTCTTGCATGTCCATCTGAAACAGAAAACTAACAAAAAAATGAATTTTCCCAGACTAGGTCTTGGATTAGTAGTGTTGGATACATTAAATAACGAGGGGTGTTGCACCAACCTCGCTTAACAAAAAAATCGAACGAAATATTTTAACGAAAATTTCAAAAAAAAATAAAAAAAAATCCGAAAAAAATTTCAAACTGGTGGTTGCACCAGGTTTGAACTTCCCCGCTCTGATACCACTTGTTGGATCGAGAACACCGATAGAGGGGGGGTGAATATCGGAAATCGTTCTTTTTCGGAAAGTTAAGAGCAAGTGCACAGCGGAAAAAATAAAAACAATCACAGCACAAAGACACAGTCGATTTACTTGGTTCGGAGCCTGTGTCGACTCCTACTCCAAGGCCCACGGTCGTTGACCGTTTACTTTGGGCAATTCTATATACGTGCAAAACAGTTTACAATAATTTATTACAAATAAGTGCAGTAAACTTTTAATTAGCTCTTTTACCGACGTCCGGAGTAGATTGACTATTTCGGAGCAGCAGGACGTCGTCGGCTCGAGTTGGAAGGATTCCGAGTCGCAGCGCGAGTATAGAAGAGCTTTGAGGCGTTGAGAGAATTGATTGTTGAAGCTTGGGGTCGAGGGGTGCTATTTATAGCACCTAGGGCGCCCTGGACGTTGGGGGCGCCCTCCCACGTGTCAGCCGATCCGCACTTCGCTCGGTCAAGCTTTATCCCACCCGAATAGGGATGAGCTTTGACCTCTGGGGCGCCCTGGTCGCTGAGGGCGCCTTGGTTGACGCGGTCTTCTCGGATGGATAGAGTTGATCGGCCTCGCTGGCATAAGCGCGGAGCGCCTTGGCTCCTGAGGGCGCCCTGGGCGCTGAGGGCGCCCTGGCTGTTGAGGGCGCCCTGGATGCAGAGGGCGCCTTCGGCCAGTGGTTAGCCGAACTCCTTTTTGCTTTACTTGTTTCTTGTTCACCTTGGAGGCGCCCTAGACACTCAGGGCGCCCTACTCAGCTGCTACCTCACTCCTTTGAGGCTCTCTGAGCTGCAGACACACGTTCCTTTGGTCCTGCATCCAGGGTTAGTCCGAAAACACAATAAAGCATAAATTTGTTAGTTTATACTGCCTTAGCTGTCTTGGTTCTGACTTTGGTCTCTAAAATGGAGCCCTAGGTCGAACCGACGCCTACTGTTCCCTCGACGGGGAACGCGTCCTCACCTACTCCTCTCGGGAGAATTTACCTGATGCCAACCGTTCCTCTGGTTGGACTTTTGCCTGACTGTCCTTTGTCAGGTCTTGGATGCCGAGCAGCCCTTCGCTCGGTGCCTAGCATTCCTTCGCTAGGGCTTTACTCCCAGGCTGTCCTTCGCCTGGCGCCTAGCAGTCCTTCGCTAGGTCTTTTGACCCTGGCATTCCTTCGCCAGTGCCTAGCAGTCCTTCGCTAGGGCTTTTCCTGCACACTAGAGTAACTTGTTTGAAAACAAGTAAGACTTAACTTTTGAGCTATGTTGCCATTATCAAAACACAGGTTTGACTTAGGTGCATTCTGCACCAACAGATACTGGTAGTTCTAATTCTTTCATATCACGACTATTTATGGGAAAATTAGTAGATTGCCTACCTTTAGATTACAACGTTTATCAGTGTCCCTACCATCCGGTGAGGTATTGGATATCACGCAGGAAGTCAAGGCATGTCCATTGGACTTCGGCAATTATACCCTCACCGTGGATCTATCAGTTCTCAAGATGGTAGAGTTTGATATTATTCTGGGCATGAACTCGTTGGCGGCTTATCATGCCACAGTTGATTGCCAAGCGAGGGTGGTCACATTTCGACCTCCGAACCAACTCTCGTGGGAATTCATTGCCACCAGAGATGATGGGATTTCTATTATCTCTGCAATTGAAGCCCAGAAGCTTATATCACATGGATGTCAAGGTTTTCTATTATCATTGATCAGCACTGATGGTAGCAGTAGCCCTCAACTCTCGGATGTTCCAGTGGTCCAAGAGTTTCCAGACGTATTTCCAGAGGAGCTACCTGGTTTGCCTCCCAGAAGGCAAGTTAAGTTTGTGATTGAGTTGATTCCGGGGACTGCGCCGGCATCAAAGGCTCCGTATCGTATGACGCCTAAGTGTTAGTGATATGAGAGAAGTGTCCTAAGGCAATTGCCTTATGATTGTAAAACATTTATATTAATAAATGATAATTCACTATTTGAGTATACATGCTTGTGTATTTGATTGGGATCTTAAACTCATCTACTGAATGTCCGCAATACAACTCACAGCATAAGAGAATTTGTGATGAGATCACAACTAGTGATTATCTCTAAATGCGCAAATGTGAAGTATTGAAAATATCCCTAGTCGATGAATTGATAAAAACGGACACTATCAATTCTGTTGAGACTAGCATGGGTTATTCTCTAATCAGCTGATTCTCACTGGCTGGTGACATTGGGATGTCCGGAGATAAACATGGATGCTAGTTAAGGGAACTAGTTCATTGGAGTGACTAGCTGTAAGACTTCATATGGGAATCTACATGTAGATATGTCAATGAAGATCTTACTGCGGCTTAAGTGCGATGTTCCTTTGACTTGCGGTGTTCAAGTCATCTTGGTCATGGAGACTTATACTTTGACATCTTAAGCAAGCATCTCCAAGGAGGTGTGGACCCAGGATGATCGGGTATAAGCCGAAGTGCCCGAAGATGTTTGAACAGCCTACAAAGGATTCACCACTCCTTGCGAGGAGATGTATACCCAGGCCTATCGTCGGATTGTTACTCAAAGCCTCTGGCCAGAGCATATCATGTTTAGAGTGAGAGTCTCTAAAATACATGAGAGTAATTAGAAATCCAAAGGACGAGTAAGACATTACTTGGGCTAGGTGTGACGTAGTCAGCCTAGTGGGGACTGACACCATTGACCGTGTCCTGAACCAAGTGGGTATAAGGTGGTGAAGGGAATGGGGCACGATTCATTAAAGCTGCTGAAGGGTTTCAGAATAATTTCTTCTGAGGTCAAACCGTTGATCTTTCGATTAATTGGGGATCATGATGTACTACTAGGTGTCACTCATGATCGTTCTATAATTAGTTAATTATAGACGGCCAACATAAATCGAAAGCCTATTTAGTCACACGCACTACGAGTAATCCGAGGGATTTAAAATGAGTTGAAAATTGGATTTTCCGATCAAGAGAAATAAGTCGAATCTGAGTTAATCAGAGGCGCAATGGAAACTAAAATGGCTAAGTCTTTTGAAGGCTTTTTGGGCGAATTAAATGAGTTTAATTCGCGATCGGTTCGGGTCGGTTTTGGCCAGCCAAAGAGGGTATTAACCCTCCTTGTGGTGGTCGGCCATTAAGGGGAATTAAATCAATTTATTTGGTTTAATTAATAAGATAAATCAAGCACGATTTATTTTATGAATTATGGATAAATAAATTTGTATAAATAAATTTATAGAAATTTATTCTTTTATGGAAGATTAAAATAATCCATGAATTGGGTTTATTTTAATTTTATAAAATCAATTATGAATTGATTTTTCCATAATAAGAAAGTTTATAAATTTCTTATAAAATTTATTCCATAATTTAAAGAGAAGAAGAATTAGTTTTTATTATAAATTAGTTTATAATAAAGACTTGGTTTAAACGGAATTAATTCATAAGAATTTATAGGATAAATTTCTTATGATAAATAATTAGTTTTATTATAAAGTTAGTTATAATAAAATTCATAAGAAAATTTATAGAATAAATTTCTTATGATAACTAATTTGTTTTATTATAAATGGTTATAATAAGACTAGGCTTAAACGGAATAAGCAATAAGAAAATTTATAAGATAAATTTCTTATAACTAATTCCGTTAATTCGGTTTAGACGGAGACTTAGCAAAGGAGTTGCTACTATATAAAGGAACCAAAGGCTAGCCCTTAATTCCAATTCAAGTAATTGAATCATAGAGCTCTCCCTCTCTCTCTTAATCTCTTCTCTTCTCTTCTCCCTCTCCCTCTCTTGCCTAGGGCCGGCGCCCACTTGGAGCCTAGGGCCGGCGCCCACTTGGTAACTTAGGGCCGGCGCAACTCCTCCCTTAGTTGAGGTTGGCGTGAGCTTCAAGAAGAAGAAGGAGAACCCGAACGCGAAGAAGAAGAAGCGGATAGCGATTCCTCTCTTCCCGGAATTTGATTCCGTTACTTCGTTGGTTAGTTTTCATTATTTTCTCTTATCCTTCTAGTTGTGCCTTCCGAGAATCTAGTAGTTCTCGTCGGCACAAAACTCGTGACTTTGCGAAGTCATCCCGAAGAGAACTCGGCGTGGACGCGAATAGAGGCGAAGCTTCCAAGGGACGCTACGGTTGGATCTCGTCCCTTTCTTCGAGTTACGCAAGGTACAAAAGTAAATTAGTTTACTTTTTCGCAAAC
The DNA here is from genome assembly GCA_024364735.1 of Boesenbergia rotunda. NCBI lineage: Eukaryota > Viridiplantae > Streptophyta > Magnoliopsida > Zingiberales > Zingiberaceae > Boesenbergia > Boesenbergia rotunda. The sequence goes on along the minus strand of JAGFNQ010004085.1, from coordinate 513,598 downwards.
TTTTATTTTATGATTATGTCGATACACTATAAGGTTGCATGCTAGATACGAAGTTAAAATAATTTAGGAAATTATTTTATGCAAACTCTTCCGCTGCACGTAAAAATTTTAAATTTTACGAACTCGTATCCTTGTCGACATGCACCCCGTCCCAACACTAAGGAGTTGGACGAGCTAAAGGTCCAACTTCAAGAGTTGCTTGACAGGGGATTCATTCGTCCTAATGTATCTCCATGGGGTTCACCAGTTTTATTTGTCAAGAAGAAGGATGGTTCTATGAGGATGTGCATCGACTACAGGCAGTTGAATGTCGTGACCATCAAGAACAAGTATCCCCTACCTCGTATTGAAGATTTATTTGATCAGTTGAAGGATACCTCAGTGTATTCTAAAATTGATTTGTGGTCCGGATATCATCAGTTGAGGGTCAGGGATTCGGATATCCAGAAGATAGCTTTCCGCACCCGGTACGGACATTACGAGTTTTTGGTAATGCCATTTGGGCTTACTAATGCTCCTGCAGTATTTATGGATCTGATGAATCGGGTTTTTATGGAGTATTTGGATCAGTTCGTTATTGTTTTCATCGACGACATACTGATTTACTCCCGTTCCGAGAAGGAACATGCGCGCCACCTTTGTATCGTTTTGGAGACACTCCGTTGGGAGCAGTTGTATGCAAAGTTTAGCAAGTGTGCTTTCTGGTTGTCTTCTGTGGGTTTTCTCAGACATGTTGTTTCCAGTAGAGGGATTTCTGTAGATCCCCAGAAGATCGAGGCTGTCACCAGTTGGGAACCGCCAAAGTCAGTTCAGGAGGTGCGCAGTTTTCTCGGATTGGCTGGTTATTATCATCGATTTGTTGAGGGGTTTTCCAGCATCGCTTCACCGTTGACACGTCTGACCAGAAAAGACGTGAAATTTTATTGGACAGAGTCTTGCGAGACAAGTTTTCAGGAGCTTAAGCGGCGATTGGTGTCTGCGCCTGTATTGGTGTTACCTTCAGGCGAGGACGGATTTGTACTCTACATTGACGCTTCACATCAGGGTTTGGGTGCAGTTTTGATGCAGCATGGATGGGTAGTCTCTTATGCTTCTCGTCAGCTGAAGGAACATGAGAAAAATTATCCAGTTCATGACTTAGAGCTTGCAGCCATTATTTTTGCCCTGAAGATATGGAGACATCATCTCTACGGCGTCACGTTTGAGATTTTCACGGATCACAAGAGCCTCAAGTATTTGTTCACTCAGAAGGAGCTGAATCTTCGTCAAAGAAGATGGATGGAATTCTTGAAAGACTATGACTGTACTATTAGCTACCATCCAGGGAAAGCTAGTATAGTTGCGGATGCACTCAGCAGAAAATCCCGGAGTGTTCTGGCTTGTCACCGGGTTATGGTCATCGATTTAGTTCAGAGCTTCTCAGAGTTGGGACTGGAGGAGCAGGGTCAGACAGAGAAAGGGTTGTTGGTGACTATGGTTGCTCAGTCTTTGATCAGGACGAAGATCAGAGAGGCTCAGGCTAGTGATCAGCATCTGCAGTTCCTAGGCAGCCGGATAGCCTCCGAGCAGCAGACTGTTTTTACACTAGATGACGAGGGTATTCTTTATTTCCGAGGGAGATTATGTGTACCTAAGTCACATTCGGTTATGGAGGAGTTGCTTCAGGAGGCTCATCGATCTCGATTTACTATTCATCCTGGCGGAAGCCGTATGTACCGAGATTTGAGACGTTCCTATTGGTGGAACAGTATGAAGAAAGACATCGCGGATTTTGTTGCAAGATGTCTAGTATGCCAGCAGGTGAAGGCCGAGCATCAGAGACCTGCTGGATTACTTCAGAAGATCCCTATTCCTGAGTGGAAGTGGGAGCATATCACGATGGATTTCGTTGTTGGATTACCGAGGTCTCATAGGAGACACGATGCGATTTGGGTGATCGTTGATCGATTAACCAAATCCGCTCATTTCTTGGGGATTCAGAGGACAAATTCTCTGGACAAGCTGGCAGAGTTGTACTGCCGTGATATTATCCGATTACATGGTGTTCCTCTGAGCATCATATCAGATAGAGACCCGCGTTTCACTTTGCGGTTTTGGTAGAGTTTGCAGCAGACTATGGGTACCGAGCTTCGATTCAGCACAGCCTTTCATCCGCAGACGGATGGACAGTCTGAGCGTACCATTCATACACTAGAGGATTTGTTGAGATCTTGCGTTATGGACTTTAGAGGCAACTGGGAGGATCACCTGCATTTGGTTGAGTTTGCCTATAATAATAGCTATCATTCGTCTATTCAGATGGCACCTTTCGAACAATTGTATGGTAGAGCTTGTAGGACACCCACTCTTTAGGAGGAGGTTGGGGAATCTCAGTTGCTAGGTCCTCAGAGTATTCAGCATGACACAGAGCTAGTCCGTGCTATCAGACGTAGGCTATCAGAGGCTCAGGATCGTCAGAAGAGTTATGCAGATTGGAGACACAGACCCTTGAAGTTCTCCGTGAGTGATCACGTGTTCTTGCGAGTGTCACCCACGAAAGGGGTGAAGCGGTTTGGGTTGAGAGGTATGTTAGCTTCCCGGCTACATTAGACCTTTCAATATTTTGGAGCGGATTGGAGCTGTTGCTTATCGTCTGGCATTACCACCGTCATTGGCTGGAGTTCACGATGTGTTTCATGTTTCCATGCTGAGGAAATATGTACCTAATCCTACACATGTGTTATCGGAGGTGCCGGTCACACTTCAGCTAGACGCGACTTACGAGGAGGCGCCTATGTGGATTTTGGACCGCAAAGAGCATCAATTGAGGAACTAGATAGTTCGTTTAGTCATAGTTGGATGGCAGCACCACTCTGATGAGGAAGCTACTTGGGAGCTCGAGGATACGATCAGAGCTCGCTACCCTCATCTGTTTACTTGAGGTGCGTATGGTTGGTTTTCATTTTGAATTTATATTATAGTTGAGGTGTTGATACCTGTTGTGGTTCACTAGATAAATTTGGGGACCAAATTTTTGTTAGTGGGGGAGAATGTTAAATACCGAATTTTTCAAGCTGAAAAGGTGAATTTTTAAAGTTAGGGGCCTAGTTGCATTTTTCCAAATTTGTTGGGTTTAATTGCAAAATGACAAAACAAATATAAAAACCCAACAAAGCCCTAACATCCCCTCACCCGATCAGTTTCCTCTTTGCCCGATTCTCCTCTCTGCTTCGACGCCGACACAGCAGCGAATCGAAGCCGCCGACTCCGTCGCCGCAGCCCACACGCGCCGCGACCAGCGAGCACCGCCGCCGCCCTCCGACATTCCTTTCCCTCACGACAGCCACCACCGCCCAGTCTTCTCTACTCCGGCGTCGAGCATGAGCAGAGCGCCGAAGCTCTCGCATGAAGCCTTAGCCGACGCCGCGCTATACGCCGCCTCTGCTTTGCATCTGTGCCGACCTCACTCGTCCTTGTTCCGTGCGCCGGCCACCAAGTAGGTAAGGGGATTGTAATTTAGGGTTTGGTTTTCACAGTTATGTGCAGTCATGAGTTGTGAGAGACAAATGATTCATTAGTGTGATTGATGAATATATCAGTTCTTGCATCTAGGCATGGCAGTTCTTGTTCTTGAAACTCTGGCTGAGAGTGATGAGATATGCCAGTAAGCAGTAAGCATAGTTCATTGCAGTGAATGATAGGAGTGAGCGGTACAAGAGAAATGTTATGGGTATTTTATGCCATCTTTTGTAAACTTTTTAACGCTGGTAGTTGTTGACGCTGTTTTGCGTAAAAGGAGTTTAGTGATTTGCGTACTAGCATTAAGTGCTGAAAGTAGCTTGCTGTCGAATCTAAATTACTTTGTGTTAATTTCTGTATCTTTTTGAAAGTGAAACTTCATTAATAATACAGAAGCACGCACGTCGTATAGTTGGTCATATTGGCATAAATTAGTGGTTTGCGTTACTGCTCTCCTTTGTCTCCATAAGCCCATATTTTTGGAAGTATGATATGGTTAGGATTTGATTATTAGTTGGGTTTTGTGATCTTGGGTAGCCACTTCCGTGGAGCACAGCTGAAGGTATTGATCTTTGATGGGATGTATTGGTTGATTAAACTAGTAGGTTGATTGTTGCAGGGTGTGAGGTTGGTAGTTTAGTTTTTTTTGATGTTGTATCACCAATGTTGTAAGTTTCTTTAAAACAAGATTTAATTAAACGTATGTTATAATTAGGATTTATCTTAATTTTGGTTATTTATAGTTTAGCTAATTATTTAATTAAGTTTTATAAATAGCTAAACTATGTCCTTGATACAAGACTTTGAGTTGGACTCGTACGGTTGATCGTGAAGAGATTAAGTCGGACACGTTCTACAAATAAAGGCGGGTACTTCTCCTTTGTACTCGAGTAGTTTTTTTCACCTTAAAAGCATGACTATATTATGTCTGATAGGTTGCTTGACCTTGTTCTTTGTCATTATTTAAAACATCGCCGTTGAGACTTATTCTTCGTTGATCTTTGAATATTCCAAATTCGTATCTGTACAATCCTCGATTGGTTTTCTATTCTATAAAGTATCGCTTGTACGCGAGTACCTAGAAGTCCATTATACATAGATAGGCTTATTTTGCATTAGAAATACCCTACCTAGTAGTGTAGGTGCATAATCGTTGGTTTTTGATTTCCGGTTGATTGTATTGATGCATCGTGTATTCGTTGGAATTTATTGCATCGTTGTTTCTCCGGTTGTTCGTGCATCGTATAGCATGCACCATTTGGCGACCCATTATGTCGTCAGCCAACGACCATTAGCCGTGCCATTACTCACAAGTACTTTCCACCCCTAGCCAGTGGATTTTTGCCTTCCCCATGTTTCGAACTCTAGACCTCCAGGCTAAGTACTAAAGTTTATGAATCCTAGTACCAAGTGAGCTACATCTCACTTGGTACTAGGATTCATAAACTTTAGTACTTAGCCTGGAGGTCTAGAGTTCGAATCCTGGGGAAGGCAAAAATCCACTGGCTAGGGGTGGAAAGTACTTGTGAGTAATGGCACGGCTAATGGTCATTGGCTGACGACATAAAGGGTCGCCAATTGGGCCGCCCAAGGGGCCGAGGGGCCGAGTCGTTACAATAAAAAGGCGCCTTTTATGTAGCGGCCCCACCTCTATGGTCCCCGCAGGCGACCCTACGGTCTTCCCACCCCTGGCAGTGGGTTTTTGCCTTCCCAGGATTCGAACTCTAGACCTCCAGGCTAAGTACTAAAGTTCCTGAATCCTGGTACCAAGTGAGCTGTATAAATTGTCACGCCCTGAGACCCAGGAGCCGCAGATCCAATAGAAAATCGGACACCACCTCCCCTGTCTGGCGGACAATTTACACATACACATAACCTATATAACATCGCCACGCAGTTTAATTGGCCTCAGGCCTCAAAATATATATAGACACTAAGAAAATCATAACAATAAAACATAATAAACCATACCTGACTGCGGACCGGTCCGACTTACGACGAAACAACCAATACACAAAAACCCGTTAGGGCACACGACACATATGACATATACAAATCGCTAAAAGGAATATAAAACAATGCACTACAAAGTACAAAACAAAATCCTGCGGTCGGGTAGGGACTGGCTGCTGGGCTCTTCTGGCGACTCCAAGTATCTCAACCTGAAATAAAAACATATGTCAACGGTGTGAGTCCATAAACTCAGCGGATACCTAATAGATATACATAGTAGGTTATACTAACAATAAGAGTCTACGCTAATACAGTCTCATATGAACAATAGAAAGACATACACTAAAGGTACTGAATGTAGGTACATACCAGAATCCATCTATCCTATAGAGGGGTGGAATAAATCCCTAAAGAACAAATATAACACATTATCCATGGTAAACAGGTATCCGGTATATACATGTCAATCATAATGCATCAATCAAATGCAGCAAGCAATGCACGATGCAAAATATGCACATGGTGCAATGATATGTGTCACCCCTGACGCCAATCAGGCACCGTCCACCAATCATAAATGAACGTCCACATGGGTAGGGCTATGACAACTGTACGCACCCTGCTATCACTACTCCTGAGTGACCGAGTGGACAGGATGCTGGCGGAGGTCACTCTCCTACCCCAAGCAATGGGGGAGTCTAGCTCTCATCTTCTCGTGTCTCAGGACGAGAAGGGATCCCTAGCTGCTACCACGCACCGGAACCACTCTCCAAATAGTGACCGTGCGGAGCAATACAGGGCAAATGCACACACCCTATGGTAGCCACTACCCCCGAGTGGATGTGTGTGCATATCCTCATGTAACTGACGATGGGCTCAGACTACATAGGAGCCAATGATCGTCAGCATGCAATAATGCAAGGATGGTGCATGATCCAAACTCATATAACACTCACTAAGTCCTCAACTAACACCTTAGTGTGCTAGGTATAAGTCTGAATTCTATATCCTGGGATACATATAATCTACTAGGTATACTGAAAAAATAACCAGTGATCTATAAATATCAAAATGCAAGAGGGAACATATCACTACATCTATGCACATATATATATATATACATGGCAACTATTGAGACTGTATGAAGCTAAACAGGAGATAACCTCAAGGATAAGCAACATATATCAAATACAGGTATACTAAGGTAGATATAGCATACAAACTTACTGTTATCTATTACAGACCATGCATAGCAATATGACAATATCAAAAGAGATAAGTCAAGGGTATCCGCCTCAAAGTAGATGCTCGTATCAGAAAAAGACCTCCCGTCTGATAATCAGAAATGACAAGTATAATCAATGCCATGTATCAAAGGCATATTGTTTAGCTACAATAATATGAAATTTATAGCTAAACGAGCTATCTCAATTAATTAGGATAGTCCTAATTATCTCGTTTCATTTTATTACTACAATTAAATGAGTAGCCCACGACAACCTATTACACCACCCCAATTCAACACAGCAATTGCCACCCAAACACTCACGACAGTGATTATAAGAAGGAGAACAAAACCTATAATCCAATCCAAAATCATTACCCTCCAATTGAGCCACGTCTCATTAAAACTAAGAACAACCAAAGCATTTTATCCATTCTATACCGTACCAAATTAAAATCAATCATCATCATAGATATGTAGCAGTAAAATTCCAATCCCATGAAGACTAGAATCTAGGCAGATTACTTACAAAATCTGATCAAAACCAATTCATCTCTACCAATCACATTCAGTAGCATTTGATGGTGAACCTCCAAATATATCACAGTAGGGGCATAGAAATAATGAAACAAAATGACATTGAATTCTTTACATCTAAATTTGATCCATCACATAAGAAACCTAAAACAACACACCCATGCTAAAAGCTCTTGGTATGAGCATCCCACAACAAATGGGCAAACACATTACAGCAGCATCAAAACTATTCCAAAACCCATTCAAACAAACTAACCTTACCCGAACCAGCTCCCATACGTGTTGCCCAAACTCCATCACACACACTAACATCCATTTAGAAACTAAAACAATCCACAATAAGGATCCTATCCAAACCTCAAAACGAATTCCACACCAATTCAAAAGATTACAGTAGCCCTAAGGACTCAACCCAGAAACTCCAAATCAAAATGCCAACACAACTACAACAATCAAAATCATAAATCCGATCGAGAATGAGAAATCCACAATCGAACAGTAGATTTACAAGTTCATTCCCACTAAGATTAATGCATCCGATCAACCCTTACCTGAAAGGGTGTTGGCTGTGAGTCCCCAACTCCACTCCCATGTAGATCTAAGCCCATCTGGATCACAACAACGAGAAGGGGAAAAACTAATAGCCTAAGGTCTCTTCTTGGGCTCGGAGTCGCACCAACCTGCCAGAGATCAAAGGTTGCGACCAGAATTAATCAGAACACGACGATCAGCTCCAATCGTTTTCAGCGATCAGAAGAAAAGGTGGCGAATGAAGATACCTTCTCATGGCCAAAGAAGGGCTAGAGTCATTGCCATTACCACGCTGCTGATCCCTGCGATCGGAAGATCGACGAGAGTGGTCGGCGGTGGGTCGAAAGCTTTGGCATCCCAAGCAGGCTTGAACATCGATCGACGGTTGCATATCAATGACGAGGAATGGAAAGGAAGAAGGATCGGGATCGAATCATTGATCACCACCGAGAGGAGGAGAGGGGCGTCAGGTCGTTCCGCTGCGGCTAGGGTTCGCGAATTGGGAGAGAAAGAGGGGATCGGGTGGCTGCGGCTAGGGCACGCGCGAAGGGGAAGAGGAGACTACAGATAGGTCACGGGAAAAGGGAGAAGAGGAGTGTTCATAAGGGGGGTGGTTTTTTGAAGAAAAGCCCCTCAACTTTCTTAAATTCCAATCTTGCCCTTAGGGTAAGGGTATTAACTATTTAACCCTCCAATTTATAGCAATACACATCAAGTTTCTAAGATTATATATTTATCCTCTTAACCCCCTAGCTTTAGCCAATTTCGAACCCCGTCCGAAATTTTAAGGTTATATATACATACATATATATATATATATATATATATATATATATATATATATATATATATATATATATATATATATATATATTAGTTTAGACCTTAAGGATTAAATATTAAGAATTTTAACCCTTTTTAGTTTACGAATTCACCTTAAACATTTTCCCTAATCCGTTAACCCCAAATCTTCCATGTAAATTTTTGAAAAATTTTATTTTACCGATTTTTAATTAGCGGTATTTAACAGCAAGATCCCCTCGCTACAAGGCGGCTTGCTCGACTTGGTGCTGCTCTAGCGCTTCATTGATGGCGTTGGCCACCAAGTGATCCAGTTCCTCCCTCATCAGGACAATAGATGGTCCCTCTAGCCCTGCCATCGGTGTTCCATCTAATGCTTTCCTTGTTTCCCACAGACGACACAAAACTTGTTCTGGAAGGAATCAATGTCGACAGCCAGTCACCGATGTTCAACCCACGTAGATGTTGACAATAGGGGAGGAACTCCACACCTTGCGAGATCAACATGAGCTTTAGGCGAGCACTTCGGAGGTTGTCCGGTGGAGCCCACGCCGACGCTCAAGTCAGTGCCTCGATAGAGAAGAGTAGAAGGCAGAAAAATGCACGAGTAGTAGAGAATGCATAACCCCTTTTACCGGAGGGATTGGAATACCTTTTATACTTGCGGTGACTTCCTTGGTGCGTCCCATGATCTGTGCCACATCCCCCCTTCGTCGGTTACAGGATAGTCTTTGAAACGGTCAACGCCGTCATTAAGTGTGACCCGTTCCGATATTTAAGGCTCATGATGACTCCGCGATAGTGGGGGTGGTTATCCACAGATCCGAGAAAAAAGGTGGGGTTGTTACTTGAGGTCGAATGCCACTTGGGCTCCGCTTCCCCGAGGTGATCTCGGGGTATTCTGGCCCGGGAGGTTGTGGGTGCTCCGCTTCCCCGAGGCGGTCTTGGGAGCCAACATCCCGGGATGATCCCGGGAGGAGTTTTCTGATATGATTTTCAGGGCGTATTTACTGCGGAGGGCCCTGGAGGCTCCTCTTCCCTAGAGGGTCTCCGGAGCTCTGAAAGCGAGTCACTCGGACTCGCCACATCTTATCACCCAGCTTCTATAGCCCACGTATCCTGCCAGGGGCTATTCAACCCCATCAACTGTGTTTCTTTAAATACTTTTGCTACTTGCATATCTATCTGTTTTAACTTAACTTTTGAACTGGGTTGCTATAAATCAAAAAGGGGGAGATTGTTAGTGCCGAAACTACCAGATCGAACCTGATTTTGATAATGGCAAAGAGTTCAAAGTTAAGTATATTTTTGGATCTAACATGTTTCACTAAGTGTACTGGAAAATCCTAGTTTACCTAGGCTTGAGGTCTTGATCTACAGGGTTGAGCACAAAGTCCTAGTCGAGGAATAGACACGAAGTTCTAGCCGAGGGTTGGACACCGAAGACCTGATCGAGGGTTGGACATGCAGACTACTTCAGAAGACTGGTCATAAAGACCTAACCGTGGGTCAGTTACCAAAGTCCTGATTCAAAAGATCGGGCAGGAGTTTTAGCCGAGCAAGGACAATGGGCAGTAGTAGAGACGGGTTGAGGTACGGACGTCTCGAGATTCTGAAGCTTTGGAGGCCGAACCCCCTGGAGGTGCTAGTTAGCAACAGGTAACTTCTCTAGAGTGGAGTAGGTGAGAATGTATTCCCCGAAAGAGAGTACAGTAGGCGTCGGTCCGACTTAGGATTTCATTTAAAATCCAAAGTCAGGATCAGACAGCTCCGACTGTCGTACATGTATATTTCATATATATATATATATATATATTATTTTCTACTAATCCTGTGTTGCAGCTGAGGAAATTGGAACCAATAGCATCTGGGGCGCCCGAGTACACAAGCGCCTAAGAGGTCTCGGGCGCCCCTGTGAAGATGACTCAGTCTGGCCTAGGCTGAGTTGGCGAGCGCTGGTTGGACTCGCCACATCGGCAACACAGGCGCCCGAGAAGGATAGAATTTGCCCTATCTGCGGATGAGGATGCAGTTGGATCGCGCTGAGTTGGGGGTGCCCCTATAGGCAAATGGACGCCCGAGTGCTTATATAAAATGGGTTTCGAACCACAATTTCTAAAATAAGTTTTTCACATTTTTTGTGCTCAAATGTGTTGCTCTGAAGCAATCCAGAAATGCAGAAACGCTACTCCGACAACGAAGCACTCTCTTTCTATTTCAGTTACAAGTTGTTGGCATATTTAACTATTTCTTTTGTACTCAAAATTGCATATTTGTTATATTCTTTTGTAAACTTGTAGAATTATCTATCGTAAACAGTCATGAACCGTAGGCCTTGAAGTAGGATCCATTACAGACTCCAAACCAAGTAAAAACAAACCTATTAGCGTTGGTTTTGACTTGTGTTTATTATTTCCACTACGTTTACTCTCTACTTAAATCTGAGAAATTTTCGAATCAATATTCGCCCCCCTCTATCGATCTCACCAGTCCCACAGATCTACCTAGTCCCATTAGGATTTCACTTTTGCTAACATGCGATCTACATGGACCTCACCTGGTTTCCAACTAGGTTTGCCTAGTCCCACTAGGATATTTTTTTACCACCGTGTGTAGGATCGGTGCCGGTCGATAGAGGGGGAGTGAATATCGACTTGAAATTTTGTAGGAACACTTCATCATTTGTCTTTCTATCAGAATTAGTAAGCAGCGGAAATAATAAAGAAAGATAAAAACAACAAAGACTCACGAGATTTACATGGTTCCCAACCCCCCAGGGTCAGTACATCCAAGGTCTAAGTACTCATCGTGAGTCCACTAGTGGTCTCCTTTCCGAACTTTCTGGAGGCGGAGAAACCCGTCTTACAGTTTGAATTACAAACAAAGAAATAATAATAAAAACAAGTACAACTTTGTAAATTAAAAGCAAACCAACGGAAAATTGAAGATCCGGTGTGCAGTGCACTTCCTCCTGGAGCCTCCTTGGTCACAGAGCTTTAACTTGAGTGCGTTTGCTTCACACAAAATGCTTTTGCGGATGTAGAAAGTGTTGTTCTGAAGTGAGGGGTCCAACCCTTTATATACTGCATTCTCGGGCGCCTGAGGCCTGTTGAGCGCCTGCCACGTGTGGTCAAAACTTCATCCATAGCAGAAAGAATCGCGCAGGGATAAGGCAGCCTTCCCAGACGCTTGGGAGCCTCCCAGGCGCCTGGGATGGGTAGCCCATAACCAGGGCACCCAAGCTCTTACTGGGCGCCTGATTCATTCAGGAACCTAGGAAGCCTTCTTCCCAGGTTCGTTTTTCTTGCGTTTGCTCTCTTATCTTGCCTCCAACTCCAGGTACCTACAAGACAACAAACACAAGACAAAAACACAAATAATGTTAGCCTTAATTAATTGGTTCTGACTTTGGATTTCACCCAAACCCCTAGGTCAAACCGACGCTTAATGTTCCCTTTCCCAGGGAACGCGTCCTCACCTACTCCACCCTGGGGAAGTTACTTTTGCCAATCGGGACCTCCAGCTGGACGTTTTCTTAGCCTCCAAGAACACGGATCTCGAGACGTCTCACCTCGACCCATCTCTACTTCTGTCCGTGATTCCCGCTCGATTAAATCTTTTGCCAATCGGGGCCTCCGGCTGGACTTTTTCTCGGCCTCTGAGACTCCCAGATCTCGAGACGTCTGACCTCGACCCGTTTCTACATTTGTCCGCAGTCCTCGCTCGGCTAAGACTCCGTTGCCTGATCCCTAACCAGGACATAGTACTCAGTCCCCCGGACCAAGTCTTCGTGCCCAGCTTCACTCACCAGGACTTAATCCACCTAGCTTAACTCACTAGGACCCAACTTCACTGACCAGGATTTAGTGCCCAGCTTCACTCACTAGGACTTTGTCCACCTAGCATCACTCACTAGGATAACTTCCACCTAGCTTTCTTTGCTAGGACCCAGCTTCACTCACCAGGGTTTCTTTCAACCTAGCTTCATTCACTAGGATTTCTTCTACTATAATCACTTCTTTGCTAGTCATCTTAATCCTGACTAGACTTCCTCTAACTTTTAGGTAAATATACCAAACCTCAAGTTCGGTTCAGTTTAATCCCTTGGTCAAACTGGCCAACCCTGAGTTCTATTCATTCTGCCAAACATCAGATCCTGTTTGGCTTAACCCTTTGTCAAGCTGATCATACCTAGGTTTACCCTACCAAACATAAGGTCCTGTTTAGTTTAACCTTGATCACTTTGACTATACCTTATATTGTCAAACATCAAAACACTAGAGGTTGACTGTGCATAATTGATGGACTTGCACCAACACCGTGCAATTTTTCAGATCCACTTGAACTTCACTAGTTAAATTTCCGGTCAACCTTGACTTGTTTCACACAACATTTAAACATCATTGTCAAACATCGAAACTGAAGCTCACCTGAACTTAGTCACACTAGGTTAACCTTAACCTAACGAAGATTACACCAACAATCTCATCCTTTTTTTATATTTGACAATATATGTGAGTTAGGCTAATCCATATTAGCCCTAAATTTTCTTCCCCTTTGACATACAAAAAAAAACATTCCCTGAGAATCAACATATTCAAAGGCATCCCATGAAAGTCTCATACATTTCATTATAACCTATGCTTAAACTTGAGCACTTGTCACAATGAAGATTCTCAATCTTCGTTTATCCCAAAGGAAAGAAAAATGCTATAAACTTCTATTATTGCACTAACAATGATTTTTTGGGTTCCTAAATCTTTAAGAAATCTAAAAGCAAAGTTGTGAAATTTAAAAATTCAATCTTAAATCCTAAACCTCTCCTTAACCCATATTTTTCACCAAAATCATCTCTCTTCTTTAATTTCATCATGAAATTCACCTACATATACTTATAAAAGTATTCCAAAGGATTAAGATTTGTTAGATTACTCAAAATTTAGTTAATAGACTAAAATTAGATAGTTTCAGTTGAAAACAATCGTGCTAATCGATTACTTAATCGATTACGACCATCATAATCAATTACACGAGCTTCTGTGCTCATGAAAATCCTTCACCAATCGATTGCCTAATCGATTGTTGAGTTTTTGATTTCTAAAAATAATTTAAGATTCAATTTCAGAAAGTCACAAATAATTCTACAATTATCAAAAAAATTATGAAAATTTTGCATAGACATTATTTATATCATATTCTATCATGGAAAAATAATTTTTTATGAAAATAGCTTTAATTTCAAATAATTGGCACAAAATTATTAATCTTAAAAAACTTCAATATTTCATTTCATTTTGTGTCTATTTTATCAATGATTATTCCTATCAAAAGATAGGTTTCACCATTATTTTCCAAAATAGTTTTGAAATAATTTTCAACTATGTTCTTTAGGCTAAATGCATATGACTTATACATTAGCTTTTCCAATAATTGAAATTCACTTAATTACATGTTTTGATGAATTTAAAACTCAAATAGATGCAGTAAATCAACATCTTAAATAAGAATATCATCGATGAAGACGATCACAAATTTGTCGAGGAGCGACGATAATACCCGATTCATAAGGTCCATAAACATAGCAGGAGCATTCGTCACGCCGAAAGGCATAACAACAAACTCAAAGTGCCCGTACCTTGTTCGGAAAGCCGTCTTTGGAATATCCTCCTGTTTTACTCTAACTTGATGATAACCAGACCTCAAATCAATTTTTGAGAAAACAGTGGTTCCCTTTAAATAGTCAAACAGGTCATCTATCCTCGGAAGGGGATACCTGTTCTTGATCGTTACGTTGTTCAGCGCCCGATAATCTATGCACATTCGCATAGATCCGTCTTTCTTCTTCACAAACAGTACCGGTGCTCCCTAGGGGGAATGACTAGGGCGAATAAATCCCTTATCCAGCAACTCCTGTAGCTGTTCCTGAAGCTCCTTTAATTCAACCGGCGCCATACGGTAAGGTGCCTTGGAGATCGGGTTAGTACCAGGAACCAATTGGATCTCAAATTCCACTTCTCTATCAGGAGCTAATCCTGGTAATTCATCTGGGAAAACCTCTGGGTAATCGCATACCACCCGGACATCTTCCAGCTTCCAGTTCTTCACTTGACTGGCATCAACCACATATGCTAGAAATCCAGTACATCCTTTGTCTAACATCTTCTGAGCTCGGAGAGTTGATAAATATTTCCTGGTTCTTTTCCTTGGCTCTCCGATGAATTCGAACATAGAACTTGCCTCAGGTCGAAAGACCACCTTTCGCTTACGGCACCCAATAGAAGCACCGTATTTACCCAGGAAATCCATTCCCATTATAACATCATAATCTTGCATGTCGAGTACTATCAGATCGCAGTAAAGTTCTCTTTCTGCAATTCCGACCGGCACCGCACGCAGCACATGAGTGGATGTCATTATATCTCCCGAGGGTAGGGTCGTTAAGAACCTGCAGTCTAACACTTGCGGAAGCCTATCTATCTTTTTTTTTTTTTTGATAAAGGAATATTTTATTCCAAAAAAGAAAAACAACCATATTCGAAGGGAGACCAAACCTTACCTTCTAATATAGTATTACAAGCCCCAAAGCGATTTACAAGTAATGCAAAAATGATATAGCGCTCGACTGTATGGATCTATACAATTTACAGCCAATATCTTATTCATTCCGTCTGAAGTTCATCAATCTCCAGTAACCCCTTGATCTTCACAGCAATTCTTCTTTTCCTTGTACTTCCTAGCCACCTTCAGAATCCCTTGATGCATTAGCCAACACTACTGGTCTTCTGGTTCCCAGCATCCCTTCAAATTTGCAGTGTTGTTCAATTTCCCTCATCCCTTTCCTCTTTATAGCTATCTCCGTTCCTGATGAACCACCTATCTCCCTTGTTTTCGCTAAGTATTCCTTTGGAAACAACCAACTTCACCTTTGCAAATCCATATCCCTTGTATCTTCACAGCCCTCCACACATTGCAGCCAGGCCAATCTTTGATTCCAACTTCTGTCATGAACTTTTGTACCTGAACTTTTGCCCAATTCCTTCCTCTTATATCCCTCTGCTCTTCCCCAAAACTCTGGTCCAATCAGCTTCAATGACTGCTTCCACCCCTTGAATTCTTTTCTGATAATTTGGGAGCCGGGGTACCAAACCTAGGACCATACACAGCATACCAGGCAGTTTTCTGATAGTCCTGGACACCACTGTCCACGACAGCATCCTTTGACAGCATTTATCCACTTGGCACGTAACTAATTCTGGCTTCAAGCTTTTAGCAGAATCTGATCCAGACTTGGTTTCGCTAGATAACGTGACTCAGAGCAGTGTGCCGACAGCTATGTAGTTGGCACTTTTGGCACTCCTCAGGATTATACCTTTCTATCTCAATTCCTCTCTAAATCTTCATCGCTGATGCAGTTTGTTCAGAGACCCCTTAATTCATGAGATCAGTCCTTCTCAGCTTACTTTGGCACCAAACAGCCGTTTCTGCACGCCATCTTCAGATACCATCAAACAGATGTTCGCATGGCTCGTTTGGCACACAAGGACCCTATCTGCTAACTTCCAAGAATTCACTGTCTCGGCAAAAATTCCTGCTTATGGAGCAAAAAGCCAAACTAGCAATTGCCCCTAGTAATAGCCGTGATCGAGCTGCCATTCAAAATGGTCTTGTTCAGATTTGGTGCAGCAAACTTTACTGAACAGGGCGAATTTCAGACAGCTAGGCTTAGATGGCACACTTTCAGCCACTGACTTCCACAGGTTCATACATCTTCCATCCTCCCTTCTTCCTCATATCTGCATTTAATCTCAGAATTACTTGGCACGCACTTGGCACCCAACCTCGGATCAGTTAAACCATTTTCTGACAGATACCCCAAGTTGCCTCTCATTTGGCACACACTTGGCACTCAATCCATCCAGAACACCATCTTGATAAGTAGAGGGTTAGACCCAGGTATCGGAGGAAGACCAGGTCTGACTTGATGAGCAGCGGATCAAGATTTTGGCAGTTCAAGATTTTGGCACGCAAAGCAGCTGCTTAATTCTTCAGCTATGTCAGTGCCCATCCGAGAAGCATTTGCTGACAAACCTAGCCTGCTGTCTGACCCTTTGCCTTACTTGATCCTCATTTGGCACACACTATCAGATCGGACAACCATTTGCTGATGGCCCTAGCCTGCTTACACGAAATTGGCACGCATTTGGCACTCACTTGGCACGCAGATCAGTATCAGTTCTGGGTTTCTGACTACTGGGTCTGTGTCCAGCTTCTTCTCATAGTTAGCCTTCTCCTTCAAGAAGATCTGATCAGGCTCGCTACTATCCGACTACAACAGCTAAAATTCAGATGACCTGCTCTTCCTTCACTCAGGGTTAGAACTGAATTGTAGATGCAATGAATCCAAGGCCCCAGTTAACCATTTCAATTTTGTCACACCTGGTCTCTTTCGTTCAGTCATCAGTAACTTCACCACCTTCCAAATTGTCTCCTTATTCAGAACAGTTCCTTGCTTTTCTGAGCCTAATTCCCAAGCCTGAGTTGCATTCAAACCATACCTGAGAAATATAAGGTCTGATTTTTCCATCACAGCTTGCTTTGCATCCCTTTGCAGCCAGCCCGTCCTTGCCTGATTGTGCCAAGTGATTGGCACGTTTGGCACATCAGAAATCCAGCTGCTAAACCCCTGATTTCATTGTCTCGGCACTATATCCTTTCTCCAAATACCGGCCCTGTCTCCTGCACATGCCTCCAACTGCCAGAACACCAACCACCAAATTATTGCCACCTTCATTAACTTAAGGTTAATGTCACTCTCAGTCATGGCTGAGAGAAAACTGCTGATCAGTTCCAATTAATCTGATTTGGTGCCCCGAAATAGCATGGGCCTTGCGAAATTCTGACAGCCTACTTCATTAGCACCCTTGGCACGCAGATAAAAGAGCCCAAATCCCACCATTCAAATCCCAATTATTGTAGTCCCCTTTCTTTGCCAATCAGAAATCTGATGTGCCCACTCCTTAGCCCTTCATGCTTCCAGAAAGTCCTCCATCACACCCGATGTTCACTTTTGGCAAGTGACCAGCCATCAACGGATTTGGTGTGTCCTTACCGCAGCCGTTTGCTACGGACTAGGTAGGCCAATGGTGGACCTACTCACCCTATTTGGCTTTTTAGCAAAGCCACAGCCATCAACGGATTTAGTATGCCTTTACCACAGCCGTTTGCTGCGGGCTAGCTAGACCATAGGTGGATCTAGTCACCCTACCTGGCTTTTAGGCAAAGCCACAGCCATCAACGGATTTAAAGTGCCTTTACCGCAGCCGTTTGCTGCAGGCTAGATAGCTCTAGGGTGGAGCTATTCACCCTCCATCGAATGTACTATCCTGGCTTGCAGGAGCTCCTGATATATGGCAAACCCACTCTGTCCATCCTGCAAATGCCAATCAACTGCCCATCAATCTCCTGCCCCTCCATCACCCTCTCCCCTCCAGCTGATATGCCTGGTTAGCGAGGAAATCTGCAGCAGCGTTCCCCTCTCTATATATGTGTGTACATCTGACCCCATACTGTCGTATCAGCCTCCTGATCCGTAAGATCTCCTCCCGAAACTCCCACGAAATACCAGAAGACCTGATGATGTGCAATGCCACCAGGGAATCTGACTCCAGCCAAATAGGGGACAGCTGCCTCTCCACGCACAGCTCCAAGCCTCTCAGGATCGCAATAAGCTCCGCTCTAATATTGGATCCCTCTCCAAGGACTCCCTGCCTCGTCACCACCACCTGTCCACTATGATCTCGAATAATAGCACCATAAGAAGACTCACCTGGGTTCCCTCTGGAACAGCCATCTGTGTTGAGCTTGAAACCTCCGGCAGCAGGCCTCCTCCAATGTACTACTGAAATCGTGTGCAATGTCCGTATCCTCACCTGGATCTCCATAGCCTGAGCTGTCAAGATAGATCCCCTCCAATGCCTGGGCTTGATGATGCCAGATGCCATCCCGACCCTCAAATACTGTGTAATCTGTCTAATAATCTTCTGTCCCTCCGGCCTCTTCCCCCGGTGCTTGGAGTCATTCCTGGCCGTCCACAGGAACCAACAAATCAAAAGGGGGATGATCTCCCTCACCGAACCAGTGCTGCTCCAAGCTGTGTGACGGGCCCAAAATATACTAATTAATTTGTCACGAAATGTATGGGCTCATCAAATTTAAATATCAATGAATGAAATGCTGGAAACCCTTTTACAATCAAAATCATGAAAATGTAATATAGGGGCCACAGGTCGTATTTTTCTCGGGGACTAGTTGATACAATTTGATTCACGCTTGTATTTAAGTGTCGTTTGTGTTTTTCGGGTTTCAAATAAAGATTTGGGCTTTTTAGTTCAATTAGAAATGGAAACGTAATGGAAAACAATCTGGTAAATCATCTGATATTAAGTGCAATCCAAATACTGAGTAAATGAATCCAACCAATGTTAAGCAATCTAAACAAATCACTAAGTCACTGCCGAAACCTAACTTGACTCTAAATGCGAGCAACAATTTGATACCACACTGAGAAAACTGATGTGCCAAGGGTTGACATTGAATACATGACTTTGTAGCTAATCAATTCAGCTTGGGCGGCTGGGCTTCCAATGGAGTTATTTAATGACAGGTTTTGAACTCGAATCTCAGAATTAATCAATTGCAGGAACAGCTGATGCAGAAATTACTGCAGAAATTTCAGCAACACTCCAATGCAGAATTAAAATGCAAGAAGGCATAACCTAAAGTAGGAAATTTCAGAATTGATTCTTGTGCTGGAAGAAACCAAGCAGCTAATCCGAAGACACAAGCTGGCTTGAAGATTGATACTAAAAACTGCAGAAATCAAGGCTGATCACTTCAGATATAAGCTGAATGAATGCATGAACTCAGAATTGCAGTACAAGAATGTAAAATGCAGTATCAATTTCGAGTTCAAAAATGCAATGACCGATTGGATGCTGAAGTAATTCAGAATTAGGAGGATGAAATCAGAAATGTGAAACTACAATGCAGCAGAACTGATCAGTTTAGAAATGCTAAGTGCAGAAATGAAAGGAAATGAAAGAACCCAAAGATGAAGACTAGTCAACTCAAAAGCAGATTGCATGCATGATCAAATGGAACAAGCTGAATGCACAGTTCACAAAACGCTTGTCCACTTGATACAAGAAGCAGGAATCGTAGACAGCTGATACACAAACCAAAACAAACTGATATGCAATATGTGCAAAAATTTCAGAAAAGATGCAGAATTCAGAAATGAAGGGATGTGTAGCTGATTAATTCAGCTTGAGAGGCTGAGCTATCAATGAAGTTATCTGTGCATGAGCTGAAAGAAGTCCGAAGCTATTTGCTAATCAATCTCAGACACATCTAATGCGGCACTAAGGCAGGAATGCAGAAATTTAATGGTTGCAGGAGCAATGTTCAGAAATGCATGCTGAACAATGCTGTGAAGGAGAATTGTAGTTCATAACTTGATTGGATGCGATGGAAACTAATTCAACCGCAAAAGTACACTACAAAGCGTGTCAAAACTGGATACAAATCAGTGCGGAGGCTGAATTGATACACAATCTGGAACATCAACAAAATCTGATACGCAGATTTGTAGAAGTGCAGAAATGCAGGAATTGCAGAAAAGAAACAATTTCAGAAATGATTCAATGCAAGGCAAGCTGAATTCGGGTGCAAAACCTAATGTTCAGACGAGATATAAAACATCTACGGGTTGCTCAACACAAACTTAAGAAGCTAACAGAAGAAACGTGCTGTCCTAAAACTGAAATTGTGCAGAAATAAGTTGATACGCAACATTGGCAAACTGATACGCAAACTCTAAGTGTAAACAAACTAAAATTAACTGAAATTAAATGCAATCTATCACTACACAAATTCCTAACTCACTGAACTAGAAGATTAAAATCCTAATTAAGCTAAACAATTCAGAACTACAAACTTAAACAGCTGATATTAAACTACAAAAACAGAACAAGTGCAGTAATGAAGTTTAAGCTACAAAACATGGAAATTAAGAACCTAAGCTACTCCTCAATCCTCCCTAAGCTCGAAATCTTCTTGGTTGTCAATCAAGAGCCGGCTTCGAACCCCTAGGCACAGCAAATCGGTGGAAGAACAGCTTCAATCGATCACTCTGCTCAACTGAATCAGCTGGAAGAAATTCCAGTCCAATCGCTCTTGTCTCGATGGATGGCTTGCGGTTGTGAATTGAAGACCCTCTGAGCTCACCTGAGAACCCCTACAAGCAGCTCAAATGGTCGAAGGTGGCTTGTGGTCGAAACACAATCGATTGGGTAGCAAGGATGCCGAAACCCTCAAACTCCCTTGTTCTGATGCCAATTGAGCTGAAATCTCGATCCTAGCTATCTTCCAAGGACTCAGATAACGATCAAATGGAGAAATTAAGGGGTCGCGCCCCTTTGGATGAAGAAATGCTGAAAAACGATGGAAAACTGAAGAAGATGAACAGTGCGGCGAGGAAACGCGACGCTGAGAAATGTGGCTGCGTTTTGATTAAATAGGAACAAATCGACGGCTCAGATTGATCGGAGGAGATCCAATGGTAGATCTTGGTCTGATTTGAACCAAACTTTTATGATGATAATCTAGGGTCAGGATCTGCCTTGTGGTAGCTCGGATCCTCCAGATATGCAACGGATGGTCCAGATCAACTCTATCTGTGAATGGACGCTCTAGAGCCCTCCTTGCTTGATCCAACGGTTGATCTAGCTCTGATTGGGATGAAACCTTCAGATCTTGATCATAGAGCTTGATTAACCCTAACCCTAGCTCGGATTGCTTCAGATCGTCCCGGATGGCTCAGATCTAGTCGCTCTTGAATCGGACGGCCCGGATTGATCATAGGCTTGATAATTCGATCCGGTTTACATCCGACTCAGGTTTGACCCAATATGCCCTAAGTCCTTGAACCTTTGGTGCCTACAAAAATAAATCCAAATTTTAGTGGCCAATTAATCCAATTTAATGTAAATTTGCAATTAAGTCCAAAATAAAGGTAAGTTCTAAAACCTAGGGCAATTTCACAATTAATCAATAAAAATATGAGTCTAACATGGATTTTAACATCTAAAATAATCACAAAAATGGTACTTATCAACTCCCCCACACTTAACCTTGAGCGTCTCGCGAAACAACTAAATAAGTATCCCTTAGGCTCTCTTAAGCATAATTAGAAACAAATGAAAAGAAATTACCTAGGGTTGTCAATTCTCATAAATCTAAGCTCTATGGATTACTATCTTGTCCCTAAATCAACAACTTGGCCTTTTCCTCTATCATGAGTCATTGAGATGAATTTAAATCTCTAGCCTTTCAAGGAAAATAGTGGTGGCTCTCTCCTTAAATTCTAAGTTGATGATGGAAGTGGAGCTCACTCAAACACATATGCTTCTTGCACTACCATAGGCTTGCTTATTATCTACTCTCTACCATTTATCATGATTAGGATCAACATCTATAAAAACAAAGAAAAACATAGAAAATGGTAAGGAGTGAAATAAAAACTAAGAAAATGGAAAATTTGGTAAAGTGGAAGACTTGAGTGCTTGGGGATATTTTTGATGCTCTTTGCCCCATCTTTCAGTCCTCATAATGATCTTAAAAGTTATGAAGTCAATCTTGAACCCTGCCTTTGATTGGAATGAATAAAACTTTGTAGGTGTCATTGTGCCAAAAACCTAATTTGTGTGCCAAATTGCTTCCTTCTCTTCTCTTTTCTGATTTTTCTTTTCTTTTTCTCTTTTTAAGTCTAGCATCCATGATATAATTTCAGATCTTGCAAAATTTTTGATTTCTCCAACAATTAACATCAGCTAGCATCAAATGATAGTGGAAACCTTAAGTGTTCCATTCAAAAATTCAAATCAGCACATTGAATTCAACCCTTTCCTTCTTCTTTCTATTCTGATCAGCAGCTTCAAGTTGAGTTGTTTCTTCTTAGATTCGAAATTGAATGTGCACCTTCAACTTCAGATACATTTCACACTTAATATCTTAATTCATAGCTTCAAAAACTCAAATTTAAGTTTCAACTTGACCCAAACTGTTTTAGCTGCATTTTCAGCTCAACTTCCATTCAGATTTGTTCATCTTCACATTAGTTACTGATCTGTGCATCTTAACCTTTGAAAGCAGCCCCTGCATTTCAACTCAGTTTTGATTCAAATCATTCCAGCTGCAATTTCAGATTGTGTTCTGCACAAACTGTTTTTTTTTTAGTTTCAGCTTTTTGATCAGCCTTTGTGCAGAAATTTCGATTTTGTACAGCTGAGATTCAGCTTCTAACATGTTGTTTCTGATTTGATTAGCTTCCATAACCCCTGATCCAAACTTTGCTGACCAAATCAAGCTTCACAAAATTTTTTCTGGCACAGATTTTACTTTCCTAGACTTTGGCCCAGATTTTCTACCTTGTGTGCCATTTTTTTCCTTGCAAATTTTTTTTCTTTTCAGCTGTTTATCAGTCCTCACTCAGCTTCCATTCGATCAAGTTTAATGTTCCAAGATTCCCCAAAAACTCAGCTATCAAATGCTCTTCCTCCTTTTAATGGTTTCGGCAATTTAATGAAACTAACCTGCTGCCCCTTTTCTGAACTTCTGATTTCTGGTCAACAATTCAGCAGCTCCAAGTTGAGTTGTTCAGCATGCAACCCCTTCCCACAGCAGGGTGAACTTTAGCACAGCAGTTTCATCATTTCAACAGCTCAAAGTAGAAATATCTCAGCTTCAATTCAGCTTCTTCTCAAATTCCATTAGCCTCCAAATTCCATTTTTGTGCAGCTTTGTTCAGCCTCTGATCAGCTTCTGATTAGCCTCCAAATTCCAGCTCTCGGCACAGCAGTATCAGGCCCTCCCTTGCTTCAATTCAGAATTTCTTCAGCCTCTTTTCAGTCTTCCAGAATTTCTGCAATTGTCCCGCTGCAATTCAGCTCAGATTTTAGCTTTTTAACAGCTTCTATGCAGCTCCAATTCTCTGCAATTCAGATTGGCAGTTTCAGCATTTTCCAGAATTTGGTCAGCTCACAAACTTCTGATCTGGGACTGCTTCAAATCAGATTAAACAGCCTTCAATTCAGACTTAAACACAGCAATTTAACTTCTAGAAATTGGATTTCGGCCATGGCACAGATTTTCAAATTTTTTTCCATTGATTGCCACTTGAATCTTCAAAGTGTAGTAAAGAATCTAAATCTCCATTTGCTTCCACCTCTCTTGCTCATTCTTGGCACCAAACATCACTCAAACTCATCTTTGGCACATGAAAATTTTTTTTTTCCGAGTTGAAATGCATCATTGATGAAAATTGCTTCCAAATCACCAATCACTCCCCCACACTTAATTCTTTGTCCGTCTCGGGCAAAATAGCATCAAGAAAACATCCCAAGCAAACAAATCCATAGAAAAAATTAGGGTTAAGATTAGCAATAAGGAAAGGTAAATAGAATAGAATAGGCAAATTGATGTGGAAAGGTGAATAAAATGATTAGTCCCTATAGATGTGATCCAATCATTGAAATATGATTTTGAAAGAACCTAAGCAAGTTCTAGAATACAATAACATATGTGTATCACAAAATAAGGCTAATCTCACTAGGTAAAAATAATCCATCTCAAATTCTCAATTAAGAATCCAAAGCAAAAATCGTACTCAAGCATCCAAGATTTCATCCATGAACTCAAATCTTAAGTTTTAACAACCAAATTTAATTTATTTTCAAAAGACTCTAAAATGCTATGGAGATAACCTAGAGGGATACTTTTATTTCTACTCAGGCAAGAAAAAGTGACAAAAGGAATAACATGCATTTATTTACAAGGACTCAATTTAAAAGAAAATTCTACTTCTAAAAAGCATAAAAAATGAAAAATGCAATAAAAGAAAATGTCAGAAGAATCAGACTCCCCTTTATTCTGGTGGGCGGAGTCTATCCAGAAGTAGCCTCCACCGTGGTAGTGGAGGAAAATGGGTGGCTGGGAGATTTGGAACTCCCCCACACTTGAATTTCACAATATTTTGCTCTGGTGGCCTCAGGCGATTCAGGTTCAAGAGCCATTCAAGGGATGGAGTGCTTTTAATTAAAGTCAGATCATCTCCTCCTTCTTGATGCCCTTCAGAAGTCCTCCCAGGAGGCTGAAGCCTGTTCAGTTGGAGCACCCACTCCTGGAGTCTTCTGGACCCTGCAAAAACATGTAATACCTCTCTCAAGCGTGCAGGGTCAGAAAGAAATAAAATAATATCAGTATCTGCATAAAATGAATCCAAAACTGCATCATGTCTAATTAAATCAATTTGTGGTGCCTCAATAAAATTTTCAAAATTATTTCCTACCAAATTTGCATCCTGAAATTCATCACAAATAATGAAATCAATTTTTGGCACTTCAATAAAAATCTCGCAATTATTTTTCAACACAGATGGATCAAGCAAAATATCACAGCCTATGAAATCAATCTCAGGTGCCTCAAAGAATTTTTCAAAATTATTTCCAGCATAAGATATATCAAAACACTCATCACAACAATTAACAACACTAGGCACTTCTAAAAAATTTTCACACTCAGCATTTTTATGATTTGTATCACCACATGCTTCATATTCAACATATTCTCCACTAGGTACCTCTAGGGATTTTTCACAATCAAATTCTACAAGAATTGCATCCCTAGGTGTATCAAAAACAATAAAATCAGTTTGAGGTACCTCATTACAAATTTCAGAAAAATTAGGAGGAGAATTTACCTGATCGTGCTGAAAAGTACCTGGAGATTCTACAAAAGTAGATATATCTGTGGTCTCCTCCTGATCATGTGCAGTCTCCTCTTCAGCCTCAAGTTCTGGTGGACACTCAAATAAAACAGGTGATCCTTGGGTTCTTGCTTCCACCATGCAAGTCCCTACACTTCCTGGAAGTTGTGGTGGTCCCTGGGGCTTAGTGCAGTCCCCTACACCTGTGGAATCATCTCCTCTGCATGCTTCTTCTGTAATATCTGCAACAACAGTATCAGAAAAATTAGGACCACTAATAACACTATCATCACAAAATAAAAGACTAGAATGGTCCTGTGAAGCTTCAGTTTCTTCTGCTGGAGCTGAAAAATTTGGAATTGGATTTTGAATAGGAGTCTCCGGAGGAATGCATGCTGTAGGTGCCCAAACTTTAATGTATTCTTCTTCTTCTTCTATCACATTTGCAAGATTACTTGAAGAAGGACTTGGCCATACACTAGGGTCACCTTGAACTGATATAAAACCAACTCCGGGGCTCTCAGAATCAAGAGTTGCTTGAGAATATAATTGTCCTGATTCTTGGGCTAGCCTTTGTTTCACTTGATCAACTAATTTTGCAATGCGTTGTAGTTGTTGTTGATTTTGCTCTTGTTGTTGTTGTAACATCTCCATCATCCTTTGTTGTTGAGCCTCACTCCAATCACGATCATCAAAGCCTCCTTGGTTAAACTGCTGAAATGGAACATAAGGCTGCTGAAGTCCAGGAGGAGGCTGCGCATTCTGAAATGGAAACTGTAGGGGCTGATCAAATGGATGCATGGACTGATTAGATTGCTGAAAATTTGGCTCACACCATGGTGGAGATAGCTGAAAATTTTGATTATGAAATTCTTGGATCTGAGGTTGAAATTGTTGTGGTGAACACTCAAATTGATGTGGGGGCTGTTGGTACTGATTTTGGTGCTGAATTTGTTGAGGATATGGCTGGAAATTGCTTTGGAAATTCGATGGACCTTGCTGAAAACTATTCCCCGGAAAACCTTGATTTTGGTTAAATGTTGACTGTTGATGCTGAAAACCTTGCTGAAAAGGCTGAGACATCTGCTGGAAATTTTGAAAGCTTCCTTGAACTTGCTGATTTTGGTGGTATTGAGGCTGAAAATTCTGATATTGCTGTTGGAATTGTGGCTGCCCATTCTGAAATGTTTGCTGAAAATTCGAATTAGGCTGCTGAAAGTCTTGACTTGGTTGCTGAAAATTTGAATAGTATTGCTGAAACATTTTGATCTTGCAGCCCTGTCACAAAACAAACAAGACAAATAGCAGCAACCCGTATACAAAAGATAAAGCAAAATAAAATAGAACCCAATGATATGTCTAAAGAAACATACAAGCAAAAATCAAACAATTCAACTAGTTGCTTCCCCGGCAACGGCGCCAAAAATTTGACGAGCCCAAATATACTAGATTAATTTTGTCACGAAATGTATGGGCTCATCAAATTTAAATGTGAATGAATGAAATGAAATGAAATGCTGGGAAACCCTTTTACAATCAAAATCATGAAAATGTAATATAGGGGCCACAGGTCGTATTTTTCTCGGGGACTAGTTGATACAATTTGATTCACGCTTGTATTTAAGTGTCGTTTGTGTTTTTCGGGTTTCAAATAAAGATTTGGGCTTTTTAGTTCAATTAGAAATGGAAACGTAATGGAAAACAATCTGGTAAATCATCTGATATTAAGTGCAATCCAAATACTGAGTAAATGAATCCAACCAATGTTAAGCAATCTAAACAAATCACTAAGTCACTGCCGAAACCTAACTTGACTCTAAATGCGAGCAACAATTTGATACCACACTGAGAAAACTGATGTGCCAAGGGTTGACATTGAATACATGACTTTGTAGCTAATCAATTCAGCTTGGGCGGCTGGGCTTCCAATGGAGTTATTTAATGACAGGTTTTGAACTCGAATCTCAGAATTAATCAATTGCAGGAACAGCTGATGCAGAAATTACTGCAGAAATTTCAGCAACACTCCAATGCAGAATTAAAATGCAAGAAGGCATAACCTAAAGTAGGAAATTTCAGAATTGATTCTTGTGCTGGAAGAAACCAAGCAGCTAATCCGAAGACACAAGCTGGCTTGAAGATTGATACTAAAAACTGCAGAAATCAAGGCTGATCACTTCAGATATAAGCTGAATGAAAGCATGAACTCAGAATTGCAGTACAAGAATGTAAAATGCAGTATCAATTTCGAGTTCAAAAATGCAATGACCGATTGGATGCTGAAGTAATTCAGAATTAGGAGGATGAAATCAGAAATGTGAAACTACAATGCAGCAGAACTGATCAGTTTAGAAATGCTAAGTGCAGAAATGAAAGGAAATGAAAGAACCCAAAGATGAAGACTAGTCAACTCAAAAGCAGATTGCATGCATGATCAAATGGAACAAGCTGAATGCACAGTTCACAAAACGCTTGTCCACTTGATACAAGAAGCAGGAATCGTAGACAGCTGATACACAAACCAAAACAAACTGATATGCAATATGTGCAGAAATTTCAGAAAAGATGCAGAATTCAGAAATGAAGGGATGTGTAGCTGATTAATTCAGCTTGAGAGGCTGAGCTATCAATGAAGTTATCTGTGCATGAGCTGAAAGAAGTCCGAAGCTATTTGCTAATCAATCTCAGACACATCTAATGCGGCACTAAGGCAGGAATGCAGAAATTTAATGGTTGCAGGAGCAATGTTCAGAAATGCATGCTGAACAATGCTGTGAAGGAGAATTGCAGTTCATAACTTGATTGGATGCGATGGAAACTAATTCAACCGCAAAAGTACACTACAAAGCGTGTCAAAACTGGATACAAAT
Organism: Boesenbergia rotunda; assembly: GCA_024364735.1. Lineage (NCBI taxonomy): Eukaryota > Viridiplantae > Streptophyta > Magnoliopsida > Zingiberales > Zingiberaceae > Boesenbergia > Boesenbergia rotunda. The sequence continues at coordinate 485,361 of JAGFNQ010004085.1, read as the reverse complement.
CAGTGCGGAGGCTGAATTGATACACAATCTGGAACATCAACAAAATCTGATACGCAGATTTGTAGAAGTGCAGAAATGCAGGAATTGCAGAAAAGAAACAATTTCAGAAATGATTCAATGCAAGGCAAGCTGAATTCGGGTGCAAAACCTAATGTTCAGACGAGATATAAAACATCTACGGGTTGCTCAACACAAACTTAAGAAGCTAACAGAAGAAACGTGCTGTCCTAAAACTGAAATTGTGCAGAAATAAGTTGATACGCAACATTGGCAAACTGATACGCAAACTCTAAGTGTAAACAAACTAAAATTAACTGAAATTAAATGCAATCTATCACTACACAAATTCCTAACTCACTGAACTAGAAGATTAAAATCCTAATTAAGCTAAACAATTCAGAACTACAAACTTAAACAGCTGATATTAAACTACAAAAACAGAACAAGTGCAGTAATGGAGTTTAAGCTACAAAACATGGAAATTAAGAACCTAAGCTACTCCTCAATCCTCCCTAAGCTCGAAATCTTCTTGGTTGTCAATCAAGAGCCGGCTTCGAACCCCTAGGCACAGCAAATCGGTGGAAGAACAGCTTCAATCGATCACTCTGCTCAACTGAATCAGCTGGAAGAAATTCCAGTCCAATCGCTCTTGTCTCGATGGATGGCTTGCGGTTGTGAATTGAAGACCCTCTGAGCTCACCTGAGAACCCCTACAAGCAGCTCAAATGGTCGAAGGTGGCTTGTGGTCGAAACACAATCGATTGGGTAGCAAGGATGCCGAAACCCTCAAACTCCCTTGTTCTGATGCCAATTGAGCTGAAATCTCGATCCTAGCTATCTTCCAAGGACTCAGATAACGATCAAATGGAGAAATTAAGGGGTCGCGCCCCTTTGGATGAAGAAATGCTGAAAAACGATGGAAAACTGAAGAAGATGAACAGTGCGGCGAGGAAACGCGACGCTGAGAAATGTGGCTGCGTTTTGATTAAATAGGAACAAATCGACGGCTCAGATTGATCGGAGGAGATCCAACGGTAGATCTTGGTCTGATTTGAGCCAAACTTTTATGATGATGATCTGGGGTCAGGATCTGCCTTGTGGTAGCTCGGATCCTCCAGATATGCAACGGATGGTCCAGATCAACTCTATCTGTGAATGGACGCTCTAGAGCCCTCCTTGCTTGATCCAACGGTTGATCTAGCTCTGATTTGGATGAAACCTTCAGATCTTGATCATAGAGCTTGATTAACCCTAACCCTAGCTCGGATTGCTTCAGATCGTCCCGGATGGCTCAGATCTAGCCGCTCTTGAATCGGACGGCCCGGATTGATCATAGGCTTGATAATTCGATCCGGTTCACATCCGACTCAGGTTTGACCCAATATGCCCTAAGTCCTTGAACCTTTGGTGCCTACAAAAATAAATCCAAATTTTAGTGGCCAATTAATCCAATTTAATGTAAATTTGCAATTAAGTCCAAAATAAAGGTAAGTTCTAAAACCTAGGGCAATTTCACAATTAATCAATAAAAATATGAGTCTAACATGGATTTTAACATCTAAAATAATCACAAAAATGGTACTTATCAACTCCCCCACACTTAACCTTGAGCGTCTCGCGAAACAACTAAATAAGTATCCCTTAGGCTCTCTTAAGCATAATTAGAAACAAATGAAAAGAAATTACCTAGGGTTGTCAATTCTCATAAATCTAAGCTCTATGGATTACTATCTTGTCCCTAAATCAACAACTTGGCCTTTTCCTCTATCATGAGTCATTGAGATGAATTTAAATCTCTAGCCTTTCAAGGAAAATAGTGGTGGCTCTCTCCTTAAATTCTAAGTTGATGATGGAAGTGGAGCTCACTCAAACACATATGCTTCTTGCACTACCATAGGCTTGCTTATTATCTACTCTCTACCATTTATCATGATTAGGATCAACATCTATAAAAACAAAGAAAAACATAGAAAATGGTAAGGAGTGAAATAAAAACTAAGAAAATGGAAAATTTGGTAAAGTGGAAGACTTGAGTGCTTGGGGATATTTTTGATGCTCTTTGCCCCATCTTTCAGTCCTCATAATGATCTTAAAAGTTATGAAGTCAATCTTGAACCCTGCCTTTGATTGGAATGAATAAAACTTTGTAGGTGTCATTGTGCCAAAAACCTAATTTGTGTGCCAAATTGCTTCCTTCTCTTCTCTTTTCTGATTTCTCTTTTCTTTTTCTCTTTTTAAGTCTAGCATCCATGATATAATTTCAGATCTTGCAAAATTTTTGATTTCTCCAACAATTAACATCAGCTAGCATCAAATGATAGTGGAAACCTTAAGTGTTCCATTCAAAAATTCAAATCAGCACATTGAATTCAGCCCTTTCCTTCTTCTTTCTATTCTGATCAGCAGCTTCAAGTTGAGTTGTTTCTTCTTAGATTCGAAATTGAATGTGCACCTTCAACTTCAGATACATTTCACACTTAATATCTTAATTCATAGCTTCAAAAACTCAAATTTAAGTTTCAACTTGACCCAAACTGTTTTAGCTGCATTTTCAGCTCAACTTCCATTCAGATTTGTTCATCTTCACATTAGTTACTGATCTGTGCATCTTAACCTTTGAAAGCAGCCCCTGCATTTCAACTCAGTTTTGATTCAAATCATTCCAGCTGCAATTTCAGATTGTGTTCTGCACAAACTGTTTTTTTTTTTTTAGTTTCAGCTTTTTGATCAGCCTTTGTGCAGAAATTTCGATTTTGTACAGCTGAGATTCAGCTTCTAACATGTTGTTTCTGATTTGATTAGCTTCCATAACCCCTGATCCAAACTTTGCTGACCAAATCAAGCTTCACAAAATTTTTTCTGGCACAGATTTTACTTTCCTAGACTTTGGCCCAGATTTTCTACCTTGTGTGCCATTTTTTTCCTTGCAAATTTTTTTTCTTTTCAGCTGTTTATCAGTCCTCACTCAGCTTCCATTCGATCAAGTTTAATGTTCCAAGATTCCCCAAAAACTCAGCTATCAAATGCTCTTCCTCCTTTTAATGGTTTCGGCAATTTAATGAAACTAACCTGCTGCCCCTTTTCTGAACTTCTGATTTCTGGTCAACAATTCAGCAGCTCCAAGTTGAGTTGTTCAGCATGCAACCCCTTCCCACAGCAGGGTGAACTTTAGCACAGCAGTTTCATCATTTCAACAGCTCAAAGTAGAAATATCTCAGCTTCAATTCAGCTTCTTCTCAAATTCCATTAGCCTCCAAATTCCATTTTTGTGCAGCTTTGTTCAGCCTCTGATCAGCTTCTGATTAGCCTCCAAATTCCAGCTCTCGGCACAGCAGTATCAGGCCCTCCCTTGCTTCAATTCAGAATTTCTTCAGCCTCTTTTCAGTCTTCCAGAATTTCTGCAATTGTCCCGCTGCAATTCATCTCAGATTTTAGCTTTTTAACAGCTTCTATGCAGCTCCAATTCTCTGCAATTCAGATTGGCAGTTTCAGCATTTCTCAGAATTTGGTCAGCTCACAAACTTCTGATCTGGGACTGCTTCAAATCAGATTAAACAGCCTTCAATTCAGACTTAAACACAGCAATTTAACTTCTAGAAATTGGATTTCGGCCATGGCACAGATTTTCAAATTTTTTTCCATTGATTGCCACTTGAATCTTCAAAGTGTAGTAAAGAATCTAAATCTCCATTTGCTTCCACCTCTCTTGCTCATTCTTGGCACCAAACATCACTCAAACTCATCTTTGGCACATGAAAATTTTTTTTTTCCGAGTTGAAATGCATCATTGATGAAAATTGCTTCCAAATCACCAATCACTCCCCCACACTTAATTCTTTGTCCGTCTCGGGCAAAATAGCATCAAGAAAACATCCCAAGCAAACAAATCCATAGAAAAAATTAGGGTTAAGATTAGCAATAAGGAAAGGTAAATAGAATAGAATAGGCAAATTGATGTGGAAAGGTGAATAAAATGATTAGTCCCTATAGATGTGATCCAATCATTGAAATATGATTTTGAAAGAACCTAAGCAAGTTCTAGAATACAATAACATATGTGTATCACAAAATAAGGCTAATCTCACTAGGTAAAAATAATCCATCTCAAATTCTCAATTAAGAATCCAAAGCAAAAATCGTACTCAAGCATCCAAGATTTCATCCATGAACTCAAATCTTAAGTTTTAACAACCAAATTTAATTTATTTTCAAAAGACTCTAAAATGCTATGGAGATAACCTAGAGGGATACTTTTATTTCTACTCAGGCAAGAAAAAGTGACAAAAGGAATAACATGCATTTATTTACAAGGACTCAATTTAAAAGAAAATTCTACTTCTAAAAAGCATAAAAAATGAAAAATGCAATAAAAGAAAATGTCAGAAGAATCAGACTCCCCTTTATTCTGGTGGGCGGAGTCTATCCAGAAGTAGCCTCCACCGTGGTAGTGGAGGAAAATGGGTGGCTGGGAGATTTGGAACTCCCCCACACTTGAATTTCACAATATTTTGCTCTGGTGGCCTCAGGCGATTCAGGTTCAAGAGCCATTCAAGGGATGGAGTGCTTTTAATTAAAGTCAGATCATCTCCTCCTTCTTGATGCCCTTCAGAAGTCCTCCCAGGAGGCTGAAGCCTGTTCAGTTGGAGCACCCACTCCTGGAGTCTTCTGGACCCTGCAAAAATATGTAATACCTCTCTCAAGCGTGCAGGGTCAGAAAGAAAAAAAATAATATCAGTATCTGCATAAAATGAATCCAAAACTGCATCATGTCTAATTAAATCAATTTGTGGTGCCTCAATAAAATTTTCAAAATTATTTCCTACCAAATTTGCATCCTGAAATTCATCACAAATAATGAAATCAATTTTTGGCACTTCAATAAAAATCTCGCAATTATTTTTCAACACAGATGGATCAAGCAAAATATCACAGCCTATGAAATCAATCTCAGGTGCCTCAAAGAATTTTTCAAAATTATTTCCAGCATAAGATATATCAAAACACTCATCACAACAATTAACAACACTAGGCACTTCTAAAAAATTTTCACACTCAGCATTTTTATGATTTGTATCACCACATGCTTCATATTCAACATATTCTCCACTAGGTACCTCTAGGGATTTTTCACAATCAAATTCTACAAGAATTGCATCCCTAGGTGTATCAAAAACAATAAAATCAGTTTGAGGTACCTCATTACAAATTTCAGAAAAATTAGGAGGAGAATTTACCTGATCGTGCTGAAAAGTACCTGGAGATTCTACAAAAGTAGATATATCTGTGGTCTCCTCCTGATCATGTGCAGTCTCCTCTTCAGCCTCAAGTTCTGGTGGATACTCAAATAAAACAGGTGATCCTTGGGTTCTTGCTTCCACCATGCAAGTCCCTACACTTCCTGGAAGTTGTGGTGGTCCCTGGGGCTTAGTGCAGTCCCCTACACCTGTGGAATCATCTCCTCTGCATGCTTCTTCTGTAATATCTGCAACAACAGTATCAGAAAAATTAAGACCACTAATAACACTATCATCACAAAATAAAAGACTAGAATGGTCCTGTGAAGCTTCAGTTTCTTCTGCTGGAGCTGAAAAATTTGGAATTGGATTTTGAATAGGAGTCTCCGGAGGAATGCATGCTGTAGGTGCCCAAACTTTAATGTATTCTTCTTCTTCTTCTATCACATTTGCAAGATTACTTGAAGAAGGACTTGAACATACACTAGGGTCACCTTGAACTGATATAAAACCAACTCCGGGGCTCTCAGAATCAAGAGTTGCTTGAGAATATAATTGTCCTGATTCTTGGGCTAGCCTTTGTTTCACTTGATCAACTAATTTTGCAATGCGTTGTAGTTGTTGTTGATTTTGCTCTTGTTGTTGTTGTAACATCTCCATCATCCTTTGTTGTTGAGCCTCACTCCAATCACGATCATCAAAGCCTCCTTGGTTAAACTGCTGAAATGGAACATAAGGCTGCTGAAGTCCAGGAGGAGGCTGCGCATTCTGAAATGGAAACTGTAGGGGCTGATCAAATGGATGCATGGACTGATTAGATTGCTGAAAATTTGGCTCACACCATGGTGGAGATAGCTGAAAATTTTGATTATGAAATTCTTGGATCTGAGGTTGAAATTGTTGTGGTGAACACTCAAATTGATGTGGGGGCTGTTGGTACTGATTTTGGTGCTGAATTTGTTGAGGATATGGCTGGAAATTGCTTTGGAAATTCGATGGACCTTGCTGAAAACTATTCCCCGGAAAACCTTGATTTTGGTTAAATGTTGACTGTTGATGCTGAAAACCTTGCTGAAAAGGCTGAGACATCTGCTGGAAATTTTGAAAGCTTCCTTGAACTTGCTGATTTTGGTGGTATTGAGGCTGAAAATTCTGATATTGCTGTTGGAATTGTGGCTGCCCATTCTGAAATGTTTGCTGAAAATTCGAATTAGGCTGCTGAAAGTCTTGACTTGGTTGCTGAAAATTTGAATAGTATTGCTGAAACATTTTGATCTTGCAGCCCTGTCACAAAACAAACAAGACAAATAGCAGCAACCCGTATACAAAAGATAAAGCAAAATAAAATAGAACCCAATGATATGTCTAAAGAAACATACAAGCAAAAATCAAACAATTCAACTAGTTGCTTCCCCGGCAACGGCGCCAAAAATTTGACAGGCCCAAATATACTAATTAATTTGTCACGAAATGTATGGGCTCATCAAATTTAAAATGATATGAAATGAATGAAAGCTGAATACCCTTTTACAATCAAAAATATGAAAATGTAATATAGGGGCCACAGGTCGTATTTTTCTCGGGGCTAGTTGACGTGTTTGATTTGCGCTTGTATTTAGGTGTCGTTTGCGTTTATGGGTTTCAAATGTAATCTGGGTTTGGTTTCAAATAAAAATGGGAAAACTCAATGAAAATGAACGAAAACCAAACAAAGAAATTAAACGAACTATAGTGAGTGATAACTCGATCGGAGGTCAACCAACTCAACCAAGGGAACTAAATTGATATTAAAAAAAAACACAATGGATATCGAATTCAGCTTTGATGCTAAACGAATGAATAAGAGCAGTGAATGCAGATTTTGGAAACAAACAGCTTAACACCATTTATAGCATGCAAAAATTCAGAAATCACACAAGCAATTCAAGTCCAACAAGCTGTAATTTTCTTGGAAACCAGTCAATGCAAACAGAATTTAGAATTGAGTGAGTGCAATACCAGTTGTATTCGAATGTTATTCTACACCAGCAGACAAGTAAAAAAAAACTGATGCAATCAATTCTCAATTTAGCTTGGCACACAAGTGAACCTATGTGCCAAAACTGAACCCTTTGTGCCAAAACCAATTCTAATAACTCAGAAATAATATAACTGCAAAAGATACTGATTTAGAGCTCAAGAATACACTATAAATTGCACTCCACTTGATACAAATCCATGCCTAAACTCCATACGATACAAGGTGCAGAATTCAAAAGGAAAAACAGATTCCCTGCCAAGAGAAGGCAGTTCATGTGCCAAAGCTGATTGGTGTGCCATCTACCTCTAACAATTCAACAACTAAAACGAATCGATTAAGATTGGGAAGGTAAACTATCAATACACTGATACAGAAATTTGCAGGACTAAATTCAGCACTAAATTGCAGAAACAACTCAGCACTTCCAAGGCAGAATATGTTTGCAGAAAATTTGCAGTCCAATGCAAATTCAGACAAATGATCAGGGCAAGCTAAGTTCGAGTGTGCTATCTAGTGTCAAACAAGATCTAGGAGATCAAAGGTTCTCTTGACACGACTTCAGAAATCAAAGCTGGATGGCAGACTTGAAAACTGGACATGGCAGATTCAGAATCTGATGCTGAATTTCAGCATCCGTTTGAAATGCAAAATAAGCAACAACAAGCTGGATTCAAGTGCAATGGCACACCAAAAACTATGTTTAACTGGGCACCAATCAAAAGCGGAGTTATTACTTGATTACAAACTCAATTCAGAAATAATGATGTGCAGAAATGTCCAATTGCAGAAATGAAATCTGCTGCTTCAGAAACAATTCATGTGCAGGAAACGCAGGATATCCAAACAAAACAAAATTCAGAAAGGAAACTAAAAGCGAAACAACATTAACTCAACTAAATTAACATACTACATGTGAAACAAACTAAGAAATGCAAATGCAAGATGAAATTTCAGAAACTACAGCTGATACGCACTGAAGGAAAAATCAGAAAACTGGCACGCGACAGGGAATTGGCACGCAAGGTTTTAAACAGAAACCAACTGAAGTTTAAACTAATAGATCACTAAATAAGCTGACTAACTAATTGATTTGAAGATTTAAAACCTAATTACAGCTGAAACAATGAATTAAACCAAGTAACGAATCTAAAACGAAATGCAAAAAATAGAACAGACAGCAGAAATGGAAATTTACAGCTAAAAACATTGGAAATTAAGGATCTAAACTACTCCTCAACTCTCCTTAAGCTCAAATGCTCCTTGGTTGTCAAGCAAGGGTGAACCTCGGACCCGCAAGCTCAACAAATCAGTGGAGAACAGCCCTTGCGATTCAATCCATTTAAATTCTGCTCAAGCTGAAAACAACCATTGAATTCTTCAATCTCGCTGTGGTGGATTGCGCCGATGAATTGGAAATGCTTCGAGCCTTCCAGGGAACCCCTCTGGTCAGCTCGGATGCAGTGGAAATGGAGCACAGCTGAGCTCGACGAACTCAAGTGACAAAGCTACTGAAACCTCACGAATCTCTGTCTTTGGGCAGAATCAAGCTGGAAACTTCTCACGAGCAATCCCCACTGACCTAACACTTGTTCTATTGAAGGATTTAAGGGGTCGCGCCCCTTGGAAGAAGAAATGCTGAAAAAAACTAAGAAAACACGAAGGAGATGAACAGTGCGGCGGAGACGCGACGAAGGAGAAGCGCTGGAATTTTCTGATTAAATAGCTATCAATGGATGGCCCAGATTAATTTGAGAAGATCCAACGGCTGATCTTGCTCTGATTGGAGCCAAACTTTTATGATGATGATCTGGGGTCAGGATCTGCCTTGTGGTAGCTCGGATCCTCCAGATATGCAACGGATGGTCCAGATCAACTCTATCTATGAATGGACGCTCTAGAGCCCTCCTTGCTTGATCCAACGGTTGATTTAGATTTGATTGGGATGAAACCTTCAGATCTTGATCATAGAGCTTGATCAACCCTAACCCTAGCTCGGATTGCTTCAGATCGTCCCGGATGGCTCAGATCTAGCCGCTCTTGAATCGGACGGCCCGGATTGATCATAGGCTTGATAATTCGATCCGGTTCACATCCGACTCAGGTTTGACCCAATATGCCCTAAGTCCTTGAACCTTTGGTGCCTACAAAAATAAATCCAAATTTTAGTGGCCAATTAATCCAATTTAATGTAAATTTGCAATTAAGTCCAAAATAAAGGTAAGTTCTAAAACCTAGGGCAATTTCACAATTAATCAATAAAAATATGAGTCTAACATGGATTTTAACATCTAAAATAATCACAAAAATGGTACTTATCAGTGTGACACACCCCGCCGAGGAGTGTCATGCCTTGAAGAATAAATTGAGTGAAGAGGCAGACCCCAAACCTCGGAAGAAGTGGAAGAAGACGGGATATCACCGAAATTCCCCTCGGTGAAGCTTTTCTCCAAGAAGGAGGCAGTCGGGAGAGAACGAGACCTGACACCGGTCCCGGTCTCGGTCTAGGGGAAGGAGTCAGGGGGCCAGCACCCCATTAATCTCCCTACTTGGAAAGAGACCCCCGGAAGGGCAAGGCCCATGCACGCGGCCCGCCCTCTGGACATGTGGGAGTTATCTCCGGAGGACCCACTGGGGAGATTCTCATCGGGCCAGGAAATCCAACACCCGGTGTCTGGAGAATTATGCAATTGGGACGAGCCGAAGCCAGAATCGTGGCCCTACGATCTCGTTCGACCCCAAAGACATGGAAGAAGTGGAAGCTCCCCATGAAGACGCCATGGTGATCCTTGCCCGCATCGCCAACTATGAGAGCGCATCTTCATGGATATAGGAAGTTCTGTGAACATTTTGTACAAGGCTGCGTTGGACCAAATGCAGAACGACGAGGATGAACTACTATCGGTCTCGACCCCGCTGTTCGGCTTCACCGGGTATCGAGTACAACCAATAGGGCAAATCACCCTATCGCTATCGTTGGGTAGCGACGTACTCGAGAGGACCAGGAGGACACCCTTCCTGATCGTGGACGCTCCATCATCGTACAATGCTATTTTGGGTCACCCGGCGCTCAGTATCTTCCAGGCGGTGGTCTCCGTCTACCACCAGAAGATAAAATTCTCGATTGGCGACCGAGTGGCTGAAGTCAAAGGGGATCAACTGGTGTCTTGGCGATGCTACAGTGGGGAAGTCAGGGTGGAGTCTTGGAAGAACCCGAGGGCGCAGGACTACTAACCGGAGGAGACGGCAATGCACAGAAGGACAGGAACGGAAGGCTCACAAAGCTAGGGCAGGCCAGCTGTCTCCAGTTTGGTCACCTCCGGTAAGATGTGTGTCGCCTACTGTGTACTTGTTTATGTGTTCTTACTGCCTTGTACTGAATTCATGAAATAAAGAAACATGCCCTCGCGCAAGTACCAGTACGTCAAACAAAACCCTAATACCTCGCGGTGCTGCGGATGCCCGGGGTACTTAGGCTTGGTCTGGGTACTACGGACTCCCAACCAAGAATCAAAATCCTAATACCTCGCGGTGCTGCAGATGCGCAGAGTACGTAGGCTTGGTCTGGGTGTTACGGACTCCCAACCAAGAACTAAAACCCGAATACCTCGCGGTGTTACGGATGCCCAGGGTACTTAGGCTTGTTCTGGGTATTACAGACTCCCAATCAAGAATCAAAACCCTAATATCTCACGGTGTTGCGGATGCCTGGAGTACTTAGGCTTGGTCTAGGTGCTACAGACTCCCAACCAAGAACCAAAACCCTAATACCTCGCGGTGCTGCAGATACCCGAGGTACTTAAGCTTGGTCTGGGTATTACAAACTCCCAACCAAGAATCAAAACCCTAATACCTCGCGGTGCTGCGGATGCCCGGGGTACTTAGGCTTGGTCTAGGTGTTACGGACTCCCAACCAAGACCCAAAACCCTAATATCTCGCGGTGCTGCGGATGCCCGGGGTACTTAGGCTTGACCTTGGTATTACAGACTCCCAACCAAGAATCAAAACTCTAATATCTCGCGGTGCTGCGGATGCCCGGGGTACTTAGGCTTGGTCTGGGTGCTACGGACTCCTAACTAGGGGTGAGCAAAATTCGGTTCGAACCGAATTAACCGAACCGAACCGACCGAATTTTGAAATTCGGTTCGGTTTTCGGTTAATTTGGTTCGGTTTTCGATTTTCAATTTTGTAATTCGGTTAAACCGAATAAACCGAATAAGAATATTAATTTAATTATTTTTATTTAAAAATATAATTAAATAAAATAAAATCTTGGTTTTTTAATTAAAATCGAATAAAATTTTAAAAATTCGGTCAAATCGATTAATTCGGTTAAAAACCGAATTAACCGATTTTTTTTCGGTTCGGTTTTCTCGGTTTTGATTCACAAATTTGGTCGGTTCGGTTTTTTGGAAAAAATTCGGTTTATTCGGTTTTCGGTCTATTCGGTTCGGTTCGGTTCGGTTTTAACCGAATACTCACCCCTACTCCTAACCAAGAATCAAAACCCTAATACCTCGCGGTGTTGCGGATGCCCGAGGTACTTAGGCTTGGTCTGGGTACTACGGACTCCCAACCAAGAATCAAAACCCTAATACCTCGCGGTGCTGCGGATGCCCTGAGTACTTAGGCTTGGTCTGGGTATTACAGACTCCCAACCAAGAATCAAAACCCTAATATCTCGCGATGCTCCGGATGCCCGGGGTACTTAGGCTTGGTTTGGGTGCCACGGACTCCCAACCATGAACTAAAACCCTGATGCCTCGCGATGCTACGGATGTCCGGAGTACTCAGGATTGGTCTGGGCTGGGTGCACCCGATACCCGACCAAGATTTACGCAGCCCCTACCCGGGAACTAGAGGAGGCTCGAGGACAGGAGTTTAATACACACAACCTACTTGGCATGAAACCAACATCCTCAGGCATAATAGAACTAGCAAAATATCTTATTATTGCTCGAAGCGCTTACACAATGGAGATAACAAATGTTTTCCTCCATCTTTGCGAAAAATACATTGATAATGACATCTCAAAAATAATACAAAGAATAGGGGATACAATCAAGGGATCCAGTAGAGGAGATCGCTCCTGTGCCCGGATTCTTCCATATCGCTTTGGCATCACCGCAGGATCACGTTGACCGGAACAAAGAGGAAGAGAAGGGGGAGCAGTAGCTACAACTCCTCTGATGACACACTACTCCCAGCCCACCTGGTGTCCGATGCCCAAAACACGGGGAAACGGGCGATCAAGCTGAGGAGAACAACCGAGGAGGGGCAGAAGATGAACCATCAAGAGATGCTCTCGGGTGAAATAAATGATGTCATCTCTGCCATGCTCCCCGGCGAAGCATGTAAGGTCTTTTTCGGACTCTCCGGTGAAACATGTGGTTCCATCTTCACCGAGTTCTCTCGGAAAAGATGCAACCTCATCTCTACTATGCTACCCAGGGACATCGGGAACCCCTGGTAGGAGGGGGGACGATGGAGGATGTACCAGAAGGTGGTACGCTTCGTAGGGGACTCTGGGAGCGCCTGACTTAGCTTGAACAGACGGGACTTCGGACCCCGTTGGGCGGTGAACCTCCTCCCTTGTCGGGTTCCCCTCCAGGCTGCAACCTCGTTCTCCTTTCCGGTCTATGAGAAGGGGAAGGAGAGATGGAGGGGAACGAACGCGTTGGCCTCCCACTTTTATAGAGGGGACTGCCCATCTACATTTAATGTAGGCACGACGCAGGAGCAGTGATGGACGTCAATCCTGAGGCGTCGCGTTGATTGGTATGTCTCTGCAGCGCCTGGGAATTCGCTACCCTTTATGGGTCAATTCAATGGATTGCTTGGAGATCGGAGACGACGGTTCGAAGATCGCAAACACTCCCTAGAGGAAGAAGTAGACACGAGTCCCGCAGAACAGTAGTCGCAGGCTTTGTAGTTAGGCTTGCGGGATTAGCCTGGGGGATCCGCACCTCGAATCAGACCCGAAAACCCTCTAAAGACGCTTGACTTCACAGAAAGTGCTGGGTCCCTAGGACCAACCTAGGGGGATGCAGGGGACGAGTAGTGGCTCCCTGGCTCCCTTACCCCAGGGGCGGAGAGGGAAGGCCTATCCTCCAAAGAAGTTGATCTGCTGTCTTGCTCCTATAGTCAAGGAAATATACCGATCCTTCTACTCTCTGAGCCCTCGAGACAAAGACAAATGATATAGGGAGCCAAACGCAAAAGCATGCACAGAATAATAAGGCAAAGAAATATTGTCATTATAATCAGAACGGGTACATCGGGGCCAAGCTCCCGGTAACAAATGATCCTACAACTCTTTGTCCTCGGGAGGGAGGTCTTCCCTAACTCGGCCGATGCTAATAAAGCCTAGGTCAGCATCCGGAGGTAAGAGTTGAGCCTTCTTCAGTTGGTCAATGACCCCGTGGAAGCCTTGCTTCAAGCGCTTCATTATCTGGCTGGCAATGATATCGCCAAACTCATTCGACTCTAAGTACTTAGCCTTGAAGTCTATCTCAATCCCTTTCCTGCGAGAAGCCTCGGTAGAAAGTTGAGTGCGTCGACTCAATAATGATTCAATATCTCAAGTGTAATTTTTAATAATAAAATTATCATTTTCCCTGACAGTAAGAAATCAGTTTAAGTTTTTCTTAAAGATATTTGAGTTGATTTATCATTTCAGATTACAATAAAAAAACATCTCGTCATTCTCTTTTATCTTTCTATTTTCTACCATACACAAGAACAATCAATAAATAAAAATCTAGAGTTCCTAATATGCATGAGTAAATATTTCCTCTAAGAAAATCACCTGCGAGGGAGAGAGGAGAAATAATATGGATTTGCTCTGAGAAAATCATCGGAAGAGTAACACGGCACTCATAAGAAAATATGATTTTTGTATAGATATTAAAAAAAAGAATGATTTAAGAATTGAATAGTTGATTAAGTAATAGATTTTATAAATAAGACCTTAAATAGATTAATAATGTCTAATTATGAAATATGATGGAAATAAAATAAAATAAAATCTTATAAAATATGGTAGATATGGTAGATAGAATTTTAGATAGAAATAAAAGAAGGTAATAAATATGGAAATAAGAGATAACTGGAACATATAAATTATAATAAGGAGCGGAATTTGAAGAAGCATACCCTGTCCCTTGAGCCCTGTTGTGGCAGACGGGATCCTCTGTCCTAGAGGATCCTAGCGGATTTCTATCCCGCACTCATTGGTGATGGTCGATAAGTTGTTGATCATCGATCGAACATCATCGATAGTTTTTTATTATTGTACCGAATCAAATGATATCATGAAAGAATGGTGAACCGGTCGGCATCGCTGCAATTGTAATCTCGTCGGATTCGACGGAGAATCCGGCGAGATTGCAATTGCAACGATCCCGACGGTGAATCCGATGAGATTGCAATTGCGACGATCCCGACGGATTCACCGTACCTCCAGGATATAGTTTTGTTCAAGACGATGGTTGGAGGCCGTCGGTGATGTTCAATCGATGATCGGACGACTCGTCAGCCGTCGCCAAGGAGTGTGATAGCCTGATAGGTAAGACAGGGGTAAAATGGGACAGAGGATCTGCCTCCGTCGTGGAGGCCGCACCTATTTTCAAGTGATTTATTTTGTAAATAACTTCTAGATTAGTGATGATGATTTCTGAATTTGGTAAATCTAATCTGACCGGCTAAATAGATTTTCATAAATAAAAAAATTAAAGGAAAAAATTAAATTTATTATACAATAAATAAGAATAGATATAATTTTATATGAAAATAAATAGGAAAGAATATAATTGAGTTTAGATATCCTTAATAATAATGATCTAAAAATTTATAAAAAAATTATAATAGATTTTTATAAGAAAAAATTAATTTAAAATGAAAATAAATAGAAAAGGATAAAAAAAATTTATGAAAATTTACTACGATGTCTCTCATGCATGGGAGACGCTTCAATTTTTTATTTTTTTTAACTAATAGTTTCTCTATAAATTCTAAATATATATAATATACTCCGTTAGCATAAAAAAAAATTATTATGAACACTATAACCTAAGAAGAAAAATTAAACCTTAAAGAAAAAATTTTATTGCTTAAAGTCACTATAATCAACCCTTAAATTTTAAAATCTTAAATAGTAAATATTTATAATAAAACTCATGAGCATTTATTTTTTTTATTGTGAATACTATAATTTAAGAAGAAATACTGAACTCTAAAATGAAAATCTTATTGGCTTAATTTCATAAAACTCAAATACTAAATCTTGAACCTTAAATATATCTAAAAAAGTTTTAAAAATAAAAAAAATAAAGATTGTTTGTTGAGATAATCCAAAGCGCCTTGAGTCTGCATGGGCACGCATGAACTCATCTATAGCATATCAAATCGCTTAAATTATATAAATCATAAAAAAAACGTCACTTTAAAATAAAAAATTAAAAGAGCGCATCATTCAAAATTTTATTCATAAAATATCCTTTATCTAATATTACAATTTAATTAAGAATCGGATCCTTTAATAACTAACTCTCAATTCATTTAGTAAAATCTAAATTATATTAATATTTTTTTAACATCAAAAATAATTTTAAAATTTATTAATAATTTCAATTTTTTATTGTTTGAATTTTAAAACTCAAAAAATGAAATCACAAATCTTAAAAATACAGATTCAAAAGATGAATTTATAATTACAAATTTTAAAAAAATATTTAAATTTTAAGAAATAATTTATCAAATTTAAAAAAAGATAAAATTAAATTTTATAATTTTCAAAATTAAAATTCCAAATGTTAACTAAATAAATACTAATCTAAATTTAAATGAAAAGAAAAACCAAATTTAAATAAGGTAATATTGAGGAAATCTAATTTCTAAAAAAATTATATTAAAATTTTTATAGAATAAATCCTACTGAGTAATATTGTTTAATAAATTAATAGTAAATAATCCTGTCGACAAGCGAAGACCGGTTCTCACTCGGATGACTCGGTCTGACCAAGACGGCCGAGTCTGCTGTGGGACGGGGGTCGGACTCGGGCTGAATAGGAGTCAGGCTCAAGTCACTCGGCTCGGACCGAAAGGTAGCTCACAAAGTGATGGAGTGGTTGCAAAATGGCAGCAATCCTCTCTTTGGAGCAAAGAGGGGGTTTATATAGGGTAGAGGAAGCCCTCGTATCTGCCAGGGACGTCTTATCTCATTAAGATCGGATCGGATGGCAAGTTGGGCTAATGATGATTTTGGCAGCCCCATGAGACTGCTACAACTGTCTGACAATCTGTCCCTTCTGAACCTCATTAATGCGGGTGTTTCTGCAGAGTTTTGCCTGTGTCAGAGAGCTCTCTCTAAGGAGGAGATTTGACAGGCTCTAGCAACGATGTGGCCTCCTCATGATTACAATCCCTACCTGACTCAGGTCACCCTGCTTCGAGTGTTCGACCCCGAGTACTTCATCACTGATGCGCCTTAGCCCGAGTGTCAGACCTCGGGTATTCCGTCCCGAGTGTCTGACCTTGGGTGCCTTTCCCCGAGCTCCAGACATCGGGCATTCTGTCCTGAGAGCCCGACCTCGGACGCCTCACCCCGAGAATCAGACCTCAGGCACCTTATCCTGAGTGCCCGACCTCGGGTACTCTATCCCGGGCGCTTGACCTCGGGCGCCTCACCCCGAGTATCAGATCTCGGGCGCCTTATCCCGAGTGCCCTACCTCGGGTACTTTGTCCCGGGCGCCTAACTTCGGGCGCCTTACCCCGAGTGTTAGACCTCTGGCGCCTTATCCCGAGTGCCCGACCTCGGGTACTCTGTCCCAGGCGCTTGACCTCGGGCGCCTTGATCCCGAGTATCAGATCTCGGGTGCCTTATCCCGAGTGCCCAACCTCGGGTACTCTGTCTCGGGCGCCTGACCCCGGGTGAATGAGCTTGGATAGCCGTGGTAGATTAGACATTCGCTAGTTTCTACTTTTTTCCGTCTTACCCGACACACGTCGGGCTTGGGTTTTTCCCCTCGAATTGCCCTCGGTCGAGCTCAGCCCACCCGGGTTCCCGACTCACTCGAAAAATCACCCGGCCGACTCATAAAAATACCCCACCGGTTCACAAAACATCCCGACCGGCTCACAAAACATCCCGACCGGATCACAAGCCTTCCCTTCAAGTCTAGTCGAAGGAGGCGCGAGTCCGACTGACTAGGCCGCTCACCCGGTCGGGTAAACCAAACTTTCGACTCTTGGTTTCCTCCGCGTCCCGAGACCCCGAGACATAAGTGTCGCATCACCTATCAAATCAGCCTTTATTGCCGCTACACGCGTTCACCTCTGACTGGGTGTCTTCTGGCGCCGAGGTGTCAGCAGTAAGATTTACGACCTCGGGAAGGGGCCGGGAAGTGACGGTGGAGATCCGCTCCCGCCTTTTCCCCATTTGCATCGGACGGTTCCCAATACCCCTCCGCTGGGTATAAATAGGCTCCCCTTCCTCTGTTTTTTGCTTCTCACCTTTTCGATCTTCGCTTTTCACCACTTTCTCGTCCGACCTCCGCCTTCTGATCCTGCGAGTCCTGCCGGTCTGCGTCTTTTGCTGAACCTGTCTTCTAGGTATCCTTCTCTTCATCTGAGTCTCTTCTTTTAACCCCTGAGTCTGATTAGATGGCTGGGTCGTCTTCTACACCTGGGTCGTGGTACACCACTACTCGTTCAACCCTGAGTCTGGGTGCCCTTGAGACTCTTCGTATAGATTACCAGATTCCAGAAGACCATCTCTTGGCTCTTCCCTCTCGCGACGACCGACCTAATCAAGCTCCGGTGAGCTATTTCACCATCTTCAAGGACCACCTGTTGGCGGGCCTGCGATTTCCTTTGCATCCTTTTATAGTAGAGATATGCCGGTACTTCTAAGTGTCCCTCTCCCAGTTGGCTCCGAACTCGATCCGGATCCTGTGTGGTACGGTGGTTATCTTCAAGTCCTTCCGCGTTCCCCTTACCCCTCGAGTCTTTCACCTCTTTTTTTACCTCAAAATGCAAAAGCCGGGCTGTTTCTTCTTCCAAGCCAGGGTTAAAACGGCTTTTCTGGATAAGGTTCCCTCCTCTAACAAGGGATGGAAATCCCACTTCTTTTACATAGCCACTGCCCCTCCTGCGTCCTGGCCGATTGCCTGGCTGGAAGAATTACCAGATCACCCTGTCGCTCCCAAGAAATATCGTGCTGACCCTAGCTTCCAACTGGCCTTCTCCAAGATTGGGGGACTTCACTTCCATGCCGGCAAATTGCTGAGTGAGGTCGTACTCTACATTTGTCGGCTGAGTCAAATCCCAACAGAGTTGCCTGGCACCTATGGTAAGCTTTCACTTTGCCCAAGGGCTTTTTAATGCTAACTAAAGCTTTTTCTGGGTTGCAGCTCAGGCCTTGATGGACGCCCTTATTGACGATCAGCTAGCTTTGGAGGAGGAAGCGCTGAACGCCCGGGCGGCTGAATTGCTGGCCAGTCGGCAGGTGCCCCCCGTGAGTGCGACCCCTGTTCCCGAGCGACTAGGGGACGTAGGGAATGGCTCGGACCTTGAACTGCTAACCGAGAACATCGAGGCAGACCTCCCGGATGGAGTCCCGTCGATATCCTAAGGCTGCGTTCATGGGCACCCCCGGAGGTGACATGGATCTCCGATTTCGAACATAGGAGGCTGATGCTCTCTGAGCGTCTACCTGTAGCGGATTTGTCCGTTGAGAAGCAGCTTGTTCGATTTGATGTTGCTCTAGAGCCCCTCGAACAACGTTGACGATTAGACGGTCTAACTCTTCCCGTGTCAACGTGATTGGATGTCCCTTCGGTTCTGCCATCACAATGTTCCTTTTGGTATGTAGTCTTGATTCCCACAGACGGCGCCAAATTTGATCCAGTCGACAAGTGAAGACCGGTTCTCACTCGGATGACTCGGTTTGACCAAGACAGCCCGGTCTGCTGTGGGATGGGGGTCGGACTCAGGCTGAATAGGAGTCAGGCTCAAGTCACTCGGCTCGGACCGAAAGGTAGCTCACAAAGTGGTGGAGTGGTTGTAAAATGGCAGCAATCCTCTCTTTGGAGCAAAGATGGGGTTTATATAAGGGAGAGGAAACCCTCGTATCTGCCAGGGACGTCTTATCTCATTAAGGCCGGATCGGATGGCAGGCTGGGCTAATGATGATTTTGGCAGCCCCATGAGACTGCTACAGCCGCCTGACAATCTGTCCCTTCTGTCCCTTCTGAACCTCATTAATACGGGTGTTTCTGCAGAGTTTTGCTTGTGTCAGAGAGCTCTCTCTAAGGAGGAGATTTGACAGGCTCTAGCAACGATGTGGCCTCCTCATGATTACAATACCTGACTCAGGTTGCCCTGCTTCGAGTGTTTGACCCCGAGTACTTCATCACTGATGCGCCTTAGCCCGAGTGCCAGACCTCGGGTATTCCGTCCCGAGTGCCTGACCTCGAGTGCCTTACCCCGAGCTCCAGACATCGGGCATTCTGTCCCGAGCGCCCGACCTCGGACGCCTCACCCCGAGTATCAGACCTCGGGCGCCTTATCCCGAGTGCCCGATCTCGGGTACTCTGTCCCGGGCGCTTGACCTCGGGCGCCTCACCCCAAGTATCAGATCTCGGGCGCCTTATCCCGAGTGCCCTACCTCGGGTACTTTGTCCCGGGCGCCTTATCCCGAGTGCCCTACCTCGGGTACTCTGTCCCGGGCGCTTGACCTCGGGCGCCTTACCCCGAGTGTCAGACCTCGGGCGCCTTATCCCGAGTGCCCGACCTCAGGTACTCTGTCCCAGGCGCTTGACCTCGGGCGCCTTGATCCCGAGTATCAGATCTCGGGCGCCTTATCCCGAGTGCCCGACCTCGGGTACTCTGTCTCGGGCGCCTGACCCCGGGTGAATGAGCTTGGATAGCCACGGTAGATTAGACATTCGCTGGTTTCTGCTTTTATTCCGTCTTACCCGACACATGTCGGGCTTGGGTTTTTCCCCTCGAATTGCCCTCGGCCGGGCTCAGCCCACCCGGGTTCCCGACTCACTTGAAAAATCACCCGGCCGACTCATAAAAATACCCCCACCGACTCACAAAACATCCCGACCGGCTCACAAAACATCCCGACCGGATCAGTAAATATTCATTTTATAAAACTTATACATATTCATGCATTATATTACACAAACAATAGCATAATCACTAGTTATTAATAATTATAAAAATTATAATATACAACAACTACTCAATAGTTAATATAACTATAATATCTATCGAGTAGTTATTTTTTATTTTAGAGTTGTTGTAAAAGTTATTAACCAGTTATTATAATGGTTTTAAAATGATTTTGATTAATTTAAAATAAATTTATAAAATTTAAACAATTTTGGCCAAGAGTATTTGATATAAGAATATTATTTGAGGATTTATAATTTAAAATTTAAGATTTAATTATAAGTTATAAAAGCTACTCTGATAGCCATTGCAGGAGTATAAATTATTTGGTAGTTGGTACAACATAAAAAAATTAATTATTTTACTATTTAAAATTTTAAGATGTATGATCTTGAATTTAATCATAACTAGTATAATATCTGTGCGATGTACGAGAATCTTATATAATTCAAATAACATGTTTAGTAATAATATATATGTCAATTTTTATTATTAAATAAAAAATTAAAATAAAAAATAATTTTATTTCATCATGGATTCATGTCAATATAAGATATAGTATTATTTTTTATAATATATGATATTAATGGTGATTATAAGTTTTATAAGGGTGGTGGATGTGGATGCGATCTAAAGTTTACTTTGCTTTGATAGGGATGCTTGTGTTATAGTGTAATACATAGGCGACACATGAAAACCCTAGTAGCAAGCTACTGTTATGGGTCATCCCCCATATAAAAATTAATTTAATATCAAAGTGGACCAATGACCCATATATCAGATATTAAACTGATAAGAATAGATACTACACTTGATCTTAGCCAAAAGGCCGAGAAAGATATGTGTTGCTTTATCGTTCTTTGTCCATTTTTATAATTGCTCTGTGTGTAATTCGCCTTGGTAACATCATATGTGGAACTATCATTTTTCTTTTGAATTTATATTTTTAATTATATATTCGATTTAGGCGGGAATCCTAAGTTCCCTGTGAATGTCATTTTTATAATTGCTCTGTGTGTAATTCGCCTTAGTAACTTCAGATGCGGGACTATCATTTTTTTTACATCAACTCAAGGGAAGTTAAAGGCCTATATTTCATTAAAATTAAATTAAAAAGTTTTTTTTATGTACTTTACTGTAATCATTATAACTTATTTAAAATTTTAATTTTAGAAATTTTAAAATACAATTTCAAATTAAAATGTGAAATTATCTATTTTGAATTTGATAAATTATTTTTTAAAATTTTAATTTTAGATTATGATCTGAATTTTACTTTTTAGGATTTGTAATTATATATTTTCTTTGAATTTGTATTTTTAATTATAAATTTTTTATTTAAAAAATTTATATTCGATTTAGGCGGGAATCCTAAGCTCCCTGTGAATGCCACATTTGCATGCAAAACTGTGTTTTATAGATATTAATAGATATATAGACCTATTATAACATATAAGCTGCTAACGTGAAAAATTAAAATATTTCATTAAAATTTTAAATTTTAAATCATAAACTTTGAATATTATTATATCAAAATACTATTTATCAACTTAATAAAAAATTATTTAAATTTTATCAAAATTATTTTAATTTAATTAAAATTACTTAAAAATAATTATAACAACTATTTAGTAACTCCTATAATGTATATGTTATATGTTATAGGAGCTACAATATTACAATATATTATATTAAATATTATATATTATAACATATACTTAGTTACTTAATAACTTTTACGAATCTTATTATTATTTTTTAAGAATCTGAATTTTTTACTAACAAATTATTTGATGAAGTTCAAACTTAAGTTATGTTAATATCTTTTTTTTCTTTTCACACCGAAAAGAATTTCAAAAATTATTAGTAATTTTAATTTTTTATTTTTAAAATTTTTAAAAATTTAAAAAATAAAATTATAAATCTTAAAAATATAAATTTAAAAAATAAATCTATAATTATAAATCTAAAAAAATAAAAAATTAATTAAAATTAAAATTTTAGAAAATATTTTATCAAATTGAAAAAATATATTTTAAAATTTTAAATTTTAATTAAATAAATTTTTATTTTAGGATTAGATAACTCGCTAGTTATAATAATTAATCATAATTGTTATGGGAAGGATATTCTCTAAATAAAATGGATATTCTAATAAAATATATAATAAAATGGCCTTTTAAGTTTTTTTAGGCGTGATTTATTTAATTTGAAATGTCTTTTTTGATTGTTGTCTCAAGAAATTATATAAGACATATTGGAGTCTATGTCGGTGATTTTAAAATTTAATTAAGAGTAAAGTTTTGGGGTTAAAAAAAAATGAAATTTTCACTTCTTCTGGAAGCTTCATGGTCTAATTGAAGTGCAAGTCTCCGCTTGGGTGACAGTGCAAGAAGTAGGCGAGTGAAGGCAGAGAAGCGATCATGGCGGGGACTCACGTTTTCGGCGAGATCATCGATGGGGAGGTGTATAAGTACTACGCCGACGGGGAGTGGAAGACATCGGCCTCCGGAAAGTCTGTCTCCATCATCAATCCTACCACCAGGAAGCCTCAGTACAAGGTTCAAGGTGATCCTTGAGCTCCTTCTCTTGCTTCGTTTTTTCTCCCTTGGAACATGCTATTTTGTTCTCAAGGAATCTCCGGATTCCTGTGATCGCAACTTTTTTTTTTCTTTTTTTGTTCAATAAGTTCATCTTCCGCTTGTTTTAGAACTCCAGATTTACCTGGAATTGGAGGTTTTACGACGTACTTCTTGAAACTTCCCCTGAAAAATTGGCCTTTTTGGGAGGATTAGGCTGCCATTTTTCAGAGGATTGCCGCCGACTAAGGTGCCAAGCTCATTAGCACGCTTCTAATGGGACGCGTGGCAAATTAACTATTTTAGATCTCATTCATCATCTTCATATTCAAGATTAAGGGGATTCCTGAATTCTCAGAAAACCAACAATTTTGTTTGGTCAATAAGAATCTTAAACGCTCAGATCAAAGTTTTAATGAGCTCGATAATTGAAATTACCACAACATTTCATTGTCCCACTTCCTCATTCCATCTTTTCTTCTCTACTATGCTCCAGGACCATCTGACTATTTTCTTCTCCAACATGAGAAAGAGGAATTTGGTACGACATTCTACAGAATCAGCGAAGTGGGCCGAAGTTCTCGTGGGCGCTCGTCTCAATCCCATTCATTCATCTACATTCCTCACCAGTCCATTGACAATAAAGGTCATCCAAGTCCGATGCACCTCGTCCGTTTGCTTATCAAACACCTAACTTGAGTGTGATCCACCTACTTCTTTTTCCACTTGTGCACATGCCCACCTAAGGGAATGCAGTTTGATTCCTGTGCTTGTTTGATGCAGAAGAAATCAGCAAGCGACTACTTTTTTAGTCATTTCTACAGCTCCTCCATTGAGTGCACAGCATATTTCGATGTGGTAGTTGAAGTTGGGAAAGGGAAGAGAAAAGAGGGGAGGAAGAAGAAGACTAGGGAGGGTAAGAATTATAGAGAGGGAGGACAATCATTCTAGAAACACAAGAGGGAGGACAATCATTCTAGAAACACTTTTTGTACTTTAGGTCTGATACATCTGTTGGAGTAGTCGGGCGGGCCGACTAGAGGAGAGTGAATAGCTCTAAAAATAAACCAAATATTTTGCTTCTAAACTTAGCAAAAATAACAGATTAGGCATGTATGACAGAAAACAACAACATAGACAAATAAAAAAGAGACTACCAGATTTTTTTACTTGTTTGCAACTTGGTTGGTTGCTAATCCAAGGCAGTTAAAAGCTCAATCTCCGAATATCTCCTTGTGTAGGCAGAGAAGTCTCCGACAGACTCTTGACAGCTCAGAGAAGACTTAGGAAATGAATACAAAATTGTTTACAATGAATTAATTCAAAACTCTGAGCTAAGGGACTCTATTTATAGAACCTGAAAAACTTATCGATATGCTGATGTGACACATCCCGAGTGCCCGAGTGAAACGTGGGCGCCTGATTCGGGTCAGCACTTATCTACGTCACAATAGCCATAAAACGGTTATAAGACTTATCGGGGCCCGAGTCAACACAGGTACTGTATTTTCGGGCGCTCGAATCCACTCGGGTGCCTGTATGCCTAGGCGCCCGAATACACTCGAGTGCTTGGTTACCCGGGTGCCTAATTCCATTCGGCCGCTTGGGATCAGCAACTTCAGCATTGTTCTGGTCAGCCTTCGGTTGACCAGTCTTCCGAACATTTTGGGTGAATTTCCGATCATCCGAAGTTGGGCTCACCCGAACTCGTCTTCGGGCTTCTCCTCGAATGAGCTTCCTCCCCGGTTTCTCGTCCCTCAGGCATCGCGCATGTCCTTTTCGTCCACCAGTATACTCTTTCGTAACTTCTTGTCCCTCAGATGCACGCACCATCATTTTCGCTTGCTGTGTCTCCCGTTCAACATTCTCCTCTAGCAAACTTCCTCCCCAACTTCTCGTCCCTCGGACGTCGCACATGCCCTTCTCGTCCGCCGGTATACTCTTCCGTAACTTCTCGTCCCTCGGATGCGTCATGCCATCCTTCTCCCTCATCTCTTCCGCTCAACTTCCTGTACTCCTAAGCTCTTGCACACTTAGACACAAGGATCAAACCAATCAGGACCTAACTTGACTTGGTTGATCACATCAAAATAACATGAGGTACTTACAATCTCCCCCTTTTGATGTGTATCAACCTAAGTTAAGTTAAGGTAAACACAAACAAGAAAACAAAAACATGTAACAATATTTTTGCAATAAAGTACAAAAATTAAACCAATTACAATCTCCCCCTTAAGTTAATTCTCATTTCTCTCCCTTTGATCACATAAAAATAATGTTTAGGGAAAAAAACTTAAGTAAAAAACTTTAAGTTAAAACACTATCATATAGTTAGTCTGGTGGAAGCTTGCATACCTGCCTTATCATTTCATCAGTAGATGCTCCCCTTTCATTGTTGCTTCTTTCTGAAGTCTATCCCTCTTCATCGAGGCTCATCTTGGACAAACTTTCATCGTCTTCCGGTAGGCACTCGACCATTAGTGCTAGTCTGACAATCTCCTTGGTGTCGGACTCTTTTGAGGATAAGTCAGTGTCCATTGAGGAGTGGATTGTACTTCTTTCGATTCTTCGTGGAGTTCAAGCACTTTATGCCAGAGGGGTTTAGCGAAGTTGTACATGCCGATTCTTTCGAGTTTCTCGACTAGTAGTACAGTCAGAAGGTGGAACTCGGCCTTATCGTTTGTCATAAATTCGTCGCGTGGTTTTTCGGTCCAAAGGTGCTTTTCGAGTTCTTCTCCGTTCTTATCCCTAGGTACTTCAAAATCATATTTCATGATTAGTAATAAATCGAAATCTGTTTTGAAAAATATCTCCATTCGGCATTTCCACATCATGAATTCTCTCTCGAACTTTGGTGGATAGATGTTCAATTCGGCCATTTGTTTGTTCCTTTAGGTGGCGGTTAGTCCTTTTGAAGTAACTTGGCTCTAATACCACTTGTTAGAGCGGTCGGGTCGGCTAGAGAGGAGTAATAGCCTCGAAAAATAAAACTAAATTTTTTGCTTCTCAACTTAGCAAAGATAAAAGATTAGGCAGTTATAATAGAAATTAACAACATAGACAAATAAAAAAAAGAGGCTACTAGATTTTTTACTTGGTTGCAACCTGGGTGGTTGTTAATCTAAGGCAGTTGAAAGCTCAATCTCCAAATATCTCCTTGTGTAGGCGGAGAAACCTCTTACAAACTCAGCCCAGAGACGACTTAGGAAATGAATACAGAATTGTTTACAATGAATTGATTCAAAATTTTGAGCTAAGGAGCTCTATTTATAGAACCTAGAAAACTTATCGATGTGCTAACGTGGCACATCTCTGGCCCTCGAGTGAAACACTGGCCCGTCTAATTTGGGTCAACGCTTATCCACGCCGCAACGGCCGTAAAACGGCTATAAGACTTATTGAGCGCCCGAGTCAACACGGACGCCTGTATTCTCGGGCGCCTATATGCCCGGGCGCCCGAATCCACTCGGGCACTTGTTTACCCGAGCGCCTAATTCCATTCAGGCACCCGGGATCAGCAACTTCAACATTGTTCTGGTCACCCTTCGGTTGACCAGTCTTCAGGACCTTTTGTGTGATTTTCGATCATCCGAAGTTAGGCTCACTCGAATCCATCTCTGTCCTTCTCCTCGAACGAGCTTCCTCCCCGGCTTCTCATTTCTCGGACGCCACGCACGTCCTTCTACCGGTGTACTCTTTCGTAGCTTCTCGTCCCTCTGATGCACGCGTCATCCTCTTGTTTGCTGCGTCTTCCGTTCGATCTCCTCCTCGAGCAAACTTCCTCCCCAGCTTCTCGTCTCTCGGACATCGCGCACGCTCTTCTCGTCCACCTATGTACTCTTCCGCAATTTATCGTTCCTCGGATGCGTCATGTCATCCTTCTCGCTCGTTGTGTCTTTTGCTTAACTTCCCGTGCTCCAAGCTCCTGTACACTTAGACATAGGGATCAAATCAACCAGGACCTAACCTGACTTTGTTGATTACATCAAAACAATCCGGGGTACTTACAATATCTGTTGGTTCATTGTTATTGATTCTCCTATGGTAAGATGTTTTGCTAATCCAGTGCCCTATCATACTGTATATTTTGTGTGAGAAAAAGGCAAAAAACTACTTTTTGTGCATTTAATATCTTGCCTTCCCTCTTTCTTTCTTTTGATCTGCTAGCTATTTTGTGCAGCATGCACACAGGAGGAAGTTAACAAGGTGATGGAGGCTGCAAAGGCAGCTCAAAAGCTGTGGGCAAGAACACCACTCTGGAAGCGTGCGGAGCTCCTCCACAAGGCAGCTGCAATCCTGAAAGAGCACAAGAGCCCCATAGCTGATTGCCTTGTCAAAGAGATTGCCAAACCTGCAAGGGATGCAGTCACTGAGGTAGAATTTATCATGGCCGTCTAGCTACTTTCTTCTGTTTGCTTCTATGCATCGCTATCTTGGTTCAATGTAATGTACCGGCTGATTTGAAGGTGGTGAGGTCAGGAGATTTAGTATCATATACTGCTGAGGAAGGAGTTAGGATACTCGGAGAGGGCAAGTTCCTGGTATCCGACAGTTTCCCTGGTAATGAACGCACCAAGTATTGCCTGAGTTCGAAGGTGATCATCTTTGTTTTCTTCTTTTGTATTGGTGAATAAAACTTACAATTTAAAATTCAGAATCCACAAGATGCGCATACAAGTAAATTGTCCTATATTAGCTTTGTAAAGCACCTGAGCAATCTCTGCCCATAGATATCCAATTATAGTATGGTTATATAAATTAAAACTTGTATGTACTCAGTCTGAATATGCGATGCAATCTGCGCTGCTTGCGGCTGGTAGCTACTGCAAATCAAATAATTTATATTTTTCTCCTTGGGTTGCAGTGAACTCTTATTTATCATATCAAGAATTATGGAAGTTTAATTACTGGAGGACAACATATGCATACTTTTCAAGTAGTTATTTAAAGATTAAATGTGGAAATGCACAAATGCAAACTATCAAAACAATCTAATCATTCCAGATATGAATCTACGAGCTCATTTGCAGACCTCTGTAAATTAATTTTTAGCTACAAATATATTCAACTAGCAGTAAGTACAATATTCTAATTTTGAATTCTTTCTTTTTAGATTCCTCTTGGTGTTGTTTTGGCTATTCCTCCATTCAACTATCCTGTCAACTTAGCTGTTTCTAAAATTGCACCTGCACTAATCGCGGGTAATGCCCTTGTGCTCAAGCCTCCTACTCAGGTATGTAAATTTAGGCAAAGTTTTCATTTAGACTACCGAATTTCTAGTATTTTCTCTCATCTCCCTTTTATCGACCAGGGTGCAGTGGCTGCTCTTCACATGATTCACTGTTTTCACCTTGCTGGTTTCCCCAAAGGCCTCATCAGTGCTGTCACAGGCAAAGGATCTGAAATAGGTGATTTCCTAACAATGCACCCTGGAGTGAATTGTATAAGGTGCATATCTTGTTACCACTCTAAACTAGGTCAACTTTGGCACGCTTTCACTTTTACCAAGTCTGGTTGCTGTTCTATATCTTCAGCTTTACTGGAGGTGATACTGGGATTGCAATTTCAAAGAAAGCTGGAATGATCCCTTTGCAGATGGAACTGGGTGGGAAGGATGCGTGCATTGTACTTGAAGATGCCGACCTTGATTTAGTCACCGCAAACATCGTGAAAGGAGGTTACTCTTACAGGTCAATTCTCATCTCTATTTCTTGTGGAAACCTGGAAGACGTTTCCACAGTGTTCATTTGCTGGAGACTTATTCTGCAAGATTCAAATTTTGTCTTCCTTTTGTCCACCACAGTGGTCAGAGATGCACAGCTGTTAAGGTTGTTCTAATCATGGATTCCATCGCTGATGTTGTCGTCGAGAAGGTCAAAGCAAAAATGGAAAAATTGACTGTTGGACCGCCAGAGGAGAACTGTGACATTACTCCTGTTGTAACAGAATCTTCTGCAAATTTCATTGAGGATCTAGTTATGGATGCCAAGGAGAAAGGAGCAACCTTTTGCCAGGAGTATCGTAGGGAAGGAAATCTGATCTGGCCATTGCTATTGGATCATGTTCGACCAGATATGAGAATTGCTTGGGAGGAACCATTTGGACCTGTACTGCCTGTGATTAGGATCACTAATGTTGAGGAAGGTATCCACCATTGTAATGCCAGCAACTTTGGCCTTCAGGTATGCTATTTTTCATTCTGAGACAGATCACAGTGACATCGAGCTTTTAAGAACATAAATATACAATTTTGACTCTTTCTCACAGATGATATATCATAATGATATCTAACATTAAAGCTCGCAATGAATTGG